>JARQZJ010000003.1:0-600000 GCA_030704895.1 Henosepilachna vigintioctopunctata | reverse complement strand
GAAAGGCCCGAACAGTTATAGAACAGACACTTACAGGTACAACTTCCAAGGTAAAATTTATGGGTGAAATATCAGATCCCTTTGAAATCAAAACCGGTGTGCGGCAGGGGGACGGACTTTCACCAATTCTTTTCAATATTGTTTTAGAAAAGATCATAAGGGAATGGGAACTTCACGTGAAGGGCATACAATGGGCATCAAAAAAAGAAAATAGAATAAATGTCAAATGTCTCGCCTTTGCAGACGATATTGCTATCATCACAGACAACAGAACTGAAGCCATTCGCGCCGTGGAAAAACTACATGAAATTGCGCAGAAAACCGGGTTACAAATTTCTTATGATAAAACCAAATAGATGGAAAGAAAACAAAAAAATAAATCTTCACTTATCACAAAACATGGTGAAATTCTGCAAGTAGGCCACTTTAAATACCTCGGGGAAGTTATACTGTCCTCAGGTTTAAACCGAATCGCTAATGAACAGAGAATAACCAAGCTCCAAAGGGCCTACAAACTAACATGGGCTCACTATAACAAAAAGTGCATTTCGAGAGGCGCCAAATTGAGGCATTATAACACAACGATTCTTCCAGAAGCAATCTACGCAGCTGAAACAATGGTTATTGGCGGCCATTCAAGAATTAGAGAAATAGAAAAACAAGAACGAAAAATTCTCAGAAAGATTTACGGGCCAATCAATAAAAACGGTATTTGGATGATAAGACCCCAAAATGAACTGTATCAAAAGACAAATACGATAACAGAAGAAATCAGAAAACGACGAGCAAAGTTCTATGCACATGTCTACAGAATTAAACAGTAGGTACAGAATAAGGAAGAAACTACTCGATATAATTATGAATAGTAAATGCGGAACAGAGTGGCTAAAAGTGGTCCAAGAGGATTTAAAACAGATTGATATAAAAAATCTCGAAGATCGCACTGAATGCCGCTATAAAATCGCACATATAAAGTTTAAGCAAAAAGTAAATCGTCAACCTGGAGTAAAGTGGACAGATGAACGGAAGAAAGAGCATTCAGAGAGGATGAAGCGTTTTTGGGAGGCAAAAAAGATGAAGCAAAACTCCTAATGATTGCGAATTCAAGTTCAGTCGCTCTCCTCATGGGGAACAATCGAAATAATAATAATAATATAACATTGAGAGTAGACTATAACTTTCTTTCGATAATTTTTTTACGAGTTATTCAAATGAATATTATAGCAGAGCTGGCTATGTGAACGAACTCGCTCTTGATGGTAACCTCTAAACGCAAAACCGAGCGTTTTTACTATCGCAACCTAGATGGCATTAGTTCATCAAATTAGATGAAATTGTACATGAACTAGAGTTGTAAAATGTAGTATCTGAATTGATGTGGAATTGAAATTTCAATGTTAGATGTAATCATGTTTTTTCTATTGCTTGCTAAGATGAGAGGTATATAGTAATCTATGCATTATATGTATATGAATACGACTTTGTAAGATATTTTTGTCTTCTGTTCTATTAGAGAATTTTTGAGACTTGAAGTTGATGTCTTTTGTTTGTTGGACGAGACTCAACTGAATAATGCCTTGTAGCAAGAACACTATTTGTCTTGCGTTTCAACTGAATATTATCTTCATATCTATATTAATATGCGATTGAAATATGATGGAACCTTGAAGTATAATGAAGACATCACCTAGTTTATATTTCACATAGCCAATTCTGCTATAATATTCATTTGAGTAATTCGTAAAAAATTATCGAAAGAAAGTTAGTATATTTTTTATATTGAATATAGTTACATTGAATGCATTTACAAATGCGTTGATACAGCACGATAACTATAGAATTCATTTTCTTATAAATATATATATATATATATATATATATATATATATATATATATATATATATATATATATATATATATATATATATATATATATATATATATATATATATATATATATATATATTAAATGTTTCACGACTGTAGATATGTGTTTTCAGTGTTTAATTGGAATTGCAGTCCAGGACAGGAAAATAAGTTACCTCTTTAGTATCTTCCAAGCTTTCGAAAATGTTTATTTTCTTCTTCAGGACTAAAATAGTACAATATTAACAGTTTAAATAACAAGGCACTCATGAAAGTTTTCCTCACAATTACTGTGAAGTTAGTCCGAAAGTACATTTGTTTCTTGAATATAATTGTACTTATTTGAATAGAATTGTACTTATTTTCAAAATTCAAGAAACAAATGTACTTTCGGACTAACTTCACAGTAATTGTAATGAAAAATTTTCAAAAGTGCCCTGTTATATAAACTGTTGATATTGTACTATTTTAGCCCTGAAGAACAAAATAAACTTTTTCGAAAGCTTGGAAAATACTAAACAGGTAACTTATTTTCCTGTCCTGGACTGCAATCCCAATTAAACACTGAATATATATATATATATATATATATATATATATATATATATATATATATATATATATATATATATAATAAAATTAATAAAATGGCGCAGCAGTTTATACTACACAAGTATGTATTAAAGTATATTTTGTGAGTGTGTTCCTTAGACTGATGTTTATATACATTTTTGAAGGTTTACGTTCTGAGCATCATTTAGGGCTCCATCGGATGGATGAAATGATAACCACTCATATAACCTGATTCCAAGAATGATACTCAACATCTTAAATTGAAACTTATATTATAATTATTCAATGTTATTTATTGAGTTTTCTCTTACCATCGTTTGAAGATGTTATTCTTTTTGAATTATTTGGTACTGATGAAGCTTTCAATGTAGAGCTTTTCAATTTCCACATTATGTACTTATATATAGTATATTCATCTGCAACTACTAGTTGTATTGATATTATATTCTGATCTATTGTCAAACATTTTGATACAGAAGTTTTTTTAGAACCCTGAATAACGCGCTTTTGGTAATGTTGGCCGACAGCTTATTCCAAAATACGGTAGTGCCAATACACAGACATTCCAGGTCCAAATACTGTAGGGAAGTAAGCCAGAAATTGATGCCCGATATTACAAATTATATTTATCAACTGAACAATTATAATGAAGAAATGGTCAAATCCACTGCAGTTGTGAAAGACATTTTTGAAAAACTCAAAAATCGCTTCAAGAAATCTTTGGAGGGACGTAACTGGTTGGATGAATTCTCCAAAAATTCCATTATACAGAAAGTAGATGATTTGGAGTTAGTGTTCACTTCGAGTAATTTGACGAGCGAAAAATTTGCTTTGGAAAACGCATATAATAATCTGATATTGGATAAAGGCAATTATCAGGCTAATCTGTTCAACCTGATTAAATACAGCAAAAGAAGATTGCTATCATTATACGCTCAAAAAGTAACTCCTGAAAATATGTAAGTAAGAAACCATAACATTTTTTTCACTTGTATGTTTAGTTAATACCTACATGCTATTTTGTCAACTTTAAGTTACATATTCGATGAGCAATTTGACTCCTTAAAACCATTCCCAAGGGTCTATCCATAAATTATGTCACATGAATTTCATGATTTTTTGACCCCCTCCTTGTCACAGCTGGTCACATTTGTGAGACTCCCCCTCTAGTGTGATGTCACATATTTTGCAATATTAGATCTAGAAATTATTGAATTAAAACTGTAGTTCCGGAATTAGGTTTATTCCTATTTGAAATATTTTTTGATAAAATTAATATCAGCCAAACATTTTAAGAAAGTAATCAAAAAAAAATTATTCATAGTTGGCATAGCAGTCACTTTGTCTTCGTTTTGGGTTGATAAAGTTGTAATGAGTGAGAAAAGCTCTCGTCAACATCTATTTCAGTCAACTAAAGAGCATCATCGTCTTCTTCCAAACAGAGAATGTATCTGGCAAGTTTAGCAGCAATTATTTGAAGAAATATCTTCGATAGAAAAAAGTCTTCATTGACTCTTACATGATGCTTCGTGTTGATTATTGGCGTTGTTTGATTCAAAGTATGCCACTATGATGCACAAAGGCAACATGATAGCTAAAGCAGGTATACCTAGACACTAAGACAATATCTATCATATAGAGTTAGCTTCGAATATGACGACGCTCGGAGATACATACTAGCTGAAGTAACAGTGGAACGAAGTTACACTCGGGGTTCAGACAGAGTTGCGAATGTGTTTGAGTTAATAAGGCAAAGTAATTGTTGAATCAATGTAGAAATTCTATGCCTGTTGAAACAGACATAGAATTTCGTGAATTTATGAAAAGTTAGAATTGATAGGATCGATACATCATACTCAGGTTTCAAATAAGTAATGCAATTTATTCCGAAATATGTGAAAAAACTAACTTTGTTGAAGACGGCTGTGAATGGAAAACCGGTCACAATAAAGTTTGTTTCATATATTTTTCATAATGATCCAAGTAAATATCTGGACAGTTAAGTATTGGAATTACTTAAAAATAAAAAGTTAGTGGAATAAACTTTATCATAGTTGACTAAGACGCCAATTTGTCAACATAACAATTCCAAACACCTTCGAAACTGAATAATTGAAGAATCATATCGCTTACCATAACCATCTTGAATGAAGGTTAAGCTCTGAGTGGACTAATTCTTTCATCAGTGTCTCATCAGTAGCGTCCGTTAATCGATAAATTGTTTTGTCAATATGTTCTCCAACTATTCTTTCACTTTGATCATGGAAAAGATAGCTATGTTTACTGTCATAAAGATATTTGCGTGAATAATCTAGGAATCAATCTGATGTACTCGGTAGGCTAGTCAGTAGACTGATGCTCCTAGTACACTGACTTTAAGGTTGTACTGAATTCACATTTTCATTTCGATATTTTCGCTATTAATGTAGATGTTGTTGTTGCATCTACTTGAACAACTTCTGGAGATGTACAAGTGTGAAACTCATCATTTTAATTCATCTCAGTATAAATACACAAACACTACACGTTCCACACTTTTTGAATTGGTCTATTTTGTTTCCGCGGTAATATTTAATACGATAAATTTTGTTTTGGAGGGCGAATTATTAACTATTATTTTCTCATAACTATTCCAAGGGAATATTATATGGCATTAGATTGCAAAAACCAAGAATAGAATGCTTGCATTATGTATTATTCGTACCTAGCTGAAAATTATTGTTTTGTTTTTTTCAGGTACCGAAATTTTGTTGACATATCTAGTGGGAACCCTACTTTTTCTACACGAGTAATATTGTTTGTGAGTAATTTTTGAATTTTTTGTTGTTGGTTCATCTCGCACAACATAATCCAAGAGATAATCAGATAAATCGATTATATCTTCTAAAAGGTAGTAACACTGCGATACTACGTATTTGGTGAACTCTTTTCATTCCAATTGTAGGAATATATGCAGAATGGCTTGTCTGAAATGACAATATGAAATGATACTATAATATAAAGAGAACGTAAATATTTGAAACCTTTTCCTCGAAATGTATCACTTCAGAATATCGATATATATATATATATATATATATATATATATATATATATATATATATATATATATATATATATATATATATATATATATATAAATAATAAGTGGTAGTTGGGTACTAGGAAAAATCTGGGCAATAATTCACAAACTAAGTGTCATCTCATCTATATGTCGATTCATATGCGAAGCGAAATAATTATGAGATGACATTTAGTTTATGAATTATTGCCCAGATTTTGGCCTAGTACCCTACTACCACTCATTAATTCTTAAATAATACATCAACACTTCCTAAATCTCTTGTTATTTTGTCAAAGTTGTAATATAACAACGAAACGTCAACAAAAATAAACTATATATATATATATATATATATATATATATATATATATATATATATATATATATATAATATATATATATATATATATAAAGGGCTCGCTGTAACAAGAAGAGCATTTCGAGAGACGACAAATTGAGGCATTATAACACAACGATTCTTCCAGAAGCAATCTACGCATCTGAAACAATGGTTATTGATGGTCATTCAAGAATTAGAATAAATAGAAAAACAAGAACGAAAAATTCTCAGAAAGATTTAGGGGCCAATCAATAGAAACTTTATTTGAATGAAAAGACCTCAGAGTGAACTGTATCAAAAGACAAATACGATAACGGAAGAAATCAGAAAACGACGAACAAAGTTCTATGCACATGTCTACACAATGAAACAATCCAGAATACCGAAGAAACTACTCGATATAATTATAAATAGTAAATGCGTAACAGAGTGGCTAAAAGAGGTCCAAAAGGATCTACCACAAATCAATATAAAAAATCTCGAAGATTGCACTGAGTGTCGCTATAAAATCGCACATGTGAAGTTTGAGCAAAAGTCAAATCGTCAACCTGGAGTGAAATGGACAGATGAAGCGTTTTTGGGAGGCAAAAATAGATGAAGCAAAAGTCCTAATAATTGCGAGTCAAGTTCAGTCGCTCTCCTCATGGGGAACAATCGTAATAATAATAATAATAATAAAAATAATAATAATAATAATAATATAATAATAATAATAATAATAATAATAATAATAATAATAATAATAATAATAATAATAATAATAATAATAATAATAATAATAATAATAATAATAATAATAATAATAATAATAATAATAATAATAATAATAATAATAATAATAATAATATATAAATTCAAAGAACGATGAATCAACTCTGGGATATTTCATATTTAAATGAGAGGTAATAAGAAATCTTCGTCAAAAATCACTAACTCAACAATTCTTATTCGACTAGTTTCGCCTTTTACGGCATTATCAATAATGCCGTAAATCAATTATCATTCTTGATAATGCCGTGAAAGGCGAAACTAGTCGAATAAAGAATTGTTCAGTCAGGATTTTCAGGCAAGTATTTCTTATTACCTCTCATTTATATATATATATATATATATATATATATATATATATATATATATATATATATATATATATATATATATATATATATATATGTGTGTGTATATATACATCATTTCATATATTCATATATTATATATAAATCAAAGTGTTCACATGATTTTATTGAATGTACTTGTCTGCTTATCATAGTTTTTTTTAGTAATGCCCACTTTATTTAAAAAGAAATATATACACCTTAATCGAACATTCTGCAGGTGAAAAATGTTATCCAGTTTTATCGAGTGGTTTTGAGGATTTTCATTCTAACATTTCATGTTTAATAGTGTTGGCGTTTACTTGGTGAAAATTATAATTGAATATAAGCTTAAATTCGAACACTTGAACCTATGATTTGCACTTTATTGACTACGTACATAGGCTGTTATTATTCTGTTAGCATCTGAAGAAGTCGTTTGTAACGACTAATCGCATAATGCTAGGTAGTCAATAAAGTGTAAATCATGAGTTCAAGTGTTTGAATTTAAGTTTATGTTCAAGTAACATTTCATGTCCATTAGCAAGTTTTATCATTTGACGTATATGCTATCACCAAAACTGATAGTGAGTAAAACAGTTCATTTTAATTTTTTGATTTTTTAAGGTATACCTCAGGGATTGATTAAAAAAGTAAGCAATGTTCCTCATTATATCACGTTGGGTCAAGTGGGATTTTCGCTTGCAAAAATTATAGGATATTCATTCGATTCTATTGGAATGCAATACGGAGTTGAACTTGAAGAACAGGCAAAAGAGAGGTTCAAGGAATTTAGTGATGAATCTAGAGATACGGTTACCTTATCAGATCCTATCAGTTTTGGGGACCGAAAATTTCATTTCAGAGTAAGTAATCATACATCCTTCATATCCTTCATATATATATATATATATATATATATATATATATATATATATATATATATATATATATATATATATATATATATATATATTATACTTGAGTTTTATATAATTATGCAGAATATGTATATTGATTTTTAAGTTATGATGTTTGGTGATTGTTGTGTATTCATTTTATGAGTGTTATTTGTAAGGTTTATCAAATCTTTGTAAATAGAATTGATATGTTTTATTTCTGTCCTTTCATTTACTGTATTTTCCAAATTTTTACGAATGTGAAACTTTTCTAAAATTTCTCTACATTTTCTGTCTTTCTCAGTTGCTAAAATTTTTGAATTGTTTTAATCAAAATTATGTTTTTCAGTTATTTCATGTTTATGTAAGGCGGTTATTTGAGGTTTTGCATATAATAATATAGGTGCTTTAATTCTTTCATCAAGATTTTGCGACGTTGGTCCTACCCATAGCATTTACTGCAATTATTGCATGGTATATTATAAACAGTATGGGTTTTTTGAGTAATTGTTTAACTCTATAACTTGGTATATATTTTTTTCAATTGATTGTGTACAGTATGAGCTATTAATCAAATTAAAAATATTAAATCATAAGATTCTAATATTTTTGCAATATTCTACTTAATCTTGGAACATATGGTAGGGGTATATGTCATTATTTTTGTTGGATATTTTTTTTTGGACTGTAAAGTATGATATAATTTATGAATTCTGTTTTCCATGATTTTGTTAATCGAATTATATGGGTAATTAGTTTTCATGAGAAGTGTACGAACTTCTCATTTCAGCGAACAATAAATTATATGATTAATCATCACCATTCTCAGAAGAAAAGGAATAATAATTAGTTTTGTGGATAGATCACTAAAATTTTCATCATCATGTTTACGACATGAAACACTTGAAGAAGTTCGTACTCATGAAAAATAATTACCCATATAATTTGATTAACAAAATCATAAAAAACAGAATTCATAAATTATATAATACTTTACAGTCAAAAAAAAGTAGATCCAACGAAAATAATTACATTCCACTACCATATATTACAAGATTAAGTACGAACATTGCAAAAATATTAAAACCTTATGATTTAATCATAAAGTTTAAATCTAATGGTTTAATCATTGTGCTCATACTGCACAAAATCAAATCAAAAAGCTATATTTACCAAGTTGAAGAGTGATACAATAACTCATACTGTTTATAATTTACCATGCAATAATTGCAGGAAATGCTATATAGGGCAAACGTCGAAAAGTCTTGAAGAAAGAGAAAGAATTAAAGCACATAAATATGCAAAAACTCAAATAACAGCCTTAAATAAACATAGAAATAACTGAAAAACATGGTTTTGATTAAAACAATTCAAAAATTTTAGCAACTTAGAAAGGCAAAAAACGTAGAGAAATTTTAGAAATGTTACACATTCGTAAAAGTTAGGAAAACACAGTAAATGAAAGAACTAATGACATAAAACAACGTAATTCTATTTACAACGATTTGATAAACCTTACAAATAACACTGATAAAATGAATACACAACAATCACCAAACATCATATCTCAAAACTGATTCTTTCCTAATCTACCATCAATTTCACACACATAATAAACCAATCAATTCTGGATAAGGATACCTGGCTTACCATGAGTTTTTCAGAGGTTTCTTCATGGTCAGAAGACTAAAACTTCCGAAGCGAATGCTAAGCCAGAAAGATTTGTCTGAATACTAAAAATGAATATGTAAAAATACAAAAAGCCAATTTGACTTTTCTCAAAAAAATAAGTTTCACGTTTTGACATGTATAGTAATTCATAAAATTCAATTATTAATTAGTGATATACAACGAAATGTCAACGAAAATAAATTTTTTAACATTTGAATTAGCCTGTTTTTGCTAACAACATTAAAAATGATATATACATATATATATATATATATATATATATATATATATATATATATATATATATATATATATATATATATATATATATATATATATATATATATATATATATATATATATATATAAATATATATATATATATATATATATATATATATATATATATATATATATATATATACATATATACTCAGACTCTTAATCGAAATATTTCAAACAAAACTCTCAAGGAGCTGTCTACTCAAATGTTGTCAACGAGAACGAAGCTATCGTAATACGTAACTGATGAGTACCTTGTAGTACGAAACAGTTAACTGTCTTACACTTCCAAAAAATGTAGGCATCGATTTCAATATTCTCTAATATTCAACCCTGGAAGCATAACGGAGTTATAACATTGTTCATGTTTAACATAGCCAGCTCTACTATAATGTTTTATTTTCTTATTTTGAATAATTCGAGAAAAAATTATCGGAAGAAAGTTACAGTATATTTTTAATAAAAATATTTATATATAAGTAATGAATTATAGACCGTACAATTCAATGTGGAAGGTTGGTATCATCGAAATGCGTTATAAATAAGTATTCTCGTGAAATATGACATTCTCTTGAAATTCTTCAAAAAAATATATCGAGATAGAACCATGGAAACTGAATTGCAATGTGGTTTCAAAGTTCAAAATTTCATCATACGCTTGTATTTAGGACACTTCATTCAAGAATTTTGAATAATAAAATTTCGTGAAATACTATTTGTATACTATTTGGCGTTCTCTTTTCTTTTACTGTCCTTTGAAGTTCTCGAAAATTTTTGTGAGAGGTAGCACAAATTTTTGCTTCAAATGACCCCTCAATGTGCGAGTACATGGTTTTGTAAATGTTTGTTTGATTGGGACATGGATACACCATTTCAGTAAATCACATATTTGCTTACAAGTTAATTTAGCCTCCTAAAAATACTCCGGAATATCTAGGAAAATTATACTAATGAAGTTTATGATTTATAATAGAGTTTTGTTCACTTATTATATATCGAATAATTGGTTAAGATTATATTAGTTTAAGTTGAAACTGTTTTCTACCATAACATTCTTTGAATTGAAAGGGTTAATGAACTTATTCTTTCAGCTGAACAACGCGCTTTCTCAAAATGAAAGAATTGCGGAGAAAACAGCATTCAGGTTGCTTGAAGAAACGTTCAATGACTTAAAAATCGATGAAAGATTACCTTGGATACCTGAAAATTCCACTGAAATTAGAATATTTCTGTTGGCGGTAACACAAGGTAGTATATTACATTGTTTTTTTTTTCAGTTTTTCTATACTTATCCGTTTCCATGTTGCAGAATTCTGTAAAAAAATGAGCCTGATGGATTTCACTATACAAGCCATAGAAAGTTCTGTACTACCACCACAATTCAGAATAGAAAATATTTTGAGCAATTCTGAGAATTTTTAGAAGAGTTCAATTGTAAAATAGGTTCAGGGATGATAAGAATGAATTCAAGTTCAGTGTTTCCTTATTTGAACGATGATTCCTTGGACTATTGACACAATAGGTTACATAAGATCGAGTATTTCGTTAATAAAATCATTCATTTCATATTCCATTGAAATTTCATTGTACAGAATCTTCAAAATTCATTTCAACTGAATATCTGTTATCTGTTCTATGTACATCCAGGAGTTTGTTTCGGAAATAGACAATAAATGAATAGCCATTCTGTTTTTGTATGTTTTATTTAATATTTTATATACAGAAAACAAGTGTACCTGTTTGAATTGCACCTAAGTTCATAATTGTTCACTTTAATCATATACTCAATATACACAGTGATTAAGGAATCTATTACTAAACTGCTAAACGATTAAGAAGGTGGTTATTCCTTCGATAAAATAACAGCAGTGCTTCATTGAATGCAACAGTTCAATTCATTATATTTGTTCCTTCAATTCATTTGTTTACTCAAAATCAGATAGAATAATATTTGAAACATAAAATGAGTGGATTGAGCTCTATTATTTTAATTATAGATCTGTTCGTGGCATTGAGTTTTTTTATTAGCTAATAATTATAACTTTCGATCTTTTAATTTTTTTTAGTTATTCTTGTTTAATGCATTTTATGGAGGAATAAAAGAGGTTTCTGATAAAAATATTTTTCAACTCGCTAAACGTTACCTTTCATAACTAAATCAATATACTTAATGTTGTAACTATCTTAAATGAATCAACATTACACAACGAAAAAACTCAAATGTCCACCACTTTTTTAATGCATTTACTAATATGACTTAGGTAATAGGAAATATTACCTAATAAAAGCCCAATAACTGAACGCTATAGCAACCTTATGACGATTTCAGCTTATTGGTCCTGATAGGTTCGATTACCATCGTATTCACAAAAATCGGTGTTCAACATTTACGTATATCCATTATATATTATAGGTTCAAAAATAGAAGCTATATATTTCTTCGACCTCTGATTTTTCGGTTAAATTACTAGCCAAATTTGAAAGATGCCAATTGCAGTGGTTCAGAAATTATAAAAATGAATTTTATTTCAGTGTTTCCATAAGTGAAATAATTCATTGATTATGTAATGGGTGTTTTTTTTAGAGGTATAGAACTTTAAGTTGGCATTACTTTTGAAGATGGCGACCGATTTGACAGCTGAGAAGTGATTTATTCTTAGTTTGGTTTGGCAATTCATCACAAATAGACTCACACCTGAACAACGCTTACAAACAGTGTCGAATGGGCCCAAAATTACATTGCCGTTGTTCCCAATTTCCATAAGCGAATTTTGTTTAGCGATGAAGCGCACTTCTGGTTGAATGACTACGTCAACAAACCAAACTGCCGCATTTGGAGTGAAGATAATCCTCAAGTGTATGTTAAAACACCGTTACATCCAGAAAAACTGACTTTGGTGCGCTTTATGGGCTGGTGGAATCATTGGTCCGTACTTCTTCAAAAACGATGATGGCCAGACCGTTACAGTCAATGGTGATCGGAATAGAGCCATGATTACTAATTTTTCATTCCTGAATTGAATAACCATGATGTCCAGGAGTTGTGATTTCAACAAGACGGCGCAACATGTCACACAGCTCGTGCCACAATCGATTTATTGAAAGACACGTTTGGTGACCGCCTTATTTCACGTTCTGGACCTGTGAATTGGCCTCCAAGTTCTTGTGATTCAACACCGCTACACTAATTTCTGTTGGACTATGTCAAGTCATTGGTCTATGCGGATAAGCCACAAACGCTTGACCATTTGAAAGACAATATTCGCCGTGTTATTGCCGATATACGGCCACAAATGTTGGAAAAAGTTATCGAAAATTGGACGTCCAGATTGGACTACATCCGAACCAGCCGTGTCAGTCATATGCCAGATATCATATTTGAAATGTAATGCCAATTTTTCGAATAAAAAAAAGTTTTTGTCAATCGAATGATCCATCGTTGTTTTATTGCGATTTAAGTTCTATACCTCTAAAAAAACAACCTTTACATAGTAGGATATAGATTGCTGAAATTTTGGAACATGTCAACCGACATTTTTTCAAAAGTATGAGGGAGCTTTTTGAACGAAATATTGAATATTTTTGAAATAATTTTCAATTTTTATTTATATTTTCTTGAATCAGTTACATCAGTTTATTCTTCTGTAATTTACGTCAGCTCTAACATTATTTATTAAGACTATTCAATTATAATCGGTAAGGTTTAGGAAGTAGAAAAGAAAGAAAATTTTTTGAAGTCCTTTTGTCTCCCAGATCTCATTGCGGTAGAAGTAATTGTATTATTGATATAGACAATATCAGGAAATTTCGATAAAAACAAGTCTCGTTACAATACATCTAGATAAAATAATTAAGGTGAATAAATAGAAACGAATACTTTGCGGTAGTTGAAAACGATAATCTGCTTCCTTCCTTCAAGTGCAGATTGTAAGTGTTTTTTTGTGAGTGAGTATTCTAATTATTTTGCTTCAGTAGAAAAGTAGAATGGCAGCGGATTCATACGATGTTACGAATCCAGAAAATGGTGTAGCAGTGCAGGTACCACGTAAAAAAACGAGCAAACTCATTTATTTCTTAACTTTCGTATTACTCATTTTAATTGGTGTTATAGTATATCTGTTATTCTTCACGGATTCTTGTAATAGCGAAGAGGTAAGTAGGTATCTTAGTATTTTTCCGACCCGATATTTTGTAACTCAGACCCTCAACCTACCAGAATGATCATATGGTAATTCAATCGGAAAATTACGCGAAAACTTTTTCTATATTTCAAATATTTCGATTTCAAATTCTCTTTGATAAATATATCAGAATATCTTCAATAATTTCACAATTTTTTCAATTATTATAATCAAGAATTTAATATCAATAATTACCATGAAAATGTTAGCATTTGTTACGTTTCGTGTAATTCATTGACTACCCAACTGAACTTAAGATTTTTTAACAGAAAATAATCATAATAACTCCAATTATTCATATATACATATATATATATATATATATATATATATATATATATATATATATATATATATATATATATATATATATATATATATATATATATATATATATATATATATATATATATATATATATATTCTTATCATCATCATCAGCCTCTGTCCGTCCACTGCAGAACTAAGGCCTCCCCCTGTCTTTGGCAAGATTCCCTATCGGCAGTCTCTCTCTTCCAGGCAACGCCCAGCCAATCCACAAGCTCCTTATCCCATCGATCGTGAAGGCACTTTCTTGGTCTTACCCTGTCTCTGGGCACCCAATCACCAACCACAGCTGACCAACGCTCATCTTTTGTTCGGGCTAGATGACCTGCCCATTTCCACTTTGACCTTTTTACACACTCCACGAGATCCTTCACCTTTGTTTGACCTCTTATTCAGCTGCAGCGTATTCTATCTCGTTTGGTTAGGCCCATCATGTATCTTTCTTACTCCGCTGGGTTGTTTGAAGCTTCTGGATGTAAGCAGATTTCAGGGTCCAAGTTTCGCTGGCGTAGGTCATCGCTGGTAATACGCACTGGCCAAACACATTGCTCTTTTAGGATAGTGGCACATCTGATTTGAAGATGTGTTTCAGTCCCCAACTGTACCCCAAGCCGTTCTGGTTCTTTGCATGATCTCCGGTGTAATATCCCCGTCTCCCGTGACAATCTTTCCCAGATATGTGTAAGATGCTGCTATTTCTAATGGGAATCCGTCCACCTCCATTTGCTCTCTGGTGCAGATAGTGTTCAGCATCATCTTTGTTTTTGCGGTGTTTATTTCCAGACCTATTTCCTTCCTCGCGTTCATTGATGCGCTCTTGAAGATCGGTAGCATCGTGGGAGAACAGGACTATATCGTCAGCGAACCTCAAGTGGCTAAGGTAGCGACCATTTATCTTATTCCTTTCTCGCTCCAATCCAGCTTCTGTTCTGGAACATACACTCTAAAGCAGCTGAGAACAGTTATATATATATATATATATATATATATATATATATATATATATATATATATATATATATATATATATATATATATATGAAATATATGAAACATTGATTTTTTGGATTATAGGTTTAATTCATATATTAAAATTCGAGAAATATAGCAATTGACGTTCCGATGGATTTTCCATCTCCATCAGAACTTTCGTTGGCCGTCGTAACATTTCTGCCACCATTTAGCAACTGTTACAACTATAACTAGTTAGAAATGTAACGACGGCCAACGAACGTTGTGATGTCGCTGTCCATTGTAATTTTTCCCAGTTTTTCCATCAGAGATGCCAAACTGACGATTCAGATAGTTTTGGCGAGCTGGTTACTATTTCAATTGCCTTACTTTCTAACTAGACTGATAAACGAAAAATTATATTCCGGATTCTATGGGATTGAAAATTCTAAAAATGAACTTCAGGTTTCAATCACAATTTAATATCTTTATATATAAAATTGCCTCTCATTTTGCACGCATATTTACTATTACTATTCATTGCCAAAACTGAGTTTATGATCTTGTCTGTGATCTTCCTTCATATTTTCATTACCCATTATAGGTTTATCTAATTTTGGTAATTTTCCGGGAAGGTACTTACAGGGCGTTTTTTCTGCGAGAAAGTAGCGTTTTTCCAGCCTAGTTCTAATCCCGGACCACGAAGAGAAGTGGAAGTATTAGGTACATATGTATTATGTATAAGGTACTTACTTATGACCTCTGTAATAGATCAACTGATATTTTGGTTTTTACATCTGCCGATATTGAGATATTTAATTTTTTATGGTATTCACGCTATGTTTAATAATGTGACAATTGTTTATTTTTTTCCGTGAAGTTTAGCAGCGATTGAATAAAAAGCTGGCGTATATCCAGCGTGTCAGCTTCTTTATACAGAAAGTCAGTAGGATATCTGATATCTTTTTTATGAAGAATTTACGACAGCCACTTTTGTTGAATTTCGAGCTTTTTTATTACTGTATCATAGGCACCACCCCACGCAAAAATACCATATCGTATCAGAGATTCCGCCAGAGCTTTGTAAATTATTGTTAGATGTTTTACGTCTAGAATAATTGACAGTTCTTTAAATTTGGATATTAATCCTCCAAGCTCAACAATTAACCTTCTGACGTGGGAATCCCATTTCAGGTGCGAATCCAGTATAATTCCTAAGTATTTGCATTCGTATGTGCAAGGAATGTTGAATGTATTTTCTGCTATTTTAATTATCAGTGGTTCACTGGGTGGAAGTAGGCGCTTATCTAAAGCTGAAGGAATGTATTTCGTTTTATCTATATTGATAGTTAAGAGGTGATGCTTTAAACAATTATAGATATTCACAAAATCTGATTCAGCTTTGGCTTTCATGTCACTCCAGTTTGCTCTTGAGTAAACTATCGCAGTATAGTCTGAAAAACTGATTATTTTAACTGTGTGGGTAACAGATTTGTATGTAAATTATAACATGAGTAAGTAAAGGTTTTTCGGAACAGAATATCTGCTAGGGAAAATCAATACTCAATTGAACGTAAAAATTAACGTGGATAAAATTTTGAGTTACAAAAGCAATGTTTAATTACATAATTTAAGGAAAAGACGGGGTTTTTCGGTAGAGTTCAAAATTCATTGAGCATGCAAGTGAAACTAGTCATTTATCATGGAATTATTGTGCAGCATTTAAGATTCTGTTCGACAATTTTGTCGAACAAGCGTCGAATGAAAGTAGCATGCAGATGTTACAAAAGGTTGAAAATAAGGCGTGCGATATATTTTAATTTTCATTAGATACACACCCATTGCAAAAATGTTAATGCTTCAAACCTCTCATCAGTTAAAAAAGAATTATGCATATAACACTTGCTTTTTACGCGAAGATCATTCCATCATACCTACTAGCAAAAAACATTAAATATGAGAAAGAAATACATAATCATAATACAAAAATCTGCTAATTGTTACGTAAATTTATACATCAGAGCAGGAACAATGACAATGTTATTTTTAAAGTTTGATAATGCATAAGGCAGCATCAAACTAATTCAATATTGTGAAGAATCAAAATTTTTCAGGAAAATGTGTTGATTATATAAAATATGATTTTTGATGAGAATTAATCAATAATATCAGAAGTAATTTTATGATAATAATATGTATAAAATATGTTATGAGATTTCCATTTTTATTACAGAAGGCAGTAGTATAAAATTAAGTTCGACACCACAAAATAATACCATTAATTTTGAATAACCAAGTGAAATCAGTTTATTGGGTACATCAATTATTTTGCTATGTTTTTTCAGTTATAATATCCCATCTTTGAAATAAAATATGATCTTGAGCAATATCTGTTATAAGGAATCGACAGAATTCATGAAAATAATAATAATGATATTTCTTCAGCTGAAGGTATACAAAAAATCTATATATTTTGAACTGTCAATTTTTAATTATATACCTATTTCATTATTTAAAATATACTTTTTAAGATCACGCTTAAATATCTTAATATTATAACTAGTTTTCAATATATTTGGTAAATTATTGAAAGCCTTAAATCCGTCATGGTATATGCTATTTTTGGATTTAGAGAGCTTACAACTTTGGATGTAAAAACTCTCAGTATTTCTATCTTTATACCCATGCACATCACTGACATATATATCATTTTTTATTAATTATATGGAAACAACTGATTTTTTTTGTAAATATGAATATATATGAAGCAAAGAGTATTCTTTGTTTAACATATATTACTTTCAAAGAGTTCAGCATAATTTTAACAGGGGTATACCTATTGCACTTTAAAATGGTTCGCATGGCTCTATTCTGTAACTTTTGTAATTTTTTAATTTTTTCTTTAGTCAAACCAAATAACAATATGGAGCAATATTCAAAATGTGGCATTTTTATTGATTTGAACAACAATAATTTCACATATGTCGACAGGTATTTTTTCCTATTCTTTTCAAAAAAATTTTTTCAGAGATTTTAGATGATATGAAATCAACATGATCATTGAAACTCAATTTTTCGTCTAACGTCTTTTCGTCTAAAATAGAAATTAAAAACAGATAACACTGTGAACACTATAAAGTCTTCATAATAATTTATGATATAACTTGATAAAAATAGTTTCAGTTTTTCGATGATGCGTTATCTTATCTGTAATAAGCCACAGTAAACAGAATTTGTATTTTATTATATTGATTATTCTACGAATTTCCTCATAGTATTTTTTTTTCAATTTTTTTTATTTCCTTATTGCGTTTTTTCTTGGGTCAACATTTCCTCATGACATATTTAAATCTTTAATTTTTACATTAAATATTATCGGCCGAATTTTTTTTGTTCAGATAAAATTCAATTCGAGGAACTTCCCCATCGTGTTTTGGTCCTTGGCATTGCATGAACATGGTTACGTCCTTTGCGGTTAATAATTATTTCATATCTATAGATATTGTGTTTAGTAGACAGTTGGATTCGATTGTGGTATTGAATTTCCTTTAAGAGGAAGAAAAGATGTGATTAATTAATTATTCGTTCTGAAATAATTAATAAATAATAAATAGCTCTGAAAGGGCTATAAATAATTAATTGCATATTTGTGGTACTTGAACAATGAATAAAATGACTTCTAAAAAAATTACCTTATAGAAAAATTGAGAATGGAATATATATATATATATATATATATATATATATATATATATATATATTTTTTTTTTTCGAAATTGGTTTCATTACTTGTTTGAGATAAATATATTTAAAATATTTTCTGCAATAGCAGGCGATTTTCAATGTAAAAAGCTTTATTTTTGTTTCGTTGTATAAACTTTGTCAAAACTAATGAAGTTTGAAAAAAAACTAATTAGTTTTGATAAAGTTTTTATATACCTACAACGAAACGTCAACAAAAATTGAGCTTTTTAAATTGGAAATATAGCCTGTTATTGCTAAAAATATTATATATCAAATGATAATTGATAAATTCAATTAATAAATAATTAAATATATATCAAATGAAAAACACGATGGCACGTATATCTATCTCAATGGATGTCAAATGTGTTCAAAGTTTAATTTCTTTAGGAAAATGGAAAATTGTTGACTCTGTTTAACAAAGGAAATATTACAACTGAACCAACAACCACCGTCGGTCCTAAAATAATCAAAACAACAAAATTGCCTTATTCAAAGACTGATGTCAGGGTAAGTGAATAATAATTATAGATATTGATAACTCTTTCATGCTTTTACGGTCTTTTACTTTTTCATTTTGACTTCGTAATCACGGCTGAATTTTTTGTTTTTTTAAACCATTTCACAACCCCCGTAATTTTTTGTGATTTCCATCACCCATTGCAGTCAATATGTCACTGCTATTCTTATATAATAATAATAATAATAATAATAATAATAATAATATAATTTAATTGAGAAACATTCCTTACATAGTAAAATTACATTCATTTCAATTGATACAATAATTACAACTAAGAGAAATGCTCTCAAAAGGACCGAATTCAGTTTGGAGTCTGATCTTCCATTCAGCCCTCGAGCAAAAATATTGGTTCAAACAAAAATCCTTTTAAATTCATATTTACAATAATATACAAGTTTGATTGAAAGGAAAAGAAAAAAAAAATTATATTTATGATATTAAACATTTGAGACAATTTCACATGGTGAAGAACATTTGTGTTAAAAAAATATACAAACATATGATACAAAAAATTGATTCATACATTATTGCCTACATCCGAATCATCGAAGTACTCTGACACACTGTAGTATGCCTTTGTTAAGAACAGATAGTTAAGTCTCCTCTTAAACAAATGAGCTTTCCGTACTTTCAAATTCGATGGTAAATGGTTGAAAATTTTAATGCTCTGACAATAGATAGAGTGCTCAAATTAAGCTGTTTTATGAATAGGAATAAGTAGCACATCCCTGTTTCTTGTTGAATACTCATGATTACTATTCAATTCAATAAACTTATCTTCATTTTCTTTAACATATAACAAACATCTATAAATATATAAACACGGTAAGGTAATTATGTAATTAATAATGAAGATAGCTTTACAAGATGTTCGCTGATGAATATTGAATATTAATCGAAGTATTCGCTTCTGTGTAATAAACACCCTATTTATTTCTGTAGAGCATCCCCACAACAGAATATTATAATTTAGATGACTATATACAAGACTGTAATGCACATTCATAACACAGTTTTAGGTACGATGTTCTTGATTCTAGAGAATAGTATACAGATTTTTGATGTGTGACATGTATTCTCTCTACATGTATCCTTTCCACAAGCTGAAGGTGCGATTTTGTGGAAAGTGTATGAAATATATAACTGGAAGGTTAGGAAGCACATGATATTTGATTTGACAAAGGAACATCTACTGGTACTACCACTCTTCATGAGGCTCTAGTACTGTCCGCATTGAATTTTGAGCCAAACCTAAAATGCAAAAAGTGCTCTGTCTAAAAATTAATATTTTATTGTTTAGCCTTTTCAAATTTCATGGTTCATATATGTAGCGTATCAATTGATCTTTTTAATTTTATCAAATATTAGTTTTTAACGAATTGATTAATTATTTTATATTTAATTTTTTTCAGGGTAGGTATTAATTATTTGAGTATTTTCAATTCAAATTTGATTCGAATGATATTTTATGATTTATTACACAGAGCTAAATCCAGACCGGAATAAAAGCGAAGATACTGGATAATAAAACGTCAAAAAAATGAAACAAATAGAAAGAGCCTCAGAAAATTGCGTGTAATTTGACTCAGTATATTTGAATATCATTATGAAAAATTATTTCGGGAAATATTACCCATATTATTTCTTATTTGATTAATTGAATGTCCATATTAAACACTGTCTCCAGGGAACATTTCCATCCATCAATATAATCTTTAGTGTTTATTCAGATTTCTTTGGAAAATGCCTTCAGATATGAGATGGATCTGTTATAGTGTTTAGCCTTTTTTGTTATATCTTTGGCAACTGACTAGTGAATTCCTTCAAGTGACATTTATGAATATTTACCAAATTTTGATATATAACGTTTTTCATTTCAAACTACAATTTTCATTGGAAAGTAATTTTCTTCGTTAGGAAAAATTATTTGGAATAATAACTACATAATATTCTTCAAATTTCGTCAATGTTGATGTTTATTACCTAGTGATATGTCAGATGATAAACAATACTTTAAAGCCTGCTGGATTCTTAAAAATTACGTGATAGAAAGTGGCATTGCACATCTCTCGGTTTTCTTCCTAATTTCATAACATTAAATTTTTGCACCATGTCGTCACTATTTGATTGAAAATATATTCCAGTGCATAATCTAGAGTAGATTACTGTAAAATGTTAAAATCGTTTAACTCATTAGTCAACGCTCAGGGATGCTTTTCAAATAGCAAACCCACGATAGGTTTTTGTATCGAGGGTTTCAAGCTATATATTCAAATTACGGCGCATAGCGTTCCAACATTAATCATTGAAATCTACCCAACTTGAAATATGTTCGTTACAAAGATTCATGTAAAAAATTATGAATGGAATACAAAAAATTTTGGTGTGTGTATTTTATTATGTGTATTTTATATTGTGTAATGAATTTCCATAAAATTTTTAAATTCTCAATTTTTTTCACTTCGTAGATATGAAGGTACTTGTAACATAGCGTGGCCAAAAACATATTCGTAAAAGCAAATGTGCCATATTAATATTTCCCTTTGTGTGAAAAAAGGAATTATCGAATCTTTCTTCTCTCTATTTCCGAAAAATTATTCAAAAATTTTTCATGAATTGCTATGTGAAAACTAGAACGTAATGAGAGTCTTCGGATATACTACCTACAGTATAGTAAAAAATGGTAGGAAATCAATCGTATATTATAGTAACTTCCCTTAATGGAACATTGATCGAAAATAATATAGAACAATTTGAATGAATACTTAACTTCATTCCATAACAAACCCCGTTTACTTTATTGTGCTTTACGCTCTTGATTAACATGTACGATGAGAACTTTGAACCAACAACAAATTACACAGGCCAACACACATTTTGGTGCCTGCGATTTTTCAACTGTTCTTGAGTAATTTCTCAAAAGTTCTCAGATTTTGTCTATCAGATCTAGTTTTTGAGATTTTTCAAAAAATTGTGTATATAATTTACGTTATAACTGTTATAATATATAATAATACTATTGACAGTTAAAAAAAACAATGACACATGGATTTAAGTATTTATTGCAAAAACTTAATTTACATAATTACATTAGTCACTAATCACGATAAAATGTAATATTAGTACCTCGACAAAGTAGATTTTTTTCTTTTAATCTGGATGCAAGTAATTCAGCCGATTCCTTTGAGAGATTCAGGTCTCTTATAAGATCGTTTAGTTCTTCTTGATTGAAACACTGCGGAGTTGCTAAATCTGCTTCAAAATCGCTGTCGTTTTCTGATTGAATTCTTTTAACTTCGTCAGACGTTGATGTTTCTGTATCATCTTCTGTCAGTTCAGGTAGACTGCTGAATGATGGAACGGGTATTTCTTCCGAATGCACTACAGGCCTTCTTGCAGAATCTAGATCAGAATATGTCCATTTGTGTCTATTGTTTCTATTTATGCCTTTAATATTAACGAGACAAAAATAGCAGTCGTCATGATGGTTCCGCGGTTCTCTCCAAACCATTGGTACACCAAACTTTAGGCACTTCCTCTTTCCAGTTGTCCACTGTCGCAAATGTTCAACACATGTTTTACATATGAAATGTGGGGCCCAAGATTTATCTTGATCTCCTAAATGAACGCCAAAATAGGCAAGATAAGCTCTTTTCACAAAGTCAGAAATCGTTTTTCTGCTCTCTTTCAAAGTGTATTCACCACACACATAACAAAAAACATCGGGATGATTTACACAAGTACGTCTGCTTGTAGATGCCATTGTTTCAGTTTAATGTCTTGATACTACGAAACGACCAAAATTTACACAAAATGAACAACAATGGTGAAAAAACAACTTTACTTGGGAAAACTCAGTAATATACTAAATCAAGTACAGCCAAGCAGGTATAGAAGGATCGGGTCATAGGCAATTACAGGTATAAAAGTAATTAAGAGCATTGTATTGAGTAGTTCCTAGTATAGGAACATTGGGTCAGGGACAATTCCGGGTATCCATTTGGCTAATTACATCCTGGGAAATTTCTATTTTGACGATTAAGTACATATTTATCTCTTTATTTGTTGTCCTTTATCAGAAAAAAATATATCATTTAACCTGTAACGTGTATCTCAAAAACTAGAGCTGATAAAAAAAATCTGGTGGCATTTTTGGAATCGGCACATTAAAAACATCTGAAATCAGATGTTAGATTACTGGCAGCAAATTTTTTTTTCATTTGTTGGCCTGTGTTATCGGTAAATTACAGTTTCAGACACGAATCAAGTTTGTATTTGAATTATATGATTAGATAATAACATTGACAATTCTTCTCCTAATCGCCGATTCATTTCAATTTTTCCTATTTACAATAATTAATTCGAAGAATTTCTTATTTCAGGAACAAAATATTTGTAAAAGTACACAATGCCTCAAAACAGCAGCTGATATTCTGAGTTCAATGGATTCAAATATAGAACCCTGTGAAAATTTCTATGACTACGCTTGTGGTAACATGAATAATCGGGAGAGAAAAAATTTAGACATTTTCGCCCCTCAGAACTTTTTTGGCGATGATACGCCAGAGTTTTTATTGAAATTCGGTGTATTTTATGAGTCCTGTGTTAAACACGAAGATAAGTTTGATTATGAGACGAGGTTGAATACAAGTAAGTAGGTAAAACAAGAAATTATTATAAAGTAGGAAATTCTGAGACCACACTTTCAGCCTCCTTTTTTGAAACAGATTCTTCATTCCAATATAAATGTCAGGAGTTTGTTTTAAAAGGCACGGCCTGGAAAAACATTTCAAAAAACTTTTTCTATTATTACGAAAACCTGCTATAGAATGAAAATTGTTTATCGACAATTCATTGATATTGTGTAATATAAACTGAAAATCATTCCTAACGCACATCCGTAGATATAGATCGAAAACTTTCAGAATAATCCAATTCATATGTGACACGGAGGTTTCGCTTATCTTTTGATGAAACATTATGTTGAAAACTATAAATTAGAATTAACACACTTGACTTAAGTGTTACTGAGTATATTAAAACTCTACCGATGTTTCGGGTGGTTAACCCATTATCAAGAGCATACAATAGCTGTACAAATTGTACAGCTTTCACTTACATATCCTAAACCACAGAATTTAACACTGGTTTCAGTCATTGGTCATCTCTGGTCTCTGGTCATTACAAATAACAAAATTTTTCTTTTTGGCTATCGAAATTTCCAAGTCTTCAAGGGTTTCTAATCTTTTGCCCTTACTACCTGAGTGTACCTACTATTTCGGTCTTCTTGCGATCCAATAAATGATTATGTTTAACGCAGTGTTCAGAAAAACCCGTATTAGGTTTATTCAATACTATTGATCTTCAATGTCCATCGATTCTTTTTTGTGTAAAACGTTCAGTTCGACCTACGTAAAAACTATCACAATCACTGCAAAATATTTTGTGAACTCGAAAAGTCTTAGTTTAACCACCCGAAACATTTGTAGAGTTTTCAATATATTCAGTGAAACTTAAGTCAAATTAGTTTTAATTTATTGTTTTCAATTCATAAGAATTCATGCCACCAATTGAAAGCAATATCTCCAAAATATGATATATTATTTGTTTTTTCGCTTTTCAGGCCAGGAAATAATCAGTAAAGTTGGAGCATTTCACACTCACGGGAATAAAAAAAACATCAATATTACTGAAATTATAGCGAACTTGATTTTGTATGATGCGATGCCCCTATTTGATATCGATATTGATATTGATTCGAAGAATAATAGGTACATTATGAAAGTAAGTATGGCTCGAGTATTTCATTAAGTTTTGATATTCGCAAAATGTGAAAAATACATAATGAAAATTGTGAATAAAGAGAATAGTATTCTATAACAAAAAAATGCTGCAAATTGAAGTGACAAATATAATTGACGGATTGATAATTGATGAGGCCGATACTTGGAAATAATTAATATCCATAATACAACAATATTTAAAATTTTCTCATAATCACTACATAGTATAAAGCAAAGTCGCTTTTTCTGTCCCTTTGTCCCTTTGTACGCTTTAATCTTTGAAACTACGCAACGGATTTTGATGCGGTTTTTTTTAATAGATAGAGTGATTCAAGAGGAAGGTTTATATGTTTAATAACATCCACTAAATAGTAGAGAAGTACTGTTATTTCTGAGTATTAAAGTAAAAAATAATTACATTTTTTCCACTTACATTGCAAACGCAGGCTGAACCCTACGAGTTTTATCAAAATAATGTACTAAGTATTGTACACATTGAAAAGGTCTACAGAAAATTCTGTGATGGTATATGTCTATCTCTTATGGATAACCCACAATAACTTTTTTTTGTCATTCACTTTTTGCGACAAATAACGGCTAATTTTCGAAGCGATTTTAACCCATACAGCATTAATCCTTAACCAATTAAATACCTTGAATACATTGTTCATTTAATATAGATATATATAGCCCTTTACACCGTATGATTTAAAAGAATATTTTCGAAGATATTACAGATTTAAAAATTGCGGGGCGTAGCGTTTGCGGCGGTACCGGCCGGCCGCCCGGTGCGGCAAAAGCGTGCGTGCCTATAAATAGCGCGTCTGAGACCGCGGTTTTCCCTATAGCACTTTGAATTTAGCAGCGAACGGACGCGTTTATTATATCGGAGCTCTCCAGCGAGGGATAGCAATACTTCACTACATAGTATAAAACAAAGTTGCTTTCTCTGTCCCTATATCCCCATGTATGCTTAAATCTTTAAAACTACGCAAAGGATTTTGATGTGGTGTTCTTTAGTAGATACAGTGATTGAAGAGGAAGGTTTATATGTATAAGAGCATCCATGAAATAGTGGACAAATAATGTTATTTTTGAGGTTTCTAATGTGATGTCGTAAATAATTACATTTTTTCGCTAACATTGCAAACGCAGGCTGAACCCTACGAGATTTATCAAAATAATGTACTAAGTATTATACACATTGAAAAGGTCTACAGAGAACTCCGCTATGGTATATGCCTATCTCTTATGGATATACCACAATAAAATTTTTTTCTCATTTACTTTTTACGAATAATGGCTAAAACATTACGAATTTAACCAATACAACATTAATCCTTATCCAATTAAATACCTTAAATACATTGTAGATTTTATATAGATTTATATGGCCCTTAACAGCATATGATTTAAATGAATATTTTCGAAGATATTACAGATTTACAGAGAAAGCGACTTATATATATTATATAAGTCTTATATAATAAGTACTTATATATATATATATATATATATATATATATATATATATATATATATATATATATATATATATTTATATTGTATTTATTATAAATATATATATATATATATATATATATATATATATATATATATATATATATATATATATATATATATATATATATATATTATATAATTTATATGGCAAAACAACGTTGGCCGGGTCAGCTAGTTTGATATAAAATACGCATGACGACGTTTTGAAGTACTACTTCTTTATCAAATGCTGGACTAATATTATGTGTAATCTTACAAAGTCAGTACTTATAGCTATATTTACAGAACATACCAGGTATGTTCTATGACTATTTTGGAGTGGGGACCATAGAATACACTGATATTCAACAAAAGGATCGTATACCTGAAGATGGACACAGAAAATCAATTTCTTAAGTCTTAAGGTATTCCAACGAAATATACTAAATATACAAATATACAACTAAGATTTCTAAATACGAATAAAGGAAATTTAATTTTTTTTTGAACATAAAACATAAAATTGAATGTAAATTAACTAAAACTTACGTAATCAATCTGATCTGTTAACTGGAATATTCTCATTGAACATATTAAGTAGAGGGCTAGTGTTAACCTCTAACTGGCTATTGAGTAAAAGTCCCGAATTTTTAAATTTATTAATATGTAATGATTCTAGAAAATTTAGCTTGGAACCTTTATTCTCTCTATTTAGTATTTAAAACTCTGAACTAAATATATGGCTTTCTTCTAATAAATGATCAGCATAATGGGAATCTGTTCTCTGTTTATCAAAACTACGTTTATGTTCCGATAACCTAATTTGGAAATATCTGAAAGTTCTTCCTATATACAATTATTTACAAATGCCACATTTAATTTTGTAAACCCCACACATTTGATTTTTATTAATTTTTGATTTATTATTATTGATTATTTTACCAATGGTATCAGTGGTCCGAAAAGAAATATTAATCTTAAAGCTTGCTCGCTAAAAGTGATTCTAATTTCAAACAAGGTGTCCCCATATATGTTAAAACACTATATATGGACTTTTCTTTGATAAGAGGATAAACTTCTGCAACCGCTCTTTTGAAAAGTGTTTTGTTTATCAAGTTGTTTATCATTTCGGGTTGGTATTCATTGTTTGAGGCTATTTGCATAATTAAGCTTTTTTTTTGTTGAAATCAACGTTCGAAAGCGGAAGGTTTTTTTTTTTAATTCAGTGGACCTACAGTTTAACGCCGGAACGGCCATTGGGCTTGTAATCGATGTACATTACCCAGCATATATCATTATTTTAACTTCTCAAATCATAGATACACACAAACACCCATGCCTTTAGCGGGGCTCGAACCCGAGTTCTACCGCACCAAAGTCGGGAGTTCTACCGACTAAGCTACGGAGACAGGCTATGCGGAAGGTTAACAAGTCTATGAACCATACTATTACACAATGACATTTTTTGTTGGATTGGGTGAACCGAACTATTATGAATTACTGTATCCGTGTGTGATGGTTTGTGATAAATAGAGAACGAATATTTATTATCTAATTTTTTGATTGTTAGATCTAAGAAATTAATTGAGTTGTCAAGTTCTTCTTCTAATGTAAATTTTTGCAATTCAGAGCATACTATCCAAGACCATCCGTTGAGCCACGTTTTCTATATTGGTTCACATATGTTGACGATATTATTTGTTGCTTTACAGGTTCGAAAAGACAACTTCATTCTTTTCAAAATCTCATCAACTCGATACACACTCGATACAAAATAAAATCTTCTTAGATCTAACAATCAAAAAATTAGATAATAAACATTCGTTCTCTATTTATCACAAACCATCATACACGGATATACTAATTCATAATAGTTCGGTTCACCCAATACAATAAAAAATGTCATCATTTAATGGTATGTTTCATAGACTTGTTAACCTTCCGCTTTCGAACGTTGATTTCAACAAAGAAAAAAGCTTAATTATGCAAATAGCCTCGAACAATGAATACCAATACCAAGAGCGGTTTCAGAAGTTTATCCTCTGATTAAAGAAAAGTCAATATATATAGTGTTTTAACATATATGGGGATGCCTAGTTTGATATTAAAATCACTTTTAGCAAGCTATAAGATTAATATTTGTTTTCGGACCACTAATAACTTTGGTAAAATAATCAAAAATATTAAATCAAAAATTAATAAAAATCAAATGTGTGGGGTTTACGAAATTTAATGTGGCAGTTTCGAAGAATTTTATATAGGAAGAACTTTCAGAAATTTTCAAATTAGATTATCGGAACATAAACATAGTTTTGATAAACAGAGAACAGATTCCCATTATGCTAATCATTTATTAGAAGAAAGCCATATATTTAGTTCAGAGTTTGAAATATCAAATAGAGAGAATAAAGGTTCCAAGCTAAATTTTCTAGAATCATTACATATTAATAAATTCAAAAATTCGGGACTTTTACTCAATAGCCAGTTAGAGGTTAACACTAGCCCTCTACTTAATATGTTCCATAAGAATAGTTCAATAGCAGATCAGATTGATTACCTAAGTTTTAGTTAATTTACATTCAATTTTATGTTTAATGTTCAAAAAAAAATAAATTTCCTCTATTTGTACTTAGAAATCTTAGTTGTATATTTGTATATTTCTTACATTTCGTGTCCATCTTCAGGTATACGATCCTTTCGTTAAATATCAGTGTATTGTATGGTCCCCACTCCAAAATAGTCATAGAACATACCTGGTATGTTGTGTGAATATAGCTATAAGTACTGACTTTGTAAGATTACAGATATTATTAATCCATCATTTGATAGAGAAGTAGTACTTCGAAACGTCGTCATACGTATTTTATATTAAATTATGAGAAAATTTTAAATATTGTTGTATTATAATTGACGGATATTTCCCAGCTTGGAAGAATTTCAAGATAAGGTCATAGCTATTCTCAACAACTAAATATTAGAACCTATAATACGACTTGGAACTTATAATCTAATATTTAATGGTGAAAATCTGCTATAGAAGATGTCAACAACATGCACAAAATAGGATAGAATAGTGAAAATGCTATTTGCTAGTATAAATATTTATCAATAGTTTTTGAATAAATACTGGTATTTTTTTATTAAGTCTTCAATGTCTTCAATAACTCATCAAATTTCACTGAAAATAGTACCATCGAATATATTCATTCGTGAATTAGGCATTCTTATTTCGAATAACATAAATTCAAAAAATTCTCAACATATGTAATGAGTCTACGATTTTGGTAAATAAGTCTTATGATCTATTTAAATTCTTTCAGTTGCTCATGCCTGATCAGACCTCTCTCCAGTTTGGACATTGGTCCCTATTATCAGAGACAAGAAGAAAATGCTTGAGAGAAACTGCAGCAAAGACGCACTCACAGCAACTGAATATGACTATTCTGTATAACTCGTTCCTCCTTTGTCAGAAGGATTATGGAGATTTCTTGAATTTGATAAGTGTTTCATTATGGGAAATGAAAGTTTGGCCGAATTCCACTGAGGAAGTTATGTATAAGAAATTGTTCGACCTCCGAACTTTCATGGAATTCGAAATATTGACTTTATTTGATGTAAGTATTATATATATATATATATATATATATATATATATATATATATATATATATATATATATATATATATATATATATATATATATATATATATCTTTGTATAAAACTTGGTTCTCGGAATGAGCTGCGTTCTAGATTTATATAATCTCGACGTTTCGGCTTCCGTTGTGAAGCCATCTTCAGGAGTTGGAATAAATAAGTAGAGGTAAAGTCAACTGAAGTTGACTCCGAAGAGTAGGCAGGTTGAGACTTCGGAGTTAACTATTGGAAACGATTTGGCTCGTGAAGTAGGCAGATTGAGGCCACGCAACCGAATTATTTCTTATCGTTCCTAGTTTCCCTCATTTGGTTCGTGGAGTAGACAGATTGAGGCCACGCATCCAGGTAACCTTTCCTCATTTTCCTTCATTCAGTTCGTGGAGTAGGCAGATTGAGGCCACGTAACCTCCTGAAGATGGCTTCACAACGGAAGCCGAAACGTCGAGATTATATAAATCTAGAACGCGGCTCATTCCGTTGGTACCAACGGATGTATTCCCGGAACAATATACCATTATATTTTTCCATCCGTGAATCTCTACGTTCAAACATATATACATATATATATATATATATATATATATATATATATATATATATATATATATATATATATATATATATATATATATATATATATATATATATATATATATATATTCAAAGATTCACAGGTAATTCAATACTAGTAAATGCTGAGACTCTTAATCGAAATATCGAAATATTTCAAATAAAACTCTCAGAGAGCTGTCTACACAAATGTTGTCAACGAGAACGAACCCATCACTTTCGAGAGTGAATATTGAGAGCGTTTTGAAAAATTCATCGATCTTGTTGAATGATAATAGGATACAATTGTTTCATCATTATTATGAATCATCAGTCCATATTTAATCTATCAATCAAGAATCGATGACTTTCAAGTTCTTCAAGTTCAAGACTCGAAAGTCATCGATTCTTGATTGATAGATTAAATATGGACTGATGATTCATAATAATGATGAAACAATTGTATCCTTTTATCATTCAACAAGATCGATGAATTTTTCGAAGCGCTCTTAATATTCACTCTCGAAAGTGATGGGTTCGTTCTCGTTGACAACATTTGTGTAGACAGCTCTCTGAGAGTTTTATTTGAAATATTTCGATATTTCGATTAAGAGTCTCAGTATTTACTAGTATTGAATTACCTGTGAATCTTTGAACTAGCTACACTTTTGCCCGCCTGGGCGTGATCTGGAGCGATTAGGCATGGGATCATTCGTACACATTTCAGACAATTTTCTGTTGTGTTCGAATGAAATATCTACAAAGCCTTCCACTCGCACTCTTGTTGTCATGAGTAGGAATCTTGAACGCTAGGGAGTGTTTATACGTCCTTTCGCCGATAGAGGGAGCCTACGTGAGTATTTCACTCTCTAGAACTTCTCTTAATTTGGTATAGGACCTATGTTCGTTTTGAAAGTCATCGATTCTTGATTGATAGATTAAATATGGACTGATGATTCATAATAATGATGAAACAATTGTATCCTATTATCATTCAACAAGATCGATGAATTTTTCGAAACGCTCTTAATATTCACTCTCGAAAGTGATGGGTTCGTTCTCGTTGACAACATTTGTGTAGACAGCTCCCTGAGAGTTTTATTTGAAATATTCCGATATTTCGATTAAGAGTCTCAGTATTTACTATATATATATATATATATATATATATATATATATATATATATATATATATATATATATATATATATATATATATATATATATATATATATATATATATATATATATATATATATATTATATATATAGATTGTACTCAGGTATATCTCAAACGATTGATTCATTCTAAAAGAAAAATCATTTTAATGTCCTTATATCCTATATAATCTTAACACTCTCTATTATTTTACATATACATCTTATCTATATATCTCTTAGTTTGAAAAGGGATCTATCCAATTCTGTCTGTTGGAATGAAGTTTCTCCCTTCCTCTTGAAAGATACCCATTCACAGATATAATTCTTATTCTTCTTCACAGTAACTATATACAACTATAATATAACTATATACAAATGATATGAAGAGTATCTTATCATTTTACATCTTCCCCCCTCAGAGCTAGAAATAAGGGGATAACTTATTAATATGTACATATTCACACTTATTTCTATGACCTAAATTTACTTTATATATTACATCAGACATCTTATCTACTATTTTATGTGGACCTGTTCGTATGCTATCTAACTTCCCTCTATTCATTCCATTTCCTAATTCTACGTACACATTATCACCGTTTATAATATATATATTTTTAGTTAATATTCTTCCTGTTCTTGTCGATCCTTGACCTATTTATATTATGGTTCTTTTTTGAATTTTGATATGCTTATTCCCTATCTTTCGCCAAGCTAGATTTAGTATACAGATTCTCCGGAATTATATGTGATTGAACACCATGCAGTAAATAGTTTGGAGAGAATTTTGTTACACTATGAGTAGTATTGTTATACTCATCATTGCATTCCTTAGCAATATCTGGCCATGAACAATTCGACTGTTCATTTATTTTACATCGTATTATATTGACTAACGTTTGATTTAAACGTTCATCCATCCCATTCGATGCTGGACAATCCACAGCAGTTAATTCCATGTTGATGTTATATTTTTTTAAGAAATTTTCGAATACTTTTGAATTTATTGAAGGATATTGATCCGCCAACAAAATTTTAATACGATTTCTTTTTACTATTGGTTCTAAGAATTTAATGATATCTTTAGTTTTTTGTCCCCATGAACTGTATGTAAAAGCAAATCTAGTAAAGTGATCCACTAATAAATGCAAATACTTTTTGAAGATCCATAACCGGAAAAACCACTGATTGTATCTAAAGACATGATTTCATAAGGCTCTTCAGCTGGACCTAACTGAGGCAACAAGCCCAAAGTTCGGCATTTCCGTGTTTTATTCTTTTTGCATATTTCACAACTATTACACAACTCTTTAATGATGTTGTCTAAGTTATAACAATAGTAAAAAGGCCTCATTTTAGATGAAATATGTGTTGGTCCAATGTGACCATATCGTAAATGAATTTTTCTTATTATATTGTCTGCGAAAACTTTTGAAATGAATAATCTTTCCCTACTACGCAATTTTTTGTAAATAAGACCATTCTTTTCCTTTAATGTGTTATCGCTTTTATCAATTTCCATACTATCTTGATCTGACTCAATATCTTCCAGTGTTACTAAATTGACTACTTGAAGTATATCATCTGAATTTTCAAAGGATTCTAATACTGGATTGCGCGATAATGCATCCGCTTCTTGATTTGTTTTTCCTGGCGAATAATTAATTATAAAGTTATATTGAGAGAGATAATATATTAAATCACCCAACTCTTCATCTGTCCTAGCTTTAACCCTCAAATTTTCCGAAGGTTTGTGGTCTGTTATAACTTTGAAAAAGATACCTAGCAACCAATGTTGCCAGAACTAAATAGCTTCTTTAATAGCTAAACATTCAAAGTATATGGCCTTTTTCTTAGCTTGAGATGGAGTAAACTTTTTTGAGAAGTAAGCTATCGGTTTTAGTTCCCCTGAATCTTGTTTCTGTTTTAAAACTGCCACCACCCCTAAGGCACTTGCATCCGTAAATATATACTATTGGTACGTATCTCTATTTTGATCAAAAATTCCTAAGACTGGCGCTTTGCATAAATAATCCTTTAAACAATCAAAAGTATTTTGACATATATCATCCCACTTGAAACTCACATCTTTTCTCAACAAATTGTGAAATGGTTCCAACTGTCTAGTATGATCCTTTATATATTTATGATAAAAATTTAATTTTCCTAAAAATTGCCTTATATTTTTCTTATTTTTAGGCTGTGGAAATTCACGAATCGACTTTAAGTTATCATTGCAAGGTTGAAATGTATTATAACTTATTATATGTCCTAAATATTTGACAAAGGGTTGCACGAAATTACATTTATTTAAACTTAATTTGCAACCCTCCTGTTTCAATGCTTGCAATACTTTTCCTAAATGTTCTAAATGTTCTTCGAAAGATTTTAAGAATACTATTATATCATCAATATAATTCATGCAACATTCGTTCAGATCATATTGACGTATTATATTCGATAACACACGTTGAAAAATGGCCGGTGATATTTTCAAACCAAAAGGTAATCTTTTCCATTGAAAATGCCCAGATTGCGTTACAAATGCCGTTTTATAACGATCTTTGTCACGAACAGCAATTGTCCAGAAAGTCGAACTGATATCTAAAACTGAGTAAAATCTACAAGTCCCTACTTTTACTACGATATCCTCAATTCTAGGAAATGGTTGGGACTCTGGTACCAAAATTGAATTTAAATCTCTAAAATCGATTACAAAGGGGGTACGTTCCTTATCTTCATTTTTATAAGCTAAAGTTACAGGGGCTGCGTAAGGTGAAGAAGATTCTTCTATTAAACCATTAGCTAATAACTGATATACCTGCTTTTCAATTTGTTGTTGATCAGGTAATGAACATCTATACGGCTTTTTTGACATAAACTTATTTTCCGTCAATTTTATATGTGCTTCATAATCCTTAACTAATCCTACATCGAACTTATGTTTAGCAAAGGCCTGTTCATGAAGTTTAATAATTTCTAAAATTTTTTTTTCTCATTTTCATTTAAATGTTTAAGACTTTTTTCTTCTATCTCTTTTATACATTCATCAAAATTTATGTTCAAATTTATAATTTTATGACCGGAGTCGTTAATAGAATTGCTTTCCGGAGATACTTGTTCCTTATCTAACTGAGAAATTAATTCCTTCTGTTTATAATTTGTTACATATTCAATCTTATCATTTTCAGGATTTCTCTGTAAAATATTCAATTTATCATCTTGAATTAAGATGAATTCTTTAATAACATCTAATCCTTGCAAAATATCGTAAGAAAAATTAATCTGGAATTAACTAGAGTAGTATTTGAACCACTATCGTAGATTCCTGTCACTCTTTTATTATTGATTTTGACATTCAAACGAATTAGTGGTGTTCTTCCAGGTTATTTGAACTAGTGTTACCAGTAAAATGAACCTTTTTCTTATCTTTATTCCAGCACATTTCCATTGGGTGAAAACGCCCTGAAAACCCTAATTTCTCACAAATTGTAAAAGGATTTTTTTCTTGAAAACTACTTAATTTCATTCTTAAATTACTCTCATTCTTTTTCGATATATTATTGTAAGTTCCCAAAATATTGATCAACTTTACCGTTGAACTTACTTCTTTAATGTTGAATTTATTATACACATAACTAGGCAAACCACAAACAATAAGATTAATTCTAGTTGTTTCAGTCATTTAGCATCTGTTTCTAATAGAAGTCTTTCTTTCTTGAGTGCATAATCTAATAAACTTCCACTTATATACCGATAATTAAAAGCGTAAAATACCTGACTCCAATTTTTTCCAGCATACGTATCTAAAAAGTGTTGTGACCATTAATTCGATGTTGCATAAATTGATAATTTACTAAGTGTTGCCTTATACCATTCCACTGCATTCTCTGCCACGAATAGCCTTAGTATCTGTATTTTGCTTACATCTAAATCCACTCTCAAACGATCACATTCCTTCTCAAATATGTTTATCCATTCCTCCGCATTCTGGCTACCATTATGTTTATCCAAGACAAAATGTTTAACCTTAGAAAAGATATCCAGTTCCTCAGATTTCATGGTTTTGTTTTCATTTGTAGTTGCTGTTTCATTACATTCAGCTAGAAGGTAGTCCTGAAACACAAAATTTTCTTCTTCGTCGAAATGTAATCCGACCATATCTTTTGTTAACGTGGCCACAACGTCTCTATAGTCTCCACGGTTTGAAATAACCTACACAGCTCTTCTCACACTTGGGATGTTTAGCAAACTCTTATGTTCCTCTGCATTCTGATGTTGACTTGAGAACATATAAACTTTATTTTCCCCAAATCTTTTAATAGTTTTCACTTTGATTTGTGGTGCACCTTTCTTCACTGAGTCGCATGTTAATGAAATTTCGATACGAACCATCTTGTATCAAATTAGGTGACAAAAATTGATTTATGAGATTGTAATCAGGTATATCTCAAACGATTGATTTATTCAAAAAGAAAAATCAATTTAATGTCCTTATATCCTATAAAATCTTAACACTCTCTATTTCTATTATTTTACATATACATCTTATCTATATCTCTCGTAGTTTGAAAAGTGATCTATCCAATTCTGTCTGTTGGAATGAAGTTTTTCCCTTCCTCTTGAAAGATACCCATTCACATATATAATTCTTATTTTTCTTTACACTAACTATATACAACTATAATATAACTATATACAAATGATGTGAAGAGTATCTTATCATTTTACATATATATATATATATATATATATATATATATATATATATATATATATATATATATATATATATATATATATATATATATATATATATACAGACATCACAATGGTTAAAAAATAGGATAGCTCACCATAAATCAGATATAAAAAATGGAAAAGATAGATGTGCCCTAGTAACAAATACAACAAAGTTAGACCATAGAGCAAACTATGACGATGTACAAATCCTAAAAACTGAACGCAATTATCATAAAAGACTTATACATGAGATGATAGAAATAAGAAAAGATGAAAAATCTATAAATAGAAAAAATGACACACAAAACTTGAGTAACATATATAGCTACTTACTGGATATGGAGAAAGAAAAGAAACATGATAAAAAAGAAGAAGAAAGGAAACAACTGGGATCAGATGATACGTGACAAGAATATGTCAAATAATAATATATTGAAATTGAATATTGAGACTGAATTATAAATTTTAGATAGTTTGAAAATTGCGCTTATGTTATTACTGCTAAATAGTTTAATGATTATAACCTCAACTCTCATGTAAGCAAACATTGTATATTGCGTTTGTAGATATTAATTAAGGTTTTTTATAAATTTTAGAACCCTGAAGAAGCAATAAAGTAAATTGCGAAAGCTTGGTAAAGAGAAAAGAGTACCACTGTAAAATATTGAGTCAATAAACCCTTAAAAATTATTATAAATATATATATATATATATATATATATATATATATATATATATATATATATATATATATATATATATATATATATATATATACTGAGATGCAACTTCAATTCATATCTAACAACTCTTTCATTCGTCAAGCTAGTTATTCGACGCTCGGATTGTCGTCTTTGATACCTTCTAGCGAAAGTGAGTGACATCTACCCATCCTCCCAGATGTATTTATTTTTTCCGTAAGGAACAATGATAATTAACTATTCAATTTTAATTATCATTGTTCCTTACGGAAAAAATAAATACATCTGGGAGGATGGGTAGGTGTCACTCACTTTCGCTAGCAGGTATCAAAGACGACAATCCGAGCGTCGAATAACTAGCTTGACGAATAAAAGAGTTGTTAGATATGAATTGAAGTTGCATCTCAAAGTGTAGACCTCGGTAGCTTAGCGGTCAAAAGCAGTGGGGCGTAAACCCAAAGAACCTGGGTTCGAATCCCAGTCGAGTTCAAAACTTTTGAGATGTAATTTCAATTCTCAATTTTCACTGTAAAATATTAATACAATTATTCATGTCCGCACGTGGAAAGGTTAACACGACTAAATTACTGTTCTTTATATATATATATATATATATATATATATATATATATATATATATATATATATATATATATATATATATATATATATATATATATATATATATATATATATATATATATATATATATATATATATATATATATATATATATATATATATATATATATATATATATATATATATATATATATATATATATATATATATATATATATATATATATATATATATATATATATATATATATATATATATATATATATATATATATATATATATATATATATATATATATATATATATATATATATATATATATATATATATATATATATATATATATATATATATATATATATATATATCTAAAAGAGATAATTTCTGATCGGTGCGATACTTATATAGAATTTAGACAACGGAAATAATCAGTCTGGTGATGTGTTTGAAAACTCATTCATTCTTAAAAACAATGAATTAAAATTAACACACTTGACTTAAGTTTGACTCTATATATTGAAAACTCTACATATGGCACTCTACTAGCAGCAACTATTACGAGCAGTAATATTGTATACTCTTAATAATGGGTTAACCACCCGAAACATATGTAGAGTTTTTGATATATTCAGTGAAATTTAAGTCAAGTGTGTTAATTTCAATTCATTGTTTTTAACATAACGTTTTACCAAGAGAAAAGCGAAACCTCCGTGTCGTTCAGTCGTTTTTAACAATTCTCTATATTTCTACATTTTTTGTGTCTTCCTCAAGAGAGAATCAGGTTCTAAAGTGATAACCACAATGATATATTCGAAATAGTCACTACTTTGCAGCCTGTTTTTCTCCTGAAGAAGACACAAAAATTGTCGGAATATAGAGAAGTGTTATGAAAACATTAGTTTTTGAACACATCAACAGACCGATTATTCCGGTTACCTAAATTCTACAATGATATACCTGAAATAGTCATTACTTTGTTCCCTGTTGTCCTCCTGAAGAAAACACAAAAAATGTCGAAATATCGAGAATTAATATATATATATATATATATATATATATATATATATATATATATATATATATATATATATATATATATTGTCGTTAAACATTCAACTATTATTTATATATTATATATATATATATATTAAACATTCAACTATTATTTATATATATATATATATATATATATATATATATATATATATATATATATATATATAAAAATAAAGAAATCTACTGCAAGAAAAAGAATTCCTTTGTTGTTCTCGTGCTATATCAACGCATTTGTAAATATTCGATACTAAAAGTTTACTATAGCTTTCTTTCGATAATTGTTTTTTGGCATCACGTCAATGTAGCCAGTTCAGGATACTTTGATGAATGATCAGCCAATCAGCGAGCATTTTAACAATCGCAACCTAGATGGCATTACTTCATCAAATTAGATGAAATTGAATATAAACTAAAATTCGAACTTTAATTAAATTAAACTCTTGGCTTAATGTTTCACGATTTATTTAACAATATGAATAGTCAACATGTTTCGAGCGTTAGCTCATTTTCAAGACTAAACTATTATAAGGAACGTACAACAAATTTATGAAGTCCCTTACAGTAGTTTACACACAAGTTCCTTATAGTAAATTGAATATAACTTAAATTCAAATACTTGAACTTATGATTTACACTTTATTGACTACATAACATGACGCGTTTCGTCGTTACAAACGACTTCTTCAGATGCTTACAGAATAATGTTATTAATAATGTTATTATTAATCATGCTATGTAGTCAATAAAGTGTAAATCATAAGTTCAAGTGTTTGAATTTAAGTTTATATTCAATTATAATGGATTTACAACAAGTAAACGCCAACACTATTAAATATTCCTTATAGTAGTTTAGTCTTGAAAATGAGCTAACGCTAGAAACATGTTGACTATTCATATTGTAAAATAAATCGTGAAACATTAAGCCAACAGTTTAATTCAATTTAATATTCATATATGTTTCACCAAGAGTTAAGCGAGAATTCAATCTCAGTCATTGAAATTCAAACACTTGAATTTTTGATGTACACTTTTATTGATAACATAGCATGACGCGTTTCGTCGTTACAAGCGACTTCTTCAGATGCTACTAAAATACTGACTAACTTAAATATATGAAAAAAATGAAATCAAATGAGTTAGTCAGTATTCTAGTTGCATCTGAAGAAGTCGTTTGTTCTCAATAAAACGGATTTTCATCAAGTAAACGCCAACACTATTCAATAATATATGAAATTGTTCAAAAATTAGAGTTGTAAAATGTAGTATCTTAATTGAAATGTGAAATTTTCAGTATTAGATGTATTCATGTGCTTCACATTGATTCCTAAGATTGAGGATGAACACTAATCTATGCATAATGTATACATGCAACTTAACAGTATATTTCTGTCTTATGATCTATAGGAGGGTATTTGAGGATTGAAGTCGTTGCCTTTCGTTTGTTGAACGTGTTCAACTGATGAGTAGCTTGTAGCACGAAACACTTAACTTTCTCACGCTTCCAATAAATGTAGGCATCGATTTCAATATTCTCTCTAACAATTATTCATATCACATGTTCATCTTCCACATAACCAGCTTTGTTATAATGATATATGTATATATATATATATATATATATATATATATATATATATATATATATATATATATATATATATATATATATATATATATATATATTTATATATGTATATTGAATTGAAATAAACTCTAGGCTTAATGTTTCACGATTATTGTATCACATTAAGCCAAGAGTTTAATTTAATTCAATATTTAATTATGTATCACTAAGAGTTAAGCGATAATTCAATCTCAGACAATTATACATAAGATATATCTCATCTACTTAAGATAAATGCACTTTCAGCGAATTCCTCTTCCACCTAATCTTCAAGAACAAAATATCAAACGTCAATACGAGGAGATAGAAATAAGGCAGTTAAAAAGAGATTTACCAATCGTGGACTGGGTATACCTTTTTAAAGTTATAAGCAATAGTGAAGTAACAGATGATACCATAATCCAAATGTATAACACGAATTATTTTGACGAAGTATTTGAACTGATTTCTACAGCTCATCTGGAGTAAGTCCTGTTATATTGAAAATTAAGCAAAATTTATAATTATGTGATCACAAACATTATATCTAAAATGATGATTAATTTATCAAAATAATAATTTACCATCAATTAACAAGTAACTAGTTTTTAAGGCAATTCAAAATTATTTTATTGTTTTACAAGAATTTGTTTTTTATTGGAAATATAATCTTTGTGTGTAATTGAAGTGGTGGAAGAGTATGGATTAGGTTTTGCTAGTGTTGGGTGTAATTCTCCATCTGCTGGCCCACGCACTGTAGACATCTAGTTGCCTCTGAATTTTGCGACTGCACGTCGCCGACGTCCTTGCCGTAGTCAAGATGGCCGTGTCATCTGCAAAGAGACAAATCTTTGAAAGTATGTTGTTCGGACGTGGAATGTCATATGTATATATTAAATAAAAAAGAGGAGCTATAGTGGAGCCTTGGGGGATGCCAGCACGGGGGGTGAAAGGTTCCGAGCAGGCAGTATTCTGTTTGATTCGGATGGATCTATCTGAAAGTTATGAGTGCATCAATTTAACGAAGTGTATAGGCAGTCCGATATTCATCAGCTTTCGAACAAGTCCAGCATGCCTAACCTGATCGAAAGCTTTCTGAACATCAAGGAATATACCTATAGCACATCCGCCAGAATTGAGTTCATTGGTGATATCTGTGTGGAGCATAAATAGGGGATCATAGGTTGAGTGATTAGATCTGAAACCGTGTTGAAAAGGGGGAATTACCTTTCGGGATTCTGCAAAGTCCCTAAGGGGGTCGTTGAGAATTTTTTCAAACACATTAAGCAAAGATATAGGCCTGTAGTTGTCAGGAGAGGTATGATCTTTGTAAGGATATATATATATATATATATATATATATATATATATATATATATATATATATATATATATATATATATATATATATATATATATATTTCTTGAAATTGATTTATTGCCTGTTTAAGATATTTTATTTCGAAATTTTTTAGCAATAACAGTCTTTTTTTATATGAAAAATTTTATTATACCGATCTGATCCAGAATATAACAAACATGCTACAGCAACCATCAAAATACAAGAATATTTGTGAAAATTGCCAAAAATGAGAGGCGTTTCCCGGGAGACCCGTTTTCCGCAAAGCTGTTCTCAGCTACTTTGGAGTGTATGTCCCAGAACTTGGACTGGAGCGAGAAACGAATCAAGATAAATGGCCGCTACCTTAACCACTTGAGTTTACCAAAAGATATATATATATATATATATATATATATATATATATATATATATATATATATATATATATATATATATATATATATATATATATATATATATAATATATATATATATATATATATAAGAACATGAACAGTAGAGTATTCATTTGAAGAATTCAAATTAATCAAGAGAATGTTATAATAGAGCTAGATATGTGAACGTGTACGATGTGATATCTCCATTATCCTTCAAGGGATAAATGTTAGAGAAATAATGAAATCGATGCCACACGTGATGGAATACATGGTAGAATCATGGTGCGACTGACCAGTTCCGCAGAACGAAACGTATATGTCTCGCACTTCCATCAGGTGTGGCATCGATTTCAATATTTCTCTAACATTTATCTCTTGAAGGATAATGGAGACATCACATCGTACATGTTCACATATCTAGCTCTACTATAACATTCTCTTGATTAATTTGAATTCTTCAAATGAATGTTCTAGTGTTCATTTCCTCAAATATTTCATTCAGTGCCATAAGCACAAAAAAATATATTATATAATATAAATATATAATAATATATATTATATATATATATATATATATATATATATATATATATATATATATATATATATATATATATATATATATATATATATATAAATGAAATTTTTTTGTGCTTATGGCACTGAATGAAATATTTAAGAAAATGAACACTAGAACATTCATTTGAAAAATTGAAATCAATCAAGAGAATGTTATAAATATAATGTTATAACATTCTCTTGATTAATTTCAATTTTTCAAATGAATGTTTTAGTGTTCATTTTCTTATATATATATATATATATATATATATATATATATATATATATATATATATATATAAGGTCAAATATTTACGGCATGGTACAATGCCTTAAAAAATTATCATTCATTATTATAATATTCAACGGTATACTGGCAATTATATATCTGTTATGAATATGTCCATTAATGTTTCAAAATGAACAGTGCTTTTTGTAGTAATCTGTTTTGGTTTCACTCAGGCAGTTTTCTGGTACTCAGAAAAGTTAGTCTTGGTTGAAAAGTTGGCATTTGTTGTTTGTCTTGAATAAGATCAAAATAGCACTTGTTTTTAGACGCTTATGGCGCTACATTCTATTTGATTATTTGGACTATTAAAATAACGCGAAAAAATAGGATACAAGACTAATTGAAAGACGATGATCGATGGTAGGTCGGATAAGTGATTTTAGACAAGAAACGGAAACGGTTGAAAGAAATGAATTGAAATTAATGAGAATATTCGTATCAAATTCAAAATTGCTATCGTTCAAAAATATCAACCAGCAAAATGAAATATAAATAAATAAATATCATCATCGAGTAGCATGCGGCATGGAGGTCTCGTCACAGCGACCAATTCACTGCTCGGTGAAAAATGTTAAATGAGATCGCCGGTAGTACCAGTAACCGGTGATTTATACCAGCGGTTCAAAAATATCGCTCATCCCTAGTTCTCATTGATACCGCAATGCAGGTATTCAAATAACAAAAACATCAAATTTAACCAAATCTAGTTTTTAAATTGTAATATTGATTTTAGCAAACTCAATGATGCGCTTTTGTCGATTCTCACTAGCAGAATATACGTCAACACAGTGTTGCCATCACATAAACATAGTAGAGTCAAATACTGTCAAGATCAAAGTAAGGAGTTGATGCCTGACATTGTGAATTACTTGTATAAGATGGTAACTAAAACTGAAGATCTAAATAAACAAAATGCAGATCTCAAAATTATCTATGAAGTTTTAAAAGATCGATTCAGAAATGAACTCGAAAAAGGAAGTTGGTTAGATAAATCAGAGATGGCTTCATTACTCAAAAAGTTAGATAAAATTCAACTCGTCATGTTTCAGAATAACGATATCGAATCTGAAAGAGATTATTTGGAAGAAACTTACAAAGACCTATTAATGACTTATCAGTATCAATTCAACCTATTCGCATTGTCAAGATTCAAGACGAAGAAATTACTCTCCCTCCATGGAAAAGCATTTTCAGAGAAAGATATGTGAGTAAATTTTTGTTTTTTCTGTTAAATTTCAACTCAGTAAGTGATGTGAAACTTCAATTGCCCATATATATTCTTACTGTAGTTATGGTAAAATTTTTCGAACATTGTTTTAATGAATGAAAAATGTCTTAAATATTAAATTAAGCTGAGAATTCAATGATAATGAGAAGAACTGAGAACTCAACCTCAGTCAAGAAAAACTCTTGTCCAAACCTCTGAAAAATTCAAATTTTCAAAGGATCTCTCAATTTGCAAGCTACTAACTGATTTCAAAGACTTGTAATATTCAAAAAGATGATAGTATTGTTTTTATCTAACACGTTTTACAAAGTGATTTAATTTTTGGTATTATATGGTTTAAACATTGAAACATTTTTCGCAAACTTTTTCATTCGAGGTCAGTTTTGGACATAGAGGAGACAAATTCCTAGAATTTGAATCCTTTTTCTTTCTGGTTGGGACTTTCACAGCAAGTGAAACCCCTTAGGAACCCCATCCTAAGAGATAAACTCAGCAACTATATCAATATGAACACAAAATATAAGACAAACACAAATATCTTTAGCGAATGTGTTTTGTACATTCTCCAAATAATGAAACAACATAATCAAAATTTATACTCTTCATCTATAGCTTTAACGATTAGTACAAATAACTTCGAGTGCAACCTTTACTGTAATTTCCGGAATTTGTATTGTCAATTTTAAAAAGTTTTTTATTAAAAACATTTCCTAAATTCATTATTGCAAAATTCTACATTATGCAATGATAAATATGAACAAACTGTTTTAATGTGATACGTTTTATTTTGGCGCAGCTGAAAGAAATATTGAAACAAACATAAAAAACAGGAAACCTGAAAACAGGAAACCTGTCCTAGACAACAAACATTTTAGCGGAATATACCAGAAAGATATAATTTCTTGAACGGCGAAGGTCGGAAATTCAACATAATGGATTCTGACACGGAGGTTTCGCTTATCTCTTGGTGAAACTTTACGCTTACAACAATAAATTAAAATAAACACACTTGCTTCAGTATTCTCTAAAAATATTAAAAACTCTACATATATTTCGGGTGGTTAACCCATTATCAAGAGTATACAATGTTACGCAAAGTCAAGTCAGCACCATCAAGGTCAAGGTCAGTAACATTGTGTACTCTTGATAATAGGTTAATCACCCAAAAAATATATAGAGTTTTAAATATATTTTGTGAAGCTTAAGTCAAGTGTGTTAATATCAATTCATTAATTATTTTCTAGAATCATTACAGATTAATAAATTCAAAAATTCGGGACAGCTATAAGTATTGAGTTTGTGAAATTACACTCAGTGTTAATCCAGCAATTGATAAAGTAGTACTTCGAAACGTCGTCATGCGTATTTGTATTAAAATTATGAAAAAATTCTAAATATTGCTTCATTAAGGATATTAATTTTCTCCAAGTATCGGCCTCATCAATGATCAATATTAATTTATTGTTTGTAATGGAATTTATTGGAATTAAGTTGAAATAATAAAGAAATGTATTCATATTTCGAGATAAATTGAGAACTCATTACATAAAATACACGAAAGAGGTTTTACCATAGTATTAGAAACAATATTATGAATAGATAGATTCCAACTCATCAAAACTAGTTGTGTAGAAGAAAAAAATTTTGTGGAGTTTAATATCATGTTTTTAAAATTATACTTTCCTTTTTAATCTTTCATTGTGTCAGAAAAAATTCTGAACTTTTTCAGATATCGGTACTTTGTAGATGCTTCACAAGAAGATCCCCAGTACTTTTACGCCAATGACTTTGTTAGTGAGTATTCAAATGATAATCGCTTAACTACGTGATTACAATTTGAAAATACTTTTTTGCCGGCAGGTGTACCATTTGGATTAACAAGAAAGTGTGTTGATAATCTTCCAGCATATATGGTTTTAGCTCAAGTAGGTTTTCCAATAGCAAAAATTATAGGTGAAGCCTTTGACAGAATTGGCATAAACTATGGAATTAATTTAACAACAGAATCTAAGGCTTCTTACAAATATTTTGCAGACTGGACTAAAGATATGATAAAATTTACCAATCCCATAACAAATGGAAAGAAAGATCTTTATTTTGATGTGAGTACAGTTCTGTTTTTTAATGAGAAGCTGTGATGGAATCATTGGAGGTTAAATTTCAGAAACACATGTGAGATATATATATATATATATATATATATATATATATATATATATATATATATATATATATATGCGTATAGACCCCGTTGGATCACGCAAAGCATCCTGATTCATCTAGTAGTGTTCTTTCTGTTCTTCCACACTTCTCTCATTTTTTCCTTATGAATTTTCTTTCTTTCTTCGGTCCACCTAGTCCCTGGTTTTTTCAGGACTTCATTCTCTGGCATCAGGTTCCACTGGTGTATCTTATTTCTGTACGTGTTTCTGTCTTGAACATCGGTTTGATCTATTCGTGCCTTTTGTAGATCAATTTCTACTTGTGTGATCCATGGTGTTGTAGATTTGATCCATTTTATATATTTGAGGATCCTGTTAGCGATTCGTCTCGGTGTGAGTCTACTGATATGTCCGTAAAATTTTAGCCTTCTTTTTCTTATATCTGCCGCTATGTTGGACATCTGCTGTGTGGCTTTCCTCGAATGTAACCTGTATCCTTCTTCAATGCGTTTTGGGCCGAGTATTTTTCTAATAATTTTGCGTTCTTCTTTAAGGATGTTTTCCATATCACTTTTTGTAAGAATTGTAAGTGTCTCGCTTGCATATAACGCTTGTGGTTTGATTACTGTGTTGTAGTGTCTGATCTTTGTATGTATAGACATGCATTTTTTATTGTAGATATTGTGTGTCATACCGTATGCCCTTTCCATTTTACTTAGTCGAGTCTTCTGAGCGATCTTTTCTCCTCCTGTGGGTTCAAGGATTTCACCTAGGTATTTGAAGTGTGTGACTCTGTTTATCTTGCCGTACTTCGTGTTCAATTTTTGTGTGTTTAGTTTAGAGCAGAAGAATTCTGTCTTTTGAAACGAGATTTCCAGGCCAACTCTATCTTCACACTCCTTCAGAACCTCTATCTGTTTTGTTGCTGTTGTTTCATTATCTGTGAGTATTGCCAGGTCGTCTGCGAAGACTAAACAAGATATTTCTAGGTTGTCTTTGGGTCGTCCAAGTCGTGTTGGTTTCCAATATCCTTGATTTCTTAGCTGTTTTTCCCTGATGACTTTGTCCAGCACCAGATTGAAGAGAATCGGGGATAACCCGTCCCCTTGACGTACCCCAGATTTGATCAGAAATGGTTCTGAAATTTCGACCATGAATTTCACTTTAGAGGTCGTGTCTGTCAGAGTTAGTTTAATCAATCGTAGGGTTTTAGGATCTTGTCCTTGTTCTTCTAGAATAGTAAACAATGATTGTCGATCGATGAGTCATATGCTTTCTTATATATATATATATATATATATATATATATATATATATATATATATATATATATATATATATATATATATATATTGCTATATATATGTTATTTCTGAAAACAATTACTTCTTCAACTAATGGAAGTAAAGTTTTATACAGATTATTTTTTCATCTTCCGTTTACAGCTAAATAATGACCTATCAGAAAGTGATAGAATTTCCGACAACACCGCCATGAGATTAATGACTGAGTCGTTTATTTCATTCGAAAATCAGCCAGTGTTGCCATGGATTTCACAAGAATTTTCCAGAGAAAAAGTGTTTTTCCTGTATTTAACACAAGGTGAATAATTTTGAACTTCTTTGAGTTGTGCGATCAAAAACATATTTTTTCAGGACTTTGTCGAAAAATGGACGTGGCAGAAATGATGATAGAAGCCTTCGAAAATCCCGTTTTACCTCCACAATTCAGAGTAAAAACAATGCTTTCTAATTCGGAAGAGTTTTTGAAAACGTTCAAATGTCACTCAGGTTCAGGAATGAATCGTTTGAAAGAACATTTTCAATTTCCCTATCTGTAAAAAATATTTACTTGCTCCAAAAGTAACATTTCATGGATAATTTGAATGACCATCAAGAATATTTCAGAGTAAGAGAATCATCGGATTAATTATATTTATGTTCCTTTATTATACTTGTATTAATATGTATTTAGTTTCGGAAAAATAAAAAAAAAGATCAAAATATATACGTTCGTGTTTCTATTATTGGTTTTTTATAAAGAACAGTAACTGTGAAACAATTTCGAAAAACCTTTCCTTAGGCCTCCAGAGCATTGGCAGATTTTTTAAATAATTGAACTAATGGGTGTTTTTTAGAGGTATAGAACTTTAAGTTGGCATTATTGTTGAAGATGGCGACCGATTTAACAGCTAAGAAGTGATTTATTCTCAGTTTGGTTTAGCAATTCATCATGAATAGAGTCACGCCTGAACAACGCTTACAAATAGTGCAATTTTATTTCGAAAATAATGGTTCTGTGCGGAATACGTATCGCGCACTACGTCCATTTTATCGTCGACAAAATCGTCCATCAGAGTAGTTAATTCGATTAACCATGGAACGTTTTCGCACCACGTTTACTCTTATTGATAACTCGCATCCCCAGATCTGTAGAGCGTAGCATTGAGGAAGACCCGAATGAGTCCATCCGCCATCGAGCACAGGAAATGGATTTGTGTCCATCCTTTTTATGGAAGATTTTGCGGAAGGATCTTGGTTTGCGTGCTTACAAAATCCAACTCGTGCAAGAATTAAAGCCAAACGACCATCAAGCATGGTGTAGATTCGTCGAATGGGCCCAAAACAGGATTGCCGTTGTTCCCGATTTTCATAAGCGAATTTTGTTTAGCGATGAAGCGCACTTCTGGTTGAATGTCTACGTCAACAAACAAAACTGCCGCATTTGAAGTGCAATGCAAAACACCGTTACATCCAGAAAAACTGACTATTTGGTCCGCTTTATGGGCTGGTGGAATCATTGGTCCGTACTTTTTCAAAAACGATGATGGCGTCAATGGTGTTCGGTATAGAGCCATGAATAATAACTTTTTCATTCCTGAATTGAACAACCATGATGTCCAGGAGCTGTGGTTTCAACAAGACGGCGCAGCATGTCACATAGCTCGTGCCACAATCGATTTATTGAAAGACACGTTTGATGACCGCCTAATTTCATGTTTTGGACCTGATTTCAACCAAGCTGGAGCTATAAAACTCCCAATTTTACTCAAGCTTCATTAACGAAAATGAATACCTTCTACCCTACATATTTGTAGAGTAGAAGGTCCGTTGTAAGCGGTTGAATACATTTTATTATAATCAATTATAATCAAGCACAACATCAATGCAGGATTAAGCTAACAACTAACAATGCTGCTGTTCAACAACTAACTGCATTTTTAGAAAATCTTTTATATTGAAATTGAATATAATTTTCGTGAAACTAAGTGTTTTTTATTCAATATGAATTGTTTATTGTGTTATGTCGTGCATATACTTAGATTAAGACTACTATGCATATAACCAGTTTTTTAATTCTTTTCTTTCTTGTCCAATTTATTGTGTTATTTTCATTAAGACAACTTTCGTGAACTTTATTTCCAAATTAAGGTTAGGTGAACTCTTCGAGCTGTAGTTTTCCCTTTCATTCATATTTTTGCTTCCATGCTACTAGTAGCTTCAAAATGAATAGATAACTTGAATAGATGATGGGATTCCAGAAAAAGTGCGAACAAAACTCAAATGCGAAACAAAACAAGTGCGCAAATAAATATTTGTGTTGGGTATAAAATTGTCTTTCTCAGTTTTGAGATCTAAATAGCTAAACTTGAGTGAAACTAACTGTACCCCACAGTATATTTTACCCATGAGCTCTTTATTATAACTATTATCACTTGAATATAAACTAAAATTCAAATACATTCACACTTTATTGACTACATAGCAAGACGCGTTTCGTCGTTACAAACGACTTCTTCAGATGCTGACAAAATTCTCCTCTGAAGTCGTTTGTAACGACGAAAAGCGACATGCTATGTTGTCAATAAAGTGTTATTGCGTAATAATAAAATTATTACGACCATAATCAATATTCTACATGATTCTTAATTCTACTTTCAACTGTTATTTTTATAAACGATTTTTCCATTCGGAATTCACAGACTACTTTGCTAAAAACAGTATAATTTTGACTACGAAACAAAAAAAAATGCTTTGAAATATGTGGTCAACAATTTTTCGATTTCAAATTATTTTCGAGTTTCGTTTACAAGTGAGTTTTACTAACGAAAGTTATTCAAAATGAAACTATGTCACTAGTTATAATGAAAGTCAACAGAAAATTTTACGATTTCAAGGTTCCCTAGTTATCTTTTCTGTTAAAAAGCATGGATACATGAACCGAGAGTATTTTTATCGGAATAGCATCTAACGAGGGTTACTGGGGGTGGCGACAGGGGTTTCGTCGGGAATTCTTTGGGGTCAGATCGACGATACGTCACGTCCGCGTTGCGGTCGAGCTGGAGAATTCTGATCACCTTGATATTGACACGACGTTTGAGGCCCCTTTACATGTGGATACTCATTATGGGGACGGCGACGATGAGCTTTTATTGAAGGAATTGACGTTAATCAATGTCGGGAATTATATTCCTCTCTTGACAAAATTGAATTTAACAAATGAAATTTTTTTACAATATCTTATCAAGTTACTGAAAAAATAGTTGAAGAAGGTGTTTCTTTTTTTTTTCTTGAAAAACAAAGAATCTTCTCAAACATTTTTTTCACTCGAAGATGTTTTGTCTTTTTTGAGAGAAAAAAAATTAAACGAACAATTTATATTAATCTTGGATGCATAATTATTATTACAGTGCTGATCTTAATCATTTTAGACATAAAGAATCGTCAATGAATGTGAAAATCAAAAGATTTGATTTTTGCTATGTTTATCACAAAAAACACTGAAGAATATTAGCTGCGGTCGCAATTTCAGTCACTTAACCAACTTCTGTCAGTTTGAGGCTAAATATACAAGAGATCTTCTTTTGTCGTTAGGGAAAGTTTTGTGAACAGAATGGCAGTCAATGTTGAGAAAAATATCAGGTTTGAGAAAAATAGTGAACCTACTGCCCCTGAGATCAGCGAAGTGCCTGAGAAGATTGATACTGACGCCAAATTTGAAATAAATAGAAAAAAAACCACACAAAAATTATTTGTGAATTGAGATCCTCTTTGAATGAGTTTTCACATTAGTTTTTTATCTTGATATTATTTCTCCACCTGTTCACCTTATTGCTCTGCCATTATTGGCAAAATAACGAATAACGCAAAAATACTTTCAAATTGGAAACTTCAAGAGGCTAATTAGCAAATCTTAAAAACCAATCTGAGGTTGGTTTACAAATGTTTTTAACATTTAATACAAAAGTATAACCCTAATGGACCCTTTAAAGTTGACCGTGACTGCATAATTGAGAAGATTTGGCACAATTCCCCAAAATTGTTTATTCGGGCTACTTTTCCACTAACAAGAGTTTACAACAAATAATTTTAAAAAAAGTAAGAATCTAATCAAGAAGAACCTTTAACCATAAAATTGATTATAAAACAAATATGGTTAAAATCGTATTATCAAGTACAAATTCCTTCATTGTATCATCAATTTAAAATAGCGGAGGTGATCAAATCCTAAATTTCGTTCTGAATATGAAAAATTTATTTACCCTTTCTGCATTCCAGCTTTGAGATACCAATGAATAAGAAGAAGGTTTTACAGTTTTCATAACCCTAAATTTTCATTGATAATTTTCATGAAATCTCTCAATAAAATTTTTGATGATAAACATATCGAATTCTTATATTGATATTTCTATAATGGAGTTCATAAATATTTAGTCCGAAACATATAAACTAACTAGCTATTAACCCATCATAAAGTTCTATACAAGTCTGAGTTCAATCAAACTAGTATTCATGGATTGATAGCTCGAAAGATATGTTGATAATTTTATTAAATAATTTTGTGGAAACTAGCCTAGTGTTTTAATTACATTATATCTTTTGACAACACTTCAAATGTTTTGTGGGAAGTCTAATGAGACTTATTATTAGGAATCTATAATGACGTAAGTAATTTCAAGATTTCAAATTTGACTCTCCGTCAATAGAGGGAGCTCGTTGTACCGAAAAAAATACTGTAATCAGGGTATCTGTTTCCCAAACACATACGATATATACATACGTCGTGTTAGTTGAATTGAATAAAAACTTTTTTTTGTATTTACTTTTTATAATGCTTCAGAAAAGTAGTACGAGGCAATATCTGTTGAATAATTTTTGGAAGTTTACCTTGTTCAGAAGAGCAGAAAAACCACTGAATTTGAGGATGGACTTCACCTGAACATTGGAAAAAACATTGCTTCAAACAGATAATATTTACTCTAACTTTCTTTTGAAACTTTAAATCAAATTGAACACTTCAAATCAAAATCAACACTAAATTAAACACAACAATATCAAATAGTCAACATGTTTCGAGCGTGAGTTCATCTTCAAGACTAAGCTGCAATAAGGAACAAACAACAAATTCAAATCAATAAATATATATCATTTACGAAATCTTTTTTTTCTTCCGAGACTTACTTATTTTTACTGCTTCTAAAAGGCCTAAACGTTTCTCTTTATTTTCTGCGTGCAAGCATTAGGTTTTCTCTAAGTCTATAAAATGGAAGGAGTTAATACAATGTTCTGAAAACCGGGTTTTATTAACCTTGTACAAAATCGACCCTTTATGCTTTTCAACTTCATACATTTTTTTTTATAAATCTCGCTTTTGTCTTTAAATATTTCTTTTATTAGTACAAATGGTTTTTATCGGTATCTCCTTCAATCTTTCGTAAATTTTTCGCTGAAATGAGGCATGAAATTGATAAAATAATATTTATGTTCGCTTTTTATAATTTGAGAGAGAATTTGAATTTGAAAGATTTTTTCGTTGCTTTCTTCTTTTAATTTTATCTATTATGCTTCCATCATACTTTTTTCACGTTTACTTCTTCGTTGAACTTTTCATCGGAAAGCGGGATGGATAGAAGTCTATGTATAAAAGTTTGGCGGTGTTGTGTGTATGCTATTGAACAATTACTACGAATGTGTTCAGAAACGAGCCTGAGAAACGAAAAGGAGCCGGCACAAAAGAATAAAAGGAGCTAAGTTTAATACGTAATGGTTGATTACTATATCGAGGAATTAAGGTATCTGTGCACATAGGTTTTCTATATATATCAAATGTTAAAGAATCATATTTCGTAGTAATGGTCAAATCTAGAAAGTTTAATGTTTGTTGGTCATTTTCATTCCATTTGTGAATTTAAAGGAAGTATAAAATGAGTTAATATATTTCAAAAGGTTATCTTTTTGTCTTGCCCACTCCAGATATGAAAAACATCGTCCACATACCGTCTCTGAAGAAAAACGTTTATTGTAAGGGTGTTGTTAGAGTTGAAAATTTTTTTCCTTAAACCACTCATAAATATTTAATATCACTTAATAGCGGTGATAAAGGTGATCCCATAGGTAGCTCGTCTAACTTTTGATATTCCGTGTTATTGAATTTAATTTTTGTTGACTATTTGGTATTGTTAAATATAATCTTGAAACATTGAACTAAGTGTTTAATTTAATTCAATATTCAATTATGTTTCACCAAGGGTTAAGTGGTAATTCAATGTCAGTCATTCGTTTGAAATGTTCGAACAAATCATATACATATTTTCAACTATATAAAACTACTCCAAAGTTAAACAAAAAATATAAAAGAGTTAAGGGCAGATTGCTACAAAACAAGAGATGAATAAAGAGAGTGGAGTCCTTTTGGTGCAATTGCGCCAAGTTTTTCTCAAGGTTCTCGTGCAAGGTAGAATTTCCAGAAATATTTCTTGTACCTCCTGCGCCTGATCCTTACGTTTCCAAAGCATTTCTTACTGCATCTTCCACAGAAGGGCGACGTGACATTTCTAAATAGTCATTTGAACACCACTCAGTAATGGATTTTTCACCCCATGAATACTCCAAGGCTTTAGGAAATTGACCTGGTTGGGCAAGTCTATTAACCTTTTTGAAGATCCTATAGGAATGTTCCTTTTTCTTTTTGATAATTTGGTCGTGGACGAATGTTTCATATGGAAAAGTTGCTTTACTTTCGGCTAGTGCACTAGATTTAATCTCCATCACATCTTGGTTGGATACATGCTTGATGATGTTCTGAACTCCCTTCAGAAAAGGACATGGAGTAGGTTTTGCTGCAGAGCCTTCTTCATATTTCGGTTGCGTTTCGTTGACTGTATTATTCAGGGTTCTTGAAATGATTGGACATTGATTACCATAGGTCTTGCCCAAATGAGGTCTGTAACTTTTTACGTAATTTTGACCGAGGCGTGTTAGGAAAAGACAAGGCATTTTTCGATGCGATTAATACAATCGAACTATATTCCTATTTTCGCGACTACCTCAAAAATTTCTTCCAAATAGAACAAAACTCTGAAAGAACAAAACAGAAAGTTGATACAGATTATTCGGCAGTTTTACTGAAACAGCCTGTATATCTATTTATTACGTACATCGCTATCAGTGCGCCCATAAATCTGATGCAATTTGGGAGCATCGAAGCGAAAAGCCACAATTACACTAGCCAGATTTATTAGTAATAACTTATACCCGCGGCCGTTAGTAATATACTCGTGTATAGGAGGATGAAGAGCCATCGGTGGTGGTTTAGGCAGACGTAGGTTATTTATATGAAGCGCTCGATGGCGATTCTAATAACCATTTCTCATCTGCGTCGACTTCTTATAACGTCGCGTGCTCTCGTCGATGTCAATGTTCGAATGTTTTCCTTTCATTTGTAATATGAATGACTCTAAACCATCATTTAAACTATCATGTATTATATAACTTGTATTAATATCTCATTATTTGCAATTTTATAACATTATTTACATAGTTGTACCTAACTGCCACCTAGAAAAGGTCGATTGAAAAATATGATTTCAACCCTTCCATAGATATATTCGATACAATTTCATGTATAAAAAAATAATAGTAATAAAAAGTTATTCATTCTTCCAACAGGTATCCCAGGTAGCAGACTGACGGTAATATGACGTCATATATTAGTTTCAACATATCGGAAAAGACGTCGACAAAGACGTCTCACTGACCATGCAGTGACGTCGAAATGTAACAGCCTCAAGACGTCATTTTAAGCTGTTCAAAAGACGTCATTAAACTACGTTAAAAAGACGTCACTAAGTAGAGAAAAATAGACGTTGTAAAGACGTTCTTCAGAGCCTATATTGTAGGGGTCCATAATTTAAATAAAACAATTTTTATCATTAAACATTTATTTGAAAAATTATATTTTGAAGTTTAGTTTTATTTCATTTGAAACAAATTATTAAAAATTTAGCTTTTAAACCAAATATGTTATGACTCATCTATGATAACAAAATTTTTCATTGTCATTTGAGTAACTTTCAAAAATACAAACTTTTTCTTCACTTTCAATATTATGATCAGGTACAATACTCAGAGATGTCCTTTTGTTCTCTAATTTATATCAGTAATAGAATCACTCCGACTTAAAAAACTGAATTTTTTTTTAATGTAACCTAACACTTAATATACCAATAACATTTATTTAACTTAATGTACATCTAGGTACATTATGATGTGAGAAGTTTTACCTGTTGTTGTATATTGATTATTCACTCATGATGACACTGGAGTATTGCCTGTTGAAGTACTGGCTGTTCTTATTGCATGTTCTATATTATTTATTGCCGAAGAACGTGAAACTATGCTTCTGAAAATTATAGCACATCTTAAAAAAATATTGTTAATAATTTGCATCTTCGAAATAAAAACTTAAGGCAACATGTATCTATTTTATGGTAATTGTTTCGAATATCCGCGACATCGATAACTATAAGGTTGGGTTAGGTTAGGTTTAGTTTGGTTCACTTTGAATTCTTGAAATGACGCGAATAGTCTAAGTATTTCTCCTAATTTTGCATTACATGTATCTAATTAACATACCTTTTTTCGTTCAAAGGAGAATTTATTCAAGATTTGAATTTGACTCTTATGCATAAAGATGTAGCACTATTCGAAGTGGTATTTCGTTGACATCTGGTTTCTATTGTGCACATTACATCTGTTGTTGCGTTTATTGCATTCATATATTAGGTCAATTTCTTGGAAGATCGATGCCACATTTCGAGCCCCAGACCATTTAGATGTACACCCGAGTTCTTAACAGATATTTCAAAACATATAACACAAACACAACTCGTCCATCTTAATATGTTGAATGCAAAACAACGCAGACGCAGAACATAAATATGAGTCCACAGAACAATTGACAACTTATAACCTTAACTATAATACAATTTTCGTGTTAACAATTGACGCATGGATGAATATTATTGTTCAAATGTGTGAAAGCTACTATTATCTAAGTGAAAAGAATATTTGTTGTTTCTTAAAAAATTAACGGTCAATAATTGACGAAAATAGCACGTTGCGCTGACGTCATCTGCTGTCATCCTATGAACGTCAGTCATCTGACGTTAAAACGACGTCATTCAGCGGTCAAATAACGTCACTGATCAAAATTGACCGAAAACTGACCCTAATAAGACGTAATTTTAAGTCAGCTTGCTACCTGGGATATAATACCCAATTATACAGAATAATAAAATAATACAGAAAATAACATAATTTTGAATAATAACTGAATAAATAAAATGAAAGAAACATAACAAAGAGTTCAACCCATTCTGAATAAAAACAAAAAGAGTAACTAATAACTTAATGATACAATTAAATGAAATATTACATAGAAGTCAATGTAAATCAATTCATTTCAGTCAATTTCCTTGTTCACATAACACCTGATAATATATTCTATGGGTTCAAAGTGATGTCACAATATTTAGCAACTCTATTGAATAGATGAGAGACAAAGTTAAGGACAATAGAGAACAATCAATACTGTTGTGCAGTAATTTGTACAAAAATTTCAGTGATAACGTTTCTCTCATGCCCTGCAATTAAACTAGAGATGAGATGAGATTAAACTAAATCTTCTCAATAACTTCATCTTCTCTAACTTCGAGAGGAGTCATGATTGACTCCTCTCTGTGGATAAACTTCATCCTTTTTTCAAACTAAAAATTTCAAGAACCTCCTCTGAATGGCCTCTAGATGGCGTTGATGGTAATTGTAAATAGGATGCTAGATTATGCTGCCATACTCCAACTTGCTACGGATTAGAGCATTCAATAGTCCTATGAATGTAGAGGAATTATTTAAATATAAATAAAAATAATATAGATTGCCATTGCGTATAACGAATCCATATATTTTCGAGACAGATGAAATAAGTTGGGTGATGTGTAGAATGAAGGAAAGTTTCTGGTCGAATACTACTCTCACCTTATCAAAACGAGAAAGAATCTGACTACTAACGCTATAATCACACTCAATTCGATTTTTTTTCCTTGTGAAAGAGACAACATTCCAACACAAATACCTCACACCAACGGGCAACATGGTCCAGCGGTAGCTGAAGTTGAACACCTTAGTTGGTAGAACTCCCGACTATAGTACGGTAGAACTCGGGTTCGAGCCCCGCTGAAGGCATGGGTGTTTGTGTTTGTCTATGATTTAAGTAGTTCAAATAATGAAATATGCTGGGTAATGTACATCGATTACAAGCCCAATGGCCGTTCGGAACCGGCGTTAAACTGTAGGTACACTGAATTGAAAAAAAAAGTTGAACACAATTGTCCTGTGATCTCATTGCATGGTATAGTTTCAAATACGCGAACATCAAATGTGGAGAGTAAAAGTTTTTAAACATTTTTTGCATATGCGTTGAATAATTTAATTGATTGAAAAATCAATTAATCAAATTGATAAATGATAAATCGATAAATGTTTTCTATATATTTTTATGTTCATATATGTAGCTCAAGTTTTTTTTTTGAAAATGAAGTCTTTATTAAATAATTCATTTCACAATAATATAAAATATTTCACAATAATATAATAATATAAAATAAATTTACAATATTAAACCATTCCTTCTATCTAAAATCAGTGCTTTGATTAGCCCTGGCTTAAAGATTTATAAAACTAATTAATTTTCTCCAATATAATTGGAATTCTAAATGAAAATTGAAATAATAGAATTAACTCAAATTTAACAGATAGATATTTATCATCAAGCATTCAGACATGCCTTACATTTTCTTATAAAGTGGGAGTAACATTTCGTTGACCTGATGTCCTCACTCAAATTATTGTACACTTTACTTGCCATATTAGCAGGACCATTCAGTCCAACATTTGTTCTACTGTTGGAAATGTAGAACCCTGTCTGAAACCTTGTCTCATAACCATGAACCTCGCCAACCAATTTGAAAACAATATTTGATTTTTGTATATTTTTAAGTATTTTATACATAAGTTTGCACTGTTCCTGATGCAATATATTCGCAGACGTTAGATAATCATATTTGAATAAAATTTTTAAAATTTTGTTTTGTAAAATCTGCATTTTATCAAAATCTACACTTCCTCAAGTTCCCCATATAGGCAGTAAATATCTCAGGTGCGATGAGAAAAAGGCAGCGTATATTTGTTTTTTTGTCTTAAGGGATATATAATTTCTACATTGGTAAATAATGGGAATCATAGGGTTCATTTTACTGATTATTTTATTTGTGTGTGCTTTCCAGTTTAAATATTCATCTATAATCAATCCTAAATATTCAAGAGATGTTACTTGTTCTAGTTCTATTTCATTAATTTTTAAGTTGATGTTATTCACCGCTTTGTTTGTTTGTTTCAGAATTATAAATTTTGTCTTGTTCACATTTATCTTCAATTTGTTTAAATAGAGCCATCCGATATACCTGTCAAGGTCCTCATTAATCAGGTTTTCTAAATCATTCTCACTTTCTCCTGTGTACACAAACAATGTATCATCCGCAAAAGTGAAATATTGAGCTTCAAGCCCAACCAGGCGCAAGCTATGAACAAACAGCAAGTAAAGCAGTGGCCCAAGTACTGAACCTTGTGGTACCCCATAGTTAATTGTCGAATAAGTCGAGTATAATTTCAAATATTCATTGACTTAAATCTATAAAATATATCGAATCTACAAAAACTTACTATAAATTTATTTTTACTCTCATATTATTCCAGATAAATCTATGTATTGCGATATTTCTGTATATGTAAACCAAAACTGAAACAGAATATAGTAACCACTGCTTGTTCAAATTGGAATCAATAAAATAGTATTCATTACAGCCAAAATGATTTCGAATTTTTTGATTGAATAAAGTATATGTATTTTAGAGTCTTCAATCAGTAAGCAAATTTTTTTCTATGGAAATTTAATGTAAATATCATCAACATCAAAAACGAGTGTATTATACATCTGATTTCGTTTGAACATTAACGCATAAGTGTAACGCTTTTTCGTTACATAACTATTTCCATCTAAACTCCAAATAACATGACCTTTTTCAACAAATTGGGATGTTGGTTCATATGGTATCGTAGTGCTGGGGGGGGTTCCATTCTCAACGTAATCGTGGGCCGTTCGGAACTGGCGTTAAAATGTAGGTTAAACCGGAGTTAGATAGGTCTCTGACCTCCGCTCTTAGAACAATGATAGTAATAATAATAAAATCATTTTCTCTATTGTAAGAAAAAAAGAAGAATTTTCTATTAGAGAAAAAATTTAAAAATGGAAAAATAATAGAATCCACCAATAACCTCAATGCCTAACTCATTATTCTAGAATTTTCATCTTATGTTCTTCAACGTAAGATATTCTTAGTAATAGCAGGTAGGTGCTAATGGAGAAATGTATAATTTGAGTATAAAACAATTTTAATTGAATAATTTATTTATTTATTATTCATTACTGTATTTATTATATTGAATTTTCAATGAAAGATAATATGTAGCAGTATTCCATGTCGTTAATTGAAGAATATAAAAAACACCGAGATTCCCAAATCTTTCAAGAATCCCAAAATACGCATACTTTTTGAAATTGAAATGAAAAATGGAAAAATATGAGAATCCATCAATAACCTGAATGGCTAACTCATTAGTCTAGACTTTCATCTTATGTCCTCTAACGTAAGATATTATTTGTAATAGTAAGTAGTTAGTAATGGAGAAGTGAATAATTCGAGTATAAAACAATGTCAATTTAATAATTCATTTATTTATCAGATATTACTGTTTTTATTATACTGGATTTTCATTAAAATTAATATGTAGCAGTCCTTAATATGCCCATGTCGTTAATTAAAGAGTACCTATAAAAAACATCGAGAATCCCATCTTTCAAGAATCCCAAAAAACGCACTCTTTGAAATTTGGTAATTGAAATTTTTTCTTATGCCATTTTTGAGGTAAGAAAAATTCAATGAAAACCACAGTAAAGTGAATAGCACTAGAGATTATACATTCTCGCTTTCGAAACCGATCATAATTCCATTAAAAGTAGGGGTGCACCGCTGATTAACGAGCACATCGTCCTGGCGCTTTGGCATTGCCGTCCCGACGTTTTGCTGACTAGAGCGAATTTTCACAAAGTGTGCCGTTAACCCACCGCTAACTACCATTTCAATGTCAAGCCTCGCACGGGCCCGCATTATCCCGTTCGTCTTCAAGGCGCTCGGAATCGCTGGATTCTAGCTGGAATTCAACACCACGAAATTTGGATTTTTAATCGAATTATCGAGATATTTCAAATGAAACTCTCAAGGAGCTGCCTATAGGAATATTAACAACGAACACACAACCTTTTATTTTCAACAGTGAATAGTAACTAAGTACGTTCTGAACAACATTGAACTTGTTGAAAATACCAAACAGCTCTGTTTCATTCTATTATGGGAATCTTCATTGACATGGATCTGAACAATTAAGTTCCGATGATTTTTCAATTGACTCTAGGTCCTTCTTCAAAAAAGGCAAACATCGATAAGTGAGATGGTGAACTCCCCTATCGGAAAAACAAGATAAACTCTCTCGAGCATGGCAGAGCGCGTTATCGTGATAAAATCAGTGCGTATTTCCATACAAATATGGCATAGGATTTGTATATTATGCGAGTGCATTGTCTACCAAAGTTTAAATTTATTGATAAGCTAAGTGTTCCTTTTCATTCATATTCAACGTGATGATTTACCAGCAAAGTTTAAGTCTAAGCTTCATCTTAAAATTATAACTGTCGTTAATTACCTGCTAAGTAAGGTATGTAAGTATGTATTGAAAAACTAATGCCATTCGCCTTTCCAAATACAAATATACCCAAATCCTTTTAAAATGAAACAGGGTATTTTTTACTATGGTCCCGACCCTTAAATGTTGTCCTTATTCAGGACTTAATAAATTTCTTCTGGCAACGCTAACGTGGACATAAATTCGTAGAAGGGGGCTGTCTGTCTTGTGCTTTCATCAAATGAGGTATAGATTTTAATATTCTCTAACATTATCCCTAAAAGAATGACGGCTCATTAAATCGTTGATTTAAATGATCAACATCTCAATTGAATAATTCTTAATTAAATCTGAGCCAAAATAATAGTAATTTATTTAGCATTGGCTTCAATGCTTTTGTTCCATACTTGTAGATACACAAGCATCAAATAAGTAATAATAATAATAATAATAATAAGTTCTCTATTCTCAATAGGTATAATACCCAATTACAGAAAATAATAACTTGATGTTCAATAATAACTAAATGAGTGAAATGAAAGAAATATAACAAAGAGCTCAATCCAATCTAAGAAAACAAACTAAAATAGTTACTAATAACTAAATAATAGAATTAAATGAAATATGATAAAGAACTCAATCTAAATCGATTCATTTTAGTCCATTTTTTTTTCCACACATCTAATATCTTCTCTGGAGTCAAAGTGATTGTCACAATTATGAACAACTCTATTGAATGTAGACTCCATAAACCAAATGGGGGATTGTATTAGCGAGTTGGTCCTTGGAGTCTCTAGTTGGAATAATTCTGTAGTAAGAGAGTTTTGCCTAGGAACACAAAATTTCAAAGCGGACAAGAGAGGACGACAATCAATACTGTCGTTCAGTAATTTGTACAAAAATATTAGTGGTAAATTTTCTCACCTACCGTGCAATGAGATTAAACTAAGTCAACTCAATAATTCGTTATGATTGACTCTCTTCTGTGGGTAAACTTTATCCTCATTCCAAACTAAGAAATTGAAGAACCTTCTTCAACTGGCCTCAAGATGGCGATGATGGTAAGTGTAAATAGGATGCTAGATCATGCTGCCATACTCCAAATCGCTACGCATTAGGGCATTAAATAGTCGTATGAATGTTGAGGAATTTATGAAATATTTGCCATTGCGTATAACGAATCCATATATTATCCAGGCAAATGAAATAAGTTGAGTGATGTGTGGAATGAAGGAAACTTTCTGATTGAAGACTTTATCAAGATCTCTCACCTTATCAGAACGAGAAAAAGCCTGACCACCAACGCTATAATCACACTCAATTCAATCTTTTTTCCTTGTGAAAGAGACAATATTACACTTAAACCCTAAACTATCAAATTATTGAACTAATACCCTAAAAATTACCCAATGTGTCTGAAAAATATTCAGATAGCGAATCTTTAACACTATGAATCCCTTATTCTATATCAAGTAAGGCCATACGTAATTTATTTTTTCTTTTATTTCGCTACAACTATTAGTGGATTCAAATATTCAAAATTTAGAAACGAAATATATTGAATACAAGCAAACCATTTGGTGAAGAATAAAATAAACTAGTGAATAAATTTATGGATTTGTAGAATACGCCGAGTCGGCACTCTTGACCAGCGTCCGAACAACTTTCCACCGCCATCTGGACATATCTATCTACCGCTTCCGCAACCTACTGAGCTCGAAGGACCCGATAGCGGACCTCGCCTCGTTCAAACAGTTACCCCCAACGTTTCGGGGTTGAATTTGTTTGCACACCGCCTCATTAATATGCATAAATTGACATTGTACGACCTCTTAGCGTATTAATGCAGAAATCTATTGAATCTTAATGTGTTTACAGTGGTTTACCAAGTTTTACCACATGTGCTAGAGTGACCGTACATGACAAACAGATATTTGCCATTCATACTAATAACTAGCTATTACGAGACTGACCAATATTAAAGTCTAAGGATTATGAGCGAATTAATATACTTTCATAGATTTAGGATTGAGATGAAAGTCACGTTTCTTCAAATTTTCTTTCCGAATGGTCAAATATTGCATCCAATTTTCCGATCATTTTTAATAACCTTTGTTACTTAGTTTGAACATGCTTGAATGCCCATAAATAATTAAGTACTTTCAATATTTTTCAATCACAAATTATTTCTAATTAATACTAAATTCTGTTATTTCTGCTCTCAAAACATGTAATTGCTTTGATAATAATAATTATTATCATTTCATGCACCAGTTCAATGAATTTTGAAATTATAATCACCAGTGTCGTAGCTAAATATTTCTCTAGTCCATAAATAAGTCACAGAAAATATTTTTTGATGTGAAGAATAATTTCGTTTTGTGAAAATGTATGTAAATTCTCAATATATTCAGAGAAATAGATACCGAAACCTGCCGAGGCAAAAAAATTTTTGAAGTTTTATTGTCTTTTGAATAAAACATTATTTTTCAATTGAATTGTTTCATTCCTGAATTTGAGAATCTATAATTGTTATTTATCTATCGAAAAGTGTCTTCCCCCCATCAATGATATCCATTGTAACGTCTCTCTTCTTCGTTGAGTCCAAAATTAACTATCGTTTCCTACCAAATGAACTAGGTCGAATCAATTAGTTGAGAATTTTAATTGTAAGGCAAAGATAATGTGTGAATTAGATAAAAAAGCCACTTGATATTGAGAACACAAAGCTCAGAACAGAACCACAGAAAACTAGGACTAAATTCAATTTAACTAAATGTTCTATCGGACTAGTTATCACAACACATTAAAGAATATCTTTGTTTTTTGATATATAAATAATCAATAGATATTGTCATCTATGTGTCGTCTAATTAAAAACACCTGGCTTCAATACACAAGTGGTCTCAGACACTCGACATAAGAAAGTTTTAATCTTCCTACTCATTATCAAGACTTTCATACTTATAGTCACTCAACAAAAGTTTCAAGAGTTCCAATGGCTCAACAAAAATAATGATAGCGCAGCTAATGAATGTCACTTTTATTAAATACTAGCTGACTCGGTGAACTTTGTACGCTCATTTATTTTTCTCTGATTATTTTTCAAAAAGACTTGTTCTACTATTTGTGCTACACTATCTTTTAATATAAATATTTAATTTTTAGTTTTTAATATTTATCCCGTGTGGAGCAAGGTACATACTCCTTTAGAAGTGACTGCAATACTTCCTGTTGTTTCAAATCTGTTGAATTATCAGAAAATTTCTATATTAACACGTTTGGTGTATTGAAAGTGATTAACCTGTCCTTTCTATAGTTGAACGGCATGTTCCTAATTTCATATCAAGTTCTTGTCCCTTATATCTCATTACTTATATGTGATATTTGCTGGATATAAGTCAAAAAAGGTTCAAAATTTAGTCCATTCCCGGAAACCAATGTATAGAGTGGCTCTGGTGGCTGTACCAATAGCGTTTGTTTGAATTGACTCTTTACGCAATATTTTGTCGCATCATTGGTAGTATTTTCTTACCAATAACAATTAACTTTGCCTTGCAATATTGACACACAACGTTCATTGGTCATATAGCAACGATTTGTTGTGAACTGTGATCTATTTATTTCAACGTTATAATTGAATGAAGGTCGATAGGGGTTGAACGCAACCTTTTCATGTTAACTTTGATTCCATTGATTCCGTGCAATTTCATTCCGAGCTTCGCGTTGCTCGTCAGTTTGACTTGCTCTTTTATATCTTTGACTTGCTGTATTGCTAGTTCTGCGACTTAAGTTTGTACATCTAATAGCTATCATTTTCAAAAATGAAATTTCGACTACAAATTAAAAAAAACTATGTATTCTTCTTTATATTCAAATATACCACGTGATAGGTTAGTAACGTGTATGTTAGTCTATTCAAACTTACCAAAATTCTACATTGAATTGAAGTTTTATTTTAGTGGTGATAGCTCTGAACTAACTCTGATGTGTGATAAGATATTCAGTTTTTTTATATCTACTTTTTGAGAATCAATAATTATTTCTCACTCATATCATTAATTAAGTATTATTAAATTTAATGATTTTACACGCAAATTTTTAAATTTTTTTCCTGACAATAACAAAAAAAAACAAAAGAAATAGTGAAATCGGTCCAGCCGTTGACTCTTCATTTTAGTTAGAATACGTTTGTATGGGAAAAATAAATTCTGGTTTGAAAGTTTTTAGGGTTTTTCGGCAATTATTCGAATTTTTCTCGTTGTAAAAACCATCATCGGTCTTCAACGAACATTTCAAAAAAAGTATTGGCAAAATTGGTCCAGGCGTTGTTGAGTTATGCGCTTACCAACACATTTTGCGATTAATTTTTATATTATAGATAAGCTAGCTTCAAGAAGTTGCAATGAAAGCACAATAGGTATGAATAGTCCAAACTAAATTATTAAAAAACAACTTCATCAAGATTATAGTCGTCTTCAACGAATCATACAGTTATTTTCAAATCTATTAGCTAATTTTGAAGCGTACTCGAACAAGTAGTATTCTGCACCTAAAACTCTTTCACCCTTCCCCTAACGTGTTTTGTTTTTGCGTTCAGATTTAATTTGCAAGATTACACGTGCTCAGTATTTATTGCGTTTGTTCGTTGTCCACCCTGGTCCAGGCATGATAATGGAAATTTTATGTTCTGGTGAAGTTTTACGCAAATTCAAACAACAAGGTGTATGTCACTCATACCTATTTCAGGAATTTATGAGTTATTTGAATTAAACTCCAGTTTGAAATTTGTAATTCAATATTAATTTCACTCCAAAAAATCAAAAATCAGTTTATAAGTTATGAGAGATCGAGTGATAATCTGAAATAAAGCAGTGTTATATAATTTTACTCGTTTTTTCAGGGTTATCTTTACAAAATGGAAGGCTTCTAGATTAAAGTAACGATGAGGTTTCACTAATGTGCTGGAAAATCGAGAATCATCAATTATTTTTACTCAGTAGTAGTAGTGGATCAATTGAACCTTCCGAACAACGTATTTGAATAAGATCGCATCATAGTTGAGTGACAATTTGAGACACTAGCAATAAATAATAGCCTATATTTTTTTCGGAGAAATTTCAGATTCTCAATATTCAGTTCACATTTTTTTACATTCATTTTCACACTGATTATCTGCAAATAGTCATCAAATCATTTTCATAAATTATTCATTTCAGAAGATGCGGTCTTTTGGTTTGAAAAGAAGCTATACATACCTTCGGTACCTCATCAAATATATTATATATATATATATATATATATATATATATATATATATATATATATATATATATATATATATATATATATATATATATATATATATTCAGCTCCACTACATGCATTTGTCACCGAAATTATCATTATATACTAGCGTTATTAGCTTTACTAGCTTAACTAGCTTAATACTAGCTTAACTTCGTAAAGCCCAACATTTAACAGTCAATGAATGGAGTGATGCATTTCATCTAAACTCAATTGATGATTTTAATTATCACAATGAATACAATCTTATAATCATAACATTGATATGAATAATATGCCTTTGTTTTGAATATTCAGATATAGTTCGATAAAGAAAAGATTACCACTCTCACTTTGTCACGACTCTAACTAATGACTAATCACTCCACTTCCATCTCCAGTCGAAATAGTCTTTCATCTGCAACGCCAGAAGCTTCTTTAGCAAATACATGTTTTTTGATACTTCACCGCTCTTCATCAAAGTTTCGTCTAGTATATAGCTCTCATAATCTAATATACAGTCTGGCATTATATTGGTCTGTAGAATTTCAAGAAGACCATTACTATGGTCCTTAGTAATGTTTTAGTCAATGCTACTGAACAGAGAAGGAATAGATAGAGATAATTTAACAAATGTTCGACGTGATTCTTTAAAGTGGCTTCACTTTTTCATTTATAAACTGAATGACATAAAACAAACACTAAATGTTAAGTGGAGCTTACCACAATTTTCTGAGATAAAAGTGCAGAAACACATAGACAAGCAAACAAAAGTTTCAACAATTATTGTTTCGGTGCTATTGCGTTAATAAAGATCCCAATAATATTTTTCTCATATATCTTCCATGTACAGACAGGAATTAGTTAATTTATATATATATATATATATATATATATATATATATATATATATATATATATATATATATATATATATAAAAATGAAATTTTTTGTGCTTATGGCACTGAATGAAATATTTAAGAAAATGAACACTAGAACATTCATTTGAAAAATTGAAATTAATCAAGAGAATGTTATAGCAGAGCTAGATATGTGAACGTGTACGATGTGATGTCTCCATTATCCTTCAAGGGATAAATGTTAGAGAAATATTGAAATCGATGCCACACCTGATGGAAGTGCGAGACATATATGTTTCGTTCTGCAAGGAACTCGTCAGTCGCACCACGTCCATCATTCAAGTGAGGCAACGATTTCAACCTCCAAGCATCTTCTTGTGACTTCAAGTGGAAGATCGTAGAGTAATGAATACTCTACAATTCCATCTATAGAAATCAGAGTTCCTTGCAGAACGAAACATATATGTCTCGCACTTCCATCAGGTGTGGCATCGATTTCAATATTTCTCTAACATTTATCCCTTGAAGGATAATGGAGACATCACATCGTACACGTTCACATATCTAGCTCTGCTATAACATTCTCTTGATTAATTTCAATTTTTCAAATGAATGTTCTAGTGTTCATTTTCTTAAATATATATATATATATATATATATATATATATATATATATATATATATATATATATGTCACATGTTATTGCTACTGTATATCTGATCTGAATTGGGAAAATAGTGGAAGAAAATCGAGAGCACGCGTTAACCCATCATCATGTTCTCTAATCACTGCGGTTGGTGGTTACTAATGACAGCATTGTCTAGATCCCGAGGGAACAGTTCTACCCCTGAATGTGGAATCATTCTTTCAGGAAAGAGAAGGAATCCATTGAGTACAACCATTGTGTCCCAAATAATGTATTGTTTCTTCACAGAAATAGACAGAATTGAACTACAGAATGAATTGATTGCGATTCATCTACTGATAGTTTTGTTCTATATTCAATAAATAAGCATATTACAATAAAATTGTGCGATATCAGTTTATTTTCAGAAATATAGAATGACTACATCGAAAAGCATGCCAGAATAACAAACTGGGTATTACATCAGGAGTTATCCTTAGAAGATTATCCTCCGATGATATTCCATCATACCATATATTATTTTAATATGTCAATAAGTTAAAGTTCTGATGAATACTGAAAAATATTAAAGATTATGCAGACATGAAAAATATTAATAGTGCAATATTAACAGATGTAAATTATTTTTGATAATGATTCAATGAAACTCAATTTTCACTTATCATTCCTTATTTCACTTATCATTATAATCACTTAATGATTCAATTTTCCAATTTTGCTGGAACAATTATTAGCTCCAATACATTGATACATTATTCAGTAGGATCACTCAAAGGCAGATGATGAAATTCAAAAACAGAAATGTTAACTAATCAACAGTAGGTATAAAATATACAAGGTGATAATGAAGACTCTGTATCCTAGTTCAGTAATTAATTAAAATTAATTCAAATATCCTATATCTGACTACAGTTTGAAATCAATATGTGTAACAAATCATATAAATGTGTAAAAAAATTTATATGTGAAATATGTTGTCCTTTTTATTGGAGGATTACTTCATGTCTCGAGAGCACTTGTTAAAAGAAAAACTATAACCGTATGAAAATTTTTATTAACTATATATATATATATATATATATATATATATATATATATATATATATATATATATATATATATATATATATATATATATATATATATATATATATATATATATATATATATATATATATATATATATATATATATATATATATGGTTCAGTTGATGACAGAAATAAATTTGTGATTTGATGGCAACATTTCCATGTTCTGATAAAGGTACAATTCAAAGCGAAACGTCAACTAGAATATTTTCTAATTTAAGCTCCGTTTTTTTTTTGAAAATATCAATTATCACATTGTGACATTGGATAACCTATAAACAATGACAATTGAGATTTTAATATTAATTGAGGTATAATATGAGTTTTGATGAATGATTTTTAATGCCGAAGATCAAATTGTTGTAGATGTTTTCGATATTTTGTATAGTTGATGCAGATTCTGATATAATTACTCTTACATTTCCTGAACAAGAAATGAAGAAAATATCGAAAGCTATGCAAAGCTCTTTAAATTACCTAGATCACCAATTCCTCAAAAAATACAAAAATATTATTGAGACTGTTGGGAAATTGTCATTTTTTCATTCGATGGAAGAAAATATATCACAGAATTGATAATTGATGAGGCCGAAACTTGGAGAAAATTAATATCCATTTAATTAATAATTTGATATAAATACGCATGACGACGTTTCGAAGTACTACTTCTTTATCAAATGCTGTATTAATACTATGTGTAATTTTACAAAGTCAATACTTATAGCTATTTTCACAGAACATACCACGTATAGTCATAGAACATACCTGGTATGTTCTGTGAGAATAGCTATAAGTGAAATTATATTGTAAAATTACACATAGTATTAATCCAGCATTTGATAAAGAATTAGTACTTCGAAACGTCGTCATGCGTATTCATATTAAATTATGAGAAAACTATAAATATTGTTTTATTATATATCACAGAATATTATAACTATTCTGTGATCACATTGGCACGCCCCACCATCAACTGTCAACACTATAAATTGGGTACTAACATACAATTTCCTCTTCTCTGTCAGTCACTTCTATGCTCAACAATCTGTCTCTCGCTGCCATCGTGTAACAAGAACAACAACCACGTGTTCAATAGTTAGCCCTTTGTAAATAATCATAAATACTCGTATAAATTATCAATACTAGTTCGTTTTATATTTCCATTCATAGAAACAAACGTCATATAGCACAAACGCTATAAGACCATCAAACCACTAGAAACACACACACATATGTTCTAATTTGTTAGAAACATTTTTGTGAATGTTGAAAATTTGTGAGAACCTCATTTCATTTGCTTTTCAGTTATTCACTGATTATCAATCAGACATCAGAGAAATAGAGATCGGAGGAGTATCCAACGATAACTGAAGAAACCGATAAAAGTTAAATCTCAGAAAACAAACAAACAAGATAACGACTACGTAACAGTAACTCACCAAAACTCATCCAAGGCTAAATGTCTATGGAACGCATTCCCTTTTCGAACATTCGAACAATATGGGGACTAATAAGGCTTCTCAATCCCATAATTTGAGGGGGCGGTTCGACTTTATTTCACGGCAATAACGTTCAGGTTTTATTATGACAGTTGAAGAGAAATAGGAAATCGTTTAAGATCAATTTTGAGAGTATTACCTTAGTTGCCATTATATTAATTCATTGTTATGTTCAGTTCGTTTTTTTTGTCAAACAGCGTGACAAAAAATACCTTTCAATTATTTCATGTCAATTATTTCATTCCACATTAGGTATATCATTTTCCTTCGAAAGGAACACTGTAGTGATTTTCTTGAGCTGTTTAAATGTCAGTCTTACGGTCTGAACGAAACGAATCTTGTTGAAAGCCCCTTTTATGTTATAATATATTATTATTGTTCCCGATTTCAACTTACGTCCTTTTTCACTTAAGATTATCAGGTCCGTGGCGGCGGTCCCCATGGAGCAGACCATCACGTCAGAGACCTTCGTGGCGTTGATTTCCGTTACGTTCTAGAAACTTCCTGACAGACCTCGCTGTGGCAAGCAGCACTGATTTCTGTAATTTCTTATAGAGATGTTCTCCGAAACCTAGTCCTCTGATATTTTTCAAGACATTTTTCGTGATTGTACCAGTAGATCTCAAGACAATTGTAACAGTCCTGACCACGTTCATGTGCCACTGTTTCTGCAGTCGCACTTCATGTTCCCGATATCTAGAGATTTTATCAGCATTGTTCTCCATTATTTTATTCGAATTTGGAATGGCAACCTCGGTAAATATAGGTTCCCTCGCTCTTTTGTCAATCAGGACTAGGTCAGGCCTGTTGAGGAACTGTGAAGACTGTTTGATCAGTCAAGATAGTGTGGTCCCCGTAGGTTTAAACTGGTAATTTCCCAAAATTAATTCCGGAATGTATTTATAGTAAGGCTATTTTTTCCTTCTGTAGAAGATGTAATTCATGCCAGTTTTTGATGCACAATGTTTGCTATGGTGTCATACCTCTCTTTGTATTCAGTTGGTGCGAATATTTGACATCCCCCTGTTATATGTTAGATTGTCTCTGATGTTTGGCATCCGTATCGTTACATGTCTTCCCTCACTGTTGCGTCTTTAACGACGTGTTGCAGTTAACATTTATATATCATTATTCATAATGAAACAATATTCTATTAATTTTCTATTAATTAATGTATAAAATTATATTCATTAATTAATTAAATCATTAATTAATTTATTTATTTATTAATTAATGAAAATTAATTCATTAATTCATGAATTAATTCAGCATTTGATAAAAAAGTATTACTTCGAAACGTCGTCATTAGTATTTGTATTAAATTAAGAAAAATTCTAAATATTGTTTCATTATGGATATTAATTTTCTCCAAGTATCGCCATCATCATCAATCATCAATATATTATTATTTTTGTTATTGTTCTAAGAGCGGAGTTTTAAGAGCATCAATAAGCCGAAGGGTACAGGGTCACTATACCGTTCGGCTACTGATCCTCTAAAGTCAGAGTTAACATCCGGTATGAAAGAAGAGAAAGGGTTCCTAAGTGATAATTCAAGACGTAAAATGAAAATGGATAGATCGATTTTTCTATTTTCCATTTTTCTATTCATATGTAACAAAACAAGATGAAGTTGATATATGATGATATGTATTTGTTGATTGAGAAAGTTGTATAACCTCTTGAAAATGGACATAGCAGCTCCAAGTATACGTTGGGTAATTTGAACATTAAAATAACGAATAACTGATTTCAACAAACATGAAATGATTTGAAACCATACATATGATAACATTTTGAGGAAATAAAAGATATTCTGTGAAAATATATACAATAATACACACAGTAATTAATATGAGATATATTTTTCGAATCAAATGCTCATAATCAGCAACTGAACTCAAAATGATACTTGAACCCTTCTACTATTGTTAATTGAATAAAGTAAAACAACAAACAAGTTTTATCCACATCAACCATATGTTGATAGTTAGAAATAATAAGAAACATAGGAAATTGAATTGAACTATATTGTTGAATTGAATTGAAATTGAATGAACTATAACTATAATGAAATGTCTTTATCCTCCAAGTCAGTACAACTGAAAATAATTTCAATAAATTTATTTTTAATTTATTGAACTATTAAGTTTATAACTATTAGTTTATATTTTTAATTTATTAAACTTTTAAGTTTTAATGTATTAAACTATAAATTGATTAATAGTTTAATATGATAAATTTTTATAGAACAACTGCAAAATTCATGAAATGATTCATATAATCATTTGATTAATTTGAATTGAATAGGAAGAATAATAGGAATAGATGTCCTACATCAGCGGTTCCCAACCTATGGGCCGCAAGCAGTGCGCTACTGGGCCGTGAGTTCATAAATTACCCCCTTCAAGTAAATAAAATAAAGTTCTTTTATTTATGAATTCTTAAAAGTGTTGTTTAATTAATCCTTGAATACATATTTAACTAAGAGTTACACGTCATAGGTCATAGATAGGGTATATTGGCTATAATATATATTCTCCTTATCCGTTACAGTTTTTTTTATGTATTTTCCTTGTGTATTTAGTAAGTGGGCCTCAAAGTTTAATTTTCAGAATAGGTGGTCCCGCCAATTTAAAAGATTGGGAACCGCTGTCCTACATTATTCTGTTTAATATTTCATTCAGTGCCCTAAGCTGAAGAACTATTGGTATGTATAGGTGTATATACTACTCTATACTCATACATATTTTGAATTATATATATATATATATATTTATATATATATATATATATATATATATATATATATATATATATATATATATATATATATATATACATTTATACATATATATCAACTCGGCATGAATAAAGCGGCTTCAGTTTCTTAATTTCATATGAATTGATGAAGCACTCCAAAACCGGCCTATTCTAAATACGTTCAAAAAAGGATTTTATCAGATGAAAGAAGAAAATGACTGAAGACCTCTATCTGAAGATAAACGGTCTTTTGAATCTTAATTTCCATTCAACAGAAATCAACCGCAAGCATCTTGTATAATTTTAACGCATCGCAGTTGAGGGTGCTCGCGAAGGGGGTGATCTCTCGAAATTCAAATTTGTAGTGGGTGACTTTTATGAATAATTCATCGGTAAACATAGGAATATACAGATATCGGCGCCCCCTATCGCAGCCTGATGTGATATTAATTAACTGAGGTTTATATACACGTTCTAACCACTATTAATCACTTCCCGTGACTAGGGATGGTAAAATTCTCCTCGCCCCCTGTTCACTTAATCTGTGCACTTGTCGACTTAATGTGTCAACGAAGAACTGTATTCGCTCCTCGAACAGAAAGATTCGAGTTTCTGAAAGAAATTAGCTAGATAGCTGGAGATGATGGAAAAACTGTTTAAAAGGGGTTTAAAATCGTTCAGGTATAAAAGAAAGGGTAAATGATAATTCGTATCAAAATCTCTTCTTATGATATGAAAATAATTTCAGAAATAAAGAATATACTTTGTTCCATTCCAAGCCTGGAGTAGAAAGTTGGTCGATCTGGCAGTCAGTCAAATAATAAGAATAAATTGTTCAAATAGAAAAAATGACAGGGAATAATAAAAACTTGTCTAAAAATCACTGACCGAACAATTCTTTATTCGACTAGTTTCGCCTTTTACAGCATTATCAAGAATGAATACATATTACAAAGACAACCTATAAATATTTTTCAGATCTGTTCGGACCACAGAATACACCTTAAATTCTGTCATAGAGGTGGGGGTTTCCAAATTATCAGAGATTTAACAGCGGGGAGTGGTTTAGGTCTAACTGGTCATTGAGAAGATTGTATTTATCGAATTTTTGAAGTTTATTTATTTCCATGGCTTCCAGGTAGTTCATTATCATTCCTTTTTCACAGTAATGAAGAATATTAGGTTTGAAACAACTTGAGATCTTATGTTCTGTCGACTCTAGATGTTCCCGAAAAGCAGATCGACAGGTCGACAGCACGTCTTATGTCGCCAGGACATAAGATCTCTCGTTGTTTTAAACCTAATATTCTTCATTACTGTGAAAAAGGAATGATAATGAACTACCTGGAAGCCATGGAAATAAATAAACTTCAAAAATCCGATAAATACAATCTTCTCAATGACCAGTTAGACCTAAACCACTCCCCGCTGTTAAATCTCTGATAATTTGGAAACCCCCACCTCTATGACAGAATTTAAGGTGTATTCTGTGGTCCCAACAGATCTGCAAAATATTTATAGGTTATCTTTGTAATATGTTTTCATTCTTGATAATGCTGTAAAAGACGAAACTAGTCGAATAAAGAATTGTTCGGTCAGTGATTTTTAGACAAGTTTTTATTATTACATCTCATTTAAATATGAACTATCACAGAGTAGATACATCGTCCATTGAATTAACAAATAGAAAAACTTGCAACAAAACTGAAGACGTATTTGCTCTTGAAAGAATATGTAAAATATACCCGTTTACATGATTAAATATATATATTACCCCATTTTATTCTAAAACTGAGTATTAACTATTCCTTTCAAATAGAAAGAAAAATAATCAACGTTTGGTTATATTCAAATTATTATGGCTCTTACAGTAGGATGAGGAAAAACCGCAGTGTTTTATAATAATGATAAATCAATTCAAAATCATTATATGTAAATTCCACGAAAACTATTTAATTTGAAGTATAGTTGATTGAGGGGGAGATATTAGTGTTGAAAATACATGTTAAACGATTGATAAATTAAACACATTCCAAGAGTTTCGAAAATATTATATATATTGTCCACAACGATATCGTTTCGGTGTACAATATCTTCATGAAATGAATGAACAGTCAGTATTAATCGTTAAGTTCAAAATATACTCTGCAAATGGTTCAGACTGCTTACACTTTGTCAGGTGTAGATACGAAGGAATTTATACGAGTATACTGAACTGATGGCTAAATATTCTAAAGTGTTTCTAACTGAATTATTATACTTTCTAACAAAGAAAATATAAGTGATTAATAAGTTATCTACACTTTGATAAATAACCAACTAAAACCAATATTCCGTTTCTTGTTATTATTACCGAATTGAAGAAAGCGAAATCAGTGAGTTCATTGCACCATTATGTCCCTGACTTCTATCGAAAACATCAATTCTTCCATAAAGGAAACCGGCGTGAAGCCCAACAAAGGTCCTGATTTAAAGTTCCGACCTGCATGTGGTATTATTTCACCCGAATTGTCGCGAATTCTTTTCACACATCCATACTCTTTTATTGGGCATACGGGCTCTAATGATGGCGTTCTTGAGTCCTAGAAATTCGCGAAAAATATCACCCACCTATTTTTCATCGACTGAATTTTTGATTCGTTCAAATTTATGAATTTCATATTTGAAAGCAGAAAGGCGTAAGAAGAAACATAAATGTTAGCTATTGCTGATTGAATGAGGTAACAATTTAACTTTCGAGAATGAGGTACACACCGAAATAATTGTCAAGTAATTAATATAATTTTTTGAAACTAAGCTAAGTGTTTTCTATTCAATATATTGAATGATGATCCGACCAGTATACAGTCAACTTTATCTCTTCTTCTTCTTCGTCTTCCTTCGATTTTGGCCGACTGGACCACGTGAAATAACTTTTCACAAATATTTTTCTCCATTCTCTCTTTTCTTCCGATTACCCCTTCATTCGTTCTCCATGCTTTTTTTCTTCTGTCCATTTTGCTCCAGTCTTCCTTTTCCTTTTCTTGAAAACACCCAAATCCCTTGATCTTCTTCCTGAATTCTTTTCTCCTCTTCACATTCTCTCCATCGATTTCCATTTCTTCCATGTTCTTCCATTCTTCCTGATCTAGCCATTTCATTCCACTTTATCCCTGTTATTTATGATATATATTCCTCGAATGCAAAAATAATTGAAAACATTGGAACACCTCGAGTTGAGCCCGAAGAAAAAGAACTATTTGTGAACTATCAGAAAATCAAACGTATTGTATATAAAAAAGAAATATTGTTGGAGGCTATAAAAGTAAAATTTAAATCAATGACCAAAATCTTTCTTCAAAATAATGAAAGTCTTAAAAATAATAAATTAAAATTAACACACTTGGCTTACGTTTCAATAAATATATTAAAAACTCTATTTATGTTTCGGGTGGTTAACCCATTATCAAGAGTACAATATTACAATGTTACAGGAGTAGGAGTAGGACTAGGAGTAACATTGTATACTCCTGATGATGGCTTAACCACCGGAAACATATGTGGAGTTTTTGATATGTTTAGTGAAACGTAAGCCATATAATGTTTCACCAAGAGATAAACGAAACCTCCGTGTCCTTTAATCAATGTCTTGTTTTCCATTTCAAATCAATATGATCAATTTTATCATATTATATATTCTTCAATTAATAACCAAATATATTCATGTATCCATCATTCATGTTGAAACCATAATTTTCCGTTGAATATGACATTATTTCTCCAATTCAGAATGAACCACTGATTAAACCAGTAAATGTGAGGAGCGCTTGAAATTTTCAAGTCTCGATGAAAAAAGATGTAGAAAAAGTAGCGAATCGTGAAGCAGCTTAGTTAATTTGATGTCACTTCGCAGGAAATCTCAAAAATTATGAGTCATCCTCGAAGCGAGAGTGAATTGATATTTAAGAAGTTACCGGCTCAAGGGGCAACTGTAAACGAGCCATAGAATAGTTCTGGTTCTATAATATCATTCGCCATGAAATGATAAAAGAGGGAAAGAGGGTGAAATTAAGAATATCATAAAACAAAGGACCTTCTGTTCTTTATTTCCGATAATTGTTCGCTATCGTTATAGGTATACCGAAACATATATAATTGAAACATGTAATAATATTTAATAATTTTAAGTAGGTCTTATGAAGTTTTTTTAGAAGTCACTAGTTCTGAAGACTTCTTCATGAGCATTTTAAGATAAGATGAGGGTTTGAGGGTATTTATCCCTCATGAAACAATCAAATTCCGAAGAGACGAGTTAAAAAGCAGTGAAACACTTAAACTTAATACGTTAAATATCTCCAGCTAAAACTAAACTTCATGATGAAAGCAACGTTCCTCAGCAGCTGTCTTGACGGTTGTTTTTTATATCCAAGATATTGCACTTAACGTTGCTCATATCAGATTCATAGCTTATATAACTTTTTCTTTGAAAATGACAGAAATATCAAATATATTCAAATTCACGAACGTCAAAATTGAAAAACGTCGAAAAACACCAAGACTTGTCTATATACACAACTTTGTTAAATATAGCTAAATAAAATAGATTAATCTCGTTAGTTCAGTTTCTTGAATGCAGTAGTGCCTCAATGGATGTTCTAAATAGGCGTGGTCATTTGAAATGTAAAGGGTTTTTTTATCGGTGTTGTTCGAAAGGAAATTTATATTTTTCTAGGAGAACATATATTGTTTTGATGTTTTCCTAAATGGTTCAACGATTTGTCCTTTGTTTTAGGTAAACATGTAATTTAAAGCTTCAATTTTTATAGAGTACAAATAACTTCTGTTTACTCTTTTATATTCACTTGTTTTTTTTTCCAAGTTATGTTGCACTGTTGGTGATTCGAGTAGCTACATGCGAGAGACAATACAGTTTTCGGATAGCGATTGAATAATTGGTTTAATAAGTTTTTGGTGGATAGTTTCATTTTAGACTTTGATATTTTTCATAGAGATTATTTTGTACCGCGTTAGTGACCACCGCATAGTGCCAATCCTTCAATACCTCAATTCTCCTCCTCCAATACAATATCCTCAATTCTCCTCTTCTATATTCCCCTTGGTTTGAAGGAAGCTAATCAGATTAGCAACAGTAGCAGAAAATCTACTTTGTTTACGGTGAGTTATAGTACTCATATTATTACAGTCCACTAATGTGGGAATGATTGAAATATTCATTATGCCAGCCGAAACAACCTCTTCTATGCAAAAAAAAACTATGAAATTTTATTATTCGGTCAACTTCAAAACTTCATAAATTGACATATTTTTCCATTTTTTGTCCTGTTTTTTATTCTGTATCAATACATTCAATAGTTGCCTTTATAATGAATAAATGAATGAATTTGATTTCTAAAATAGGTTATTTCTGGAGTGAATAGCAAACAGTTTATAGTAGGTATGGAAGGATCGTTTAATGGATCACACCATCTGACTTCTAAATGTACGAATTATTGAGCTATTGAGACTTTAGTGAAAGTAATTTTATAAAAGGGGATTGTGTCCCCAAACCGCGTGCTACGAAATGTTTCAATTTATTCTGCTAACTTTAAAGACCCCAAAGCGCGAGGGGAACTTTATAAGAAGATAATTGTAAGTTAAATGGGTCAATTCCTCCTTCAACATCTGATTCCCAGCTTTCGTTAGAATCTCAAGGGTTCTAGAAAAAACTATAGGACATTTTCATTTACTGTAGCAAAAATATCGAATATTCAACTTCGAAAAGATTCGAAATTCATCATCAAATGTAAATGAAAATTTTATTGTTCTCATTACTTCTTTACTGTTTACATTTGCGTCATAATCATATGCACCGATATTAATAATATAAATCTTCTGCAATAATCATTAACTAGGTAAGTTAATTCCATTTTGTATTCAGTTCATCCAGATCGGGTTGTGTACAAACAAATACCTCACTATAGATGTAAGGCAATAATGAGGTATCAACGACCGTGAGATGACACTAAAAGCAGAAATGTTACACCGGCCCTTTGGAACCGAGCTTGCTATATTCATATTGCTTGTAAACGTTGAAGAACTTATACACGTATACAAAACAGAGAACTAAAATATACAATTTAGTGCAATGGAAGTCTGCAAGACAAAAACAGTTTAATAGACCTATTGCATCTCGTTTCACTAATATAAAAATATAACTGATAATTGAACGCAAATAAACAATACTAATGTGAAAAAGTTTATGATAAATGACGAAATCTTGGAGAAATTTCAGTTTCTCTACGATATCCTCAGGTCTTCAATTTTTGTGTTTGAACAAAATGTGATACTAAGATTAGACGTGATACACAAATCACTTCAAACAGAAATTTGGTCATGTTGAAGAGCATCAAACACTTAGCTAAACGAACTAATATCAAAAACAAGGCTGTTTAGTATCTTTTCGCCAATAGGACTGATTTCTGTTACGTATTCAAGGGGTTTTAGAATATAACCACTGGAAAACTTGACAGAAAAAATTAAAAATAGGAAAAACTATTGAGTAACTCACTGAAAATTGAGAACTCCTTTTATTAGTATACTCATATTAAAATTTCATCAACTTCTGAATATTTGTCTGAGATTTGAATAGCTGGATGAGAAGAATAGGAAAATAAATCACTACATAGGATGTTGATTGTATTGAAATTAAGATTAAGATTCTGAAAAACAAAATCACTTCACAGTGAAAATCAATTAATGTTCAAAGGATTCTTCTTTGATCTCACCGATTATTCCGAAAACGTGTAACCACATGGAATCTTTTGCACATGCTCAATTTCAATCTAACATCGTCTAAAAAATCCGAAACAATTCTCACACAAATATCGAAAATTCGATTAATATTTCGGGTGAAAGATTCAGTTAGCTATAAAAACAAAGCACTTCAAAATTTCACATTCGCTCAAAAAGGCATAATTCTTCGAAATATAACTCATTTAACCCTATCTTGCTGGAGATTCTAAACATACCTATCAACTTTAAGATGGAACAAAGTCAAAGAAATGAACATTTTTTTATTGGGCATAAATTTATAAATAGACGTTTGCACTTGAATGATGTATTCAAGACAGAACTCAAATATTTTCAGGGTTTCTGGTCCATCTAATAACTTCCTCAATACTGAAATAAAATTCTGAGATTTTCAATCTCACTTTATCGTTGAAATCTTACAAAGATACATAGTCGAAATGCCCCGTCCCAATCGCATACCCTGCCACTTGGAGATTTATTTCAATCGAATATTTATAATCTCCGAAGAGACGGGCACGATAACATAAGGAATTAAATGATATCTTCTGCCCGCCCAAACTTTGCTGGACCTGAATGGAAACGAAAACATCAATACTGAAATGGAACGGAACGAAGGGGCGAAAATATAAAGAGGGATTATTCTGGTGAATACCATCGTCTTGTAGAAAATATCCAGTTATCTTAATCTCGAAAGGTCGTGAAAGGAGAATGAACCAAATTTGACTAGTAATATACGGGTTTTTTTAGTGGTCAAGTTTTTGTGAGGTAAAACTATTGGTTTGTGTCTCAAAAGAATCGATTTCAAAAAAGACAATACCTTCTCCAGCAAATTTATTATGTACCTCTGAATGACATTTGTAGCTAGATTTGTCCACCAGAAGTTACACTAAAAACTTCTGGTAGCTGATATGCATGAGAATTCGGTTTTTGCTTACTATTGTGTATCGAGTAAAGAGAAATTTGAGATAATTTCTTGTAATGATGAGAGGATTTGCACTCATCAACTGGGGTTGACATTGACGCTGCTCATTTTACAGTCATCAAAATGATTATCTACATGAAGCTACTTTCACGAATTCTCAATTGACTCTTAAGAATTCTCCAGAACTACTGCCTATTCTTAGGAAGCTGAATAATCGGAGGCATATAAATTGAAAACTGAGAGCTTTTTCTCATTTAGGATTCGGAAATAATGCCGATTTTGATAGGAGCAAGCAGAAATTTGTTTTCGACTGTCCTGACTTAACCGTTTTCATATAGCCCCTTCAAGAGAAAAGAGACAAAAGGAAAGGTTTTTTGTATATACTCGGAAAAATCTCTCAGAGGTTATGCAAGAAATTACATGATGCTGGAAAAGAAATAGTGATGAACACTACATCTCCTTGCTACTAACTGCTTCTATGGACAGATAAAGGTGGAGCTTATTCGAATTCAATCTAATTGAAAGGCAGCTGCCCCAACAAAAGAAATACTCAAAGGAAGAATAACTAGGAATAAATTTCAAACTGTGATATAGCAAATAATAATTTATATTTTTATTCATAATATTATAATATAATATTAATAATAATATTTTGAATCAAGGTATATACACCCTTATTCATGCAATGAACAGTTACTGAAGTTTTTCGTGAGGAATTCTCTTGATATAGATGTTTCTGCCAATTATTTTTACCACGCATTGACGAAAAGGGCTATTGGTTATATCAGATGTAATTTTTTCTTTCTAAGATACAAATGATCTATGCAGCGCTAGTGCCGTGTCTTCAAGGTTTCGTTCAAGAATTTTCTACTTACTACTGCAAAAGCTCTATTGAATATTCAAGCAACATCTGAAGAGAACGAATTCTAGTTGACTGAAAGCTGAAATCTCGGAAAAAGATTGCACTTAGCGTAATTGTGAAACACTTATGTAACACGCCTGTCCATAAGTTTGTTATGTGAGTTTTTTTTACTTTTTTGTATACTTTTTGTTTTCTTCTTTTTGATTTTCATGTGATGAACTTCCATTTTAGGAAAATTCATTATCAGATATATTGTTCTTTCTATATCATAAATCTGTAGGTTTTGCTTCGCTCAATGGCATAAAGATTGCTTTCAGTTCTTGTTTTGATCTCGTTTTAAAAACTACATCATCAGTATAGGTCAAACATTGGTGTCTACAGTCTTATATAGCTTGCTTCATCCTGGTATTGCTCACCATAGATTGAACAATATAGTTGACAGCATGCCATACTTTGAATAACCCCTAAATATTTTATCCCAATTTCACACTGCTATTTGTTTTCTTAATGGTATCTTTATTAATCTAACTAGTTCCAATGGTATTTCTACAAGACTTGCCAATGCATCGAAAAAAATCAGCATTATTGTAATATTTGATAACGTTTTCTTCTTATCATAATGCTTCTTATTATATATTTGTTTGAATTTGGTAAAATTCATGTGTAGGCTTAACTCTTGCTCATGAGAGTTTTCTTGTATCATTTTCATGGTGCCAATTTGATAACTCGTAACTGCTCCTTTTCCTTTAAATCCACATTCGTAGTTATCAACATACTCTTCCTCATTCTATTTTTTCGTTGTTTCAAATTCGTTCTAGATTGTCTTGGAGACAAAACGAATTTCCACTAATGGAAAATAAAATTTTATGTTCCGAGTCAAACACAGGAGATATATTGTAGTAAAGGGGAAATTTACTTAAATCAATTACTTCACCAACGATCTTCCAAATGTTTGGGGACCTCGATATATAAAACAATAAATCGTCGTCGGCAGTCCGGTGCGGTCCACAAAAACCATCCTTGCCCATTTCGGTGGCATATTTATGAAGTATGAGAGATAAAAGGGCCCCATCCGGATTCAACGAAGGCAATTCGGATTGACCGACAATATACATATCGAACACATGTCAGTGAAATAAATAATGCCAATATATGCGGATCTATGTTGCATACCGTGCAAGTTCTTCGGGCACGTACGACACCTTCGCTCGACTGACGGCGCGGATTCCCCTCACCCGCACCATCCTAGCGATCACCTACGCCCCATGAAAAATCGCAACTTATAAAGCCATTTCCATAACTTTCGAACTTATGGGCTCACTTGTTTGCTTCCCCATTTTCCATTTTTCAGGATGTCTGCCTATTTTTTGCAGGATTGTTATATACTACAAATCACGGCAATCTTGTAAATATCTCGAGCCACATCGTGAGGCAATTTCCCATTTTTATGAAGAAATTCTACAGAAATATAGTTTTGACTTTATTAGGTATTCTGCTGTTTCATATAACGAAAGAGTTGTAGTTTTGTTAATAACAGAAATATTTCCGTTAGTTTAACACTGGTTTATAATATTGTACATATTATAATATTAACAAATTGTCTTATATTATGGATGTACGTACGATTTTGTACTCCTATTTCGAAGGAAATATCGCATTTCCCATCATATTCCTATTTTGTAATAGTGAAAGACATAAGATAAAGATATATTTTTTATTTGAAATAACGTGTTTCGACTACTTGGTCATTGAAACATGGTACAACTTTTACAGTTGCATGCAATAGCAGTGTTAATGCTACAGATACTTAAATATAATTAACAATATAGTAAAATTAGATGGAACTGTATACATTTTAGATGTATCAACTAGACAAAGTTGTATAATCCACATTTTCCGAAAAATTTCAATGTAACTTCAATTTGGGCCGTTGTGTTCAGAATGTCTTTGATACTGTGTTTTAGTCCTAGTTGGTTACGAACTGCTTCATGTCTTGGACACCAAATGAGTATATGTTCAACTGTAAGGGGGATATTATCACAGTATTCGCACTTGGATTGTTCGCCTGATGTCATCAAATAACTGTGGGTCAGTTTCGTATGACCTATTCTTAGTCTCCTAGCTACTATTTCGTCTTGTCTGTTCATGGCTAATGGTAGCTTGCTAGTATCATTTTCCCATTGGATTTGCCTTTATCTAATGATTCTATTCTTGATTGATTGAATTACATCTGTATGAACCACAACGTTTGTAACACCAAGATCAGAGGATTTTTCAATCCTCTGTGGGCTGGGATGCCCACATGAGATGGAATACAGATCATGGTAGTAGAGATGTTCCTGTTGTTTTTTAGACCGTGGCATCTTTCTTTTTTGCATAGAACAGTGTGGCGCCGTATCGCTTGAGACGCAGTGGCACAGATCGAGACACGACCACGACCACTCTGTCAAAAGTGAACGACTGAGAAGAAGAAGAAGAAGAAGCCACCTTTCTTAGATTTTTTGTACAAGTGGGTCTTTCGAATAAATGTCAGCTTTGTATTGTATGGAGGAAATTGAGTCTGTGACTACTGAAACCTTGTGTCCTATTATGATAAGACTGAGAAGAGATCTATAGATGTCCTATAATTCAGCAATGTATATGCTATATTTAAACGTACTATTTGAATGTATGTATTTTTAAATGTATAAAATAAAATATATTTAAATACACAATTCCAATTTGTTACATGTTTAGCACATATGCAGAAGGTGTTAAAATTATAAAAAACATAAGAATAAAAGTCGAAATATAACAGATATATTTCCAAATTCAATGGACGATGAATCTACTCTGTGATAGTTCTTATTTAAATGAGAGGTAATAATAAAAACTTGTCTAAAAATCACTGACTGAACAATTCTTTATTCGACTAGTTTCGCCTTTTACAGCATTATCAAGAATAATGCTTCTTGATAATGCTGTAAAAGGCGAAACTAGTCGAATGAAGAATTCTTCAGTCAGTGATTTTTAGACAGGTTTTTATTATTACCTCTCATTTAGATATATTTCCTGCTATGCCATCCGCAAAAAAACCTATCAATATGTCTTTTAATTCTGTCTCGATCTAGTAACTGGTTATAAAATTGAAAACAATAAAATTTATGACCATTCTGTGTGAATTGCCCAGTATGTATCAGCTTGCACTCAAATCTTGTTGATTGCTCATTCATATATTTGACAATCTGCAATCGACCAAACATTGTTATTTTTTCTGTTTATGACAATGAATTAGGTCATTCGTAAATATAAAGACAAGGTGAAGTCAGAATCTCCAGCTGTAAAAACGCATTTCTGCAGCAGGATCTATAGTATAGATTTACTAATCTGATACACTTTCTTTGAAGTCCAAAAATACTCATTGCTCCAAAAGAACATATCAATGAAAATATACCATATCTTATGTGTGACTCGATTAACACGAAGTACGCTGTTCATACATGTAGACGAACGACTACATATCTAAAAACGTTCTTCTTGTCAAGAGGGTCCAAATTCCACTTCAGTATTTTCCTCCACTGGAAGGAAACAACACTTCTCCAAGTAATTGATGCACCCTCTGTTACTTCTGTGAATGTATGATGACAACATACAATTTGGTTTTTACTAGTCATCATAATGATAATGACGTGAGTAAAAATTAAATCGTTTACTTTCATCATTGCAGTTGTTTTAACCCTTAAGCGGGCGCGCGTAACCGAAAAGATCTATGGGATGAATAGAAAATCTAAGCAGTAATTATTCAATATCTATTTATTTATTTTTACTCAGATATATTATCATTGCCTGTAGAGTCTTAATTGTCAAAAAACGTAATCAAAATTATAAAAAAAAATGATTAAATTAATTAACATGATTCAAATATTCTTTGAATGAAAACAAAAATTAGGAACACAAAAACCTTTTACATAACTCAGACTAGTTCATATACCTAGTCTAATAATAAGAATTACAGAATAAGAATAAAAATTAATTAACTTTGGTTTAGTTTCCATCAGAAGCAGTGTCTTCGTCCATATAACATTGATTGTAAATAAATGTTGAATGACTTCAGCAAATATTTTTCATACATAACTTACATTGCGTTTTTGATTGCCTTCTTTTTTTGGCTGGACATATTTTCTGGACATAATGCTTTTCTTTTCTTGAAAGGCTTAATATCATTGATCTTCTTTAGACGTACTTTTTTTTGAATTCAATAAGAATTCAAGGCCCGTAAATACATTTGCCTTTTCCGTAGAGTCACATTATTTGCCCTTAATATCACCATACTATTAATTTCTGCAATATCCAGAAGACGAGAGAAGACTGTCAATTGCCATCTATTATTCTTCCTTGAAACCGAATCCAATTTTACTTTTTTATCGACTTCATCGACAAACCTCTCTGTTTTATTATAGAAAGTAACGATGCTAATGTCTTTTCATTTGTACTTCCATCAATTTCTGCAGCACAATGAAGTGATGATATAAGAACTACAGATCTTTTCTTGTTGGGCACGTAAGATACGAGTGTAGCTGTATCTGAATATCCAAATTGACTTGAATATTCAGGTCGGTTTTCATCTATAAAGCAAGGAGGTATTTCTTTCTGGTTTTTACGCATGGTACCCACAGCAGAAATCTTATAATCCTTGGCCAAATCGTTCACCAGCGGCACACTGGTATACCAATTGTCAATGGTAAGGTTTCTTCCAGTGTCAGATATTGGTGTAATTAACCTCTTCACGACGTCTTCCGTATCATTAATCAACTGATATGTTACTTCATCGGTGTAAAACAGCTATTTATTTTTGAAAGTGGAAAATCATCCTCTGCTGGGTCCGAGCACTTTGCTGTGATTCACTGTCTTCTTTGTCTTCGCTTAGTAATTCCTCGAGTATTGCACTTTGTGATAACCGTTCACGACTCATTTTATATAAAAAAATCCAAGCTTAATTCGATAATATTGAATGATGGCCGAAGAACTGCTTCGAGCGTAAACAAGGTTATGTCAAGGACAGGCGCGTGTAGTCTTTTAGACGACTTCACCGGGGCTAAAACATTTGCGATCTGTGAAATGGGGGGAGCGCCTCGAGCAATGGTTTATTCTATACTTTACTCCCAATAACATAGCGACAGGCTACTAGAAATGAAAAATAAATGTGATGGGTAATAATAATAATATGAAGAAAAATGTACTAAGCGTGGTCGAAACAAGGTTATGTCGCGTTGCGCGTAACTTTTTCGACGACATATAGTATAGTCTTTTAGACGACTTCACCGGGGCTAAAACAATTGCGATCTGTGAAATGGGGGGAGCACCCGAGCGATGGTTTATTATTTACTTTACTCCCAATAACATAGTGACAGGCTACTAGGAATGAAAAATAAATATTATGGGTAATAATAATAATATGAAGGAAAATGTACTAAGCGCAGTCGTTTCGACCTCGCGGGCCCGCTTGAAGGTTAACAATGTTTTTTAGAAGATGAATATATGTATTTAGAAGAGGATGGATTCTGCAGTATAATACAATGATAATTCAGCACAACAAACAATGAATTAATTCATTACCGAAGTTCCAAAGTGCACACCGTAAATTTTATTTTAACTCAAAAATCACCCGACATATTAGCGAGTAAAAGTGAATAGCCACATAAACTAGATAACAAAACGAATCAATCTCAATCGAGGTTTATGTGTAAAAGTCTTGGGGTAGAGGACATCCCGTAGTCTACGACCCCGATCCCAATCATCGCCGATGCAGTTAGTAGTCTCTTCTTCAGTCTTCGGACCGGCTATTTGCGATCCTGAGCGGAATTGCAAGTCGCCGGGGGTGTGTTAAAGAGTGAGAAGGGTCGGGGGGAGGTCGATATCGATTTCCTGATGCATCGCCACCCCAGCCTATTTACCGGAACGAACCCACATTTGATTCTGATTGCGCTCATATTCGAGAGGATCGCTTCTTCGATGATGCTGGTGCTCTTTTTCCAGATAAGACGGAATGTAGTTCATGGAAATAGCATATTATGAATTGGATATAATTTTAAATTTACACTTGAACTTATGATTTACACTTTATTGACTACATAGCATGGCGCGTTTCGCCATTACAAACGACTTCTTCAGATGCTTACAGAATAATGCAAAATGCTAATGAAAATTAGAAGAAGTCGTTTGTAACGACGAATTACGTCATGCTATGTAGTGAATAAAGTGTAAATCATAAGTTCGTCGTTACAAACGACTTCTTCAGATGCTTACAGAATAATGTGTACAGATACTTACAGATTATTCTGTAAGCATCTGAAGAAGTCGTTTGTAACGACGAAACGCGTCATGCTATGTAGTCAATAAAGTGTAAATCATAAGTTCAAGTGTTTGAATTTAAGTTTGTATTCAATTATAATGGATTTACATCAAGTAAACGCCAACACTATTAAATATTATGAATTACTTGTAAAAACTGTTCCTTTGACAAAATTCTATAATTTTTGCCAAGTCGGAGAGTATTATACAAATAAATACGATCTATGGAGTGGTCGAGGATTACCAAAGCCAAAATTTGAAAAAAAAATAGATAAATTAGTATGATTAAGTCATTTCTATCCGAAAAAAGAGTTGTACAGTATCACTGACCACCATTTTGTTTGATTATCGCTGATAAAATTATTAATATTGATCAGTCAATTATTTTCATAGGTTGATATCTATACCCATCATATCGAAAAATTTTATGCTTGGACAATAATTATTATTTTTTGGACAGCAATATTATTTCTGAAAGAAATTCTTATCCAAGGAGCGATGGCTACTGAATTTTTGTAGCATTTATTATAAATATTTTTATAATGCTATAATTTCATAATTTATTTAGAACTTATTATATCTAGATGACCATAACAAAGAAATTCCATGTTTCCAAGCAACGAGTCGATACCGTAATATGAACATAATAGTTTAGGTACTGCTTTCTCCGACAGGTGGGTTCCCAGGGCTGAAAGAGCTACCGAAGATTCTGAAGCTTTTCAAATTATTGGATGAAATAATTACCCATGCTATTAAAATAATGTATTAGGTCAGTTGTCTAAACAAATTATCAATTTATATAGTCAATATTCAATTGTCTAATATTGGTCTCTATGTCAAAAACAAATTATTTCAATTTTGTAAATTGCAATATTTGTATGCAGTTTCTAAATCGGAAATCTTCAATTATTTCATGGAAATCAACGTTAATTTTTAAATGATGTAATTTTACATTATATACAATAATTTCTTTTTTTGCGAGCTATACAAATAGTGACTTCTGGGTGTTTCAGAAAACGAAAATAAAATTTAAAAACAAAACTCAAAAGCATTTGAAATGATTTAATTTTTCTCTATGCATTTATTATAATGGGTAGATTTTTTACGAAGTAGTGATTGAAATCACAATTGTTGAAAGTACCTGATTGTTACCTATTCATGAAATTAGACTATTTCAAAAAAGTGACTGTTTAAAGAATACCGTCTTAGTATTATTATGATATGATGAAAAGTTTTACTAACATACAAAATTAGCTCCAACTAACTTCCAAACATATGGAAGATACACATAGGGCATAGGGACATCAAATTGTATAATAAGATAGTGGCGCCAAGTTTTGTATTTAGTTTAAAATAATTTTTATACAAGCAAATACCTGTTTCGTATTTTTACGAAAGTGACTACTTTCATCACTATGTTTTCTGCAATACTTGATATTAAAATAACGCTTTGTGTTTGAATGATAGGAATATTCTAAAAATGGATCTAGAAACGTAGTCGTCTATATAAAAGGCACTAATCATCGGGAAAGGAGGAGTGAAGTAACGAGAAAGTGTTAAAGAGTAGATAACAGTAATGAGGACTATCAAGTGAAGAGTAGAGCAGCCATTGAAGAGGGAAGTAATGTGTTGAAATCAAAACAACTGTGACAGTCTTTTATGTCGATGTGAATCAGGAGTGACTGTTGTGGTAATTGTTATTACTGACATTTCTATTTGTAAATGAAGAGTAATTCATTTGTCGTGATTCAAAGAGTTATTGGATTCATATCCAACCGTGAATTCGTTACAGTATCAATTATAAAAAATCACTCCTATTACTTTTCTGCATAAATAAGATGAAATTAACAAATGGAATTTTCCTAGGCCTCTTACAAATTTCGATATGATATTTATTCTTGAACAAGAAAGTGAGATACAAAAACACATAGATATTTAGATATTGCTCTGAAAATCGAACATGTCCGGCTAAAGTACCTACAACCAATCATTCCCAGAAATAAGCCCTATATCATTAACGAATAAGAGTTTGAACTAGTGTTGTCCTGGTTCGTGTCTAAGGGCCGTCGTCGGTTGGAATTTCTTCCTAACGTTTCGCTAGCACGAGTGGCGAGCTTCTTCAGAGGTCGTTCCATTTCTGATTCTGAAGGTAGGCTTCCAGAATCAGATGTCTACTTCTAGAATTAGAAATGGAACCACCTCTGAAGAAGCTCGCCACTCGTGCTAGCGAAACGTTAGGAAGAAATTCCAACCGACGACGGCCCTTAGACCCGAACCAGGACAACACTAGTTCAACGACTGGCCGCGAAAGCCTCAACCAATTTGAATAAGAGTTTATTAGGATAATTTTACTAATTGTTTTGAAAAGCAATGTAAACATTTCTTCTTAAATCAAAACTCTCATACGAAAAGTATAACTATTTCCAAAAGATTTTTATCATCCAAAACAATTTTTTTCATTACTTACACATTTGTCGTATTTCAAACCCTGTCATATCGAATAAATCCTTTCCTCCACCACCTATCTTTACACGCATCTCCTTCAATACATCCCGTCGCATAGTTTTCCGTTTTTTGCCTTTTGCGGAATAAATATGTTAGGGAAGCGGCGACGGTTGAGGATCGGAGCCTCTAGGGAGCGAGGTTAAGCGCTCGATTTGTCGCGAAAGGTCATTAAAGTCCCGACGGTGACAGGGCGGTCTCACCGATCCCACGGGGCTCGTCAAACGGATTACCCTCTAAATGTAATACAATCATGGGGACGAGACTTTTCCAAAATAGTCACATCTATAATGATTGACATCATCACGCTATTATTTTCATATCCTTTGTTATCTTCAATAAAAGTTTCAATATTATTTTTCTTATTTATTGTTATATGTAAGTCAGCTATAAAACCTCACTGAACTGATCCGTATCTATGAATGCAGAGTAGAAAATTCAAGGTCAACCACCAATTACGATAAACTAATACACAAGGAGTTTTTGTTAATAGAAAGACGTTCAGATTCTTATTGAACTATTTCTAAATTTATGTCAAATAAGATCAGTATGATGTCAAAGTTTCAAACAGTCATTTTGCTGATGTAATGCCGAGTAGGGATGTTCCAGTTCAAAATATACTCAAATCCGCAGATCACTAATGAAACAATTTGACACTTTGGTCCTTCGAATTGGAGGTTGAGAATTGTGTCAACAGCCCTTCCACGTAAAAACTCCTGTTACGAAATCTAAAAGTGTAACATCCGGTCTACATTTACTGCAACCGGCCATAAAAGATTGCAAACGATGTTCACCTTCTGACAATTACATAATATTCATAATGAAACAACAAGTGTGTAGTGTGAAAAACGAAATTTGTCATAGCTGTAATCTTCAACTTTCAATTCTTATGAATTTAAAAGTTATGAATGTTGATGTATTCAATCAAGATCAAGATCAAGATTTAATTCAATCATGTTTTGAAATTCAGAGAAAAAGTTAATTCCACTGCAGAATATCTAACTGTAAGTTGTACAAATATTTGATTTGAATAAACATTACATCATGATATCAATTAGAAAAATAGAATGTACGAACACGTACTAAACTACTTTTAAAACTTTTAGCGTCATTATAATACACGCCATCGAAAGCCCGACCAAAAAAAAGATTCATTACTGAGTGTCATCGAACTTCGGTTCCTAAAAACTAAAAGGTGGAATAATTTTTTTAAGAATGTAGTTGACCCAGAAAAAGGGCCATGTCGGCATCCTGGATGTTGATGATGAAATGGTGGTTTATTCTGGTTTATTCAATGAAGTTTATTTTTTACTTTATTTCAAGACTTAGAGCATTCGTTGCATCATTTAAATATTCTGAATTGATGCAATTGAATAAATTTTTTTCCGGAAACTCGTTCCTTGAAAATTAGAAATAATTTTTCCAAATAAATTCAACCCTTCAAAACGCAAAATAAGTATATATTCCTCGAAATCTTTCATAAAGAAATGAATGCCGATATACTTGTAGAGAATAATTCAAACTCAACAAACGTTCGTAAAAAATATTGACGAAAATTAACTGAAATGTCTATCTTTACGAATGCATTTTCAAATTTAGACGCAACTCGATCATAATATTATATTCACACATATATAACAAGTGCCAAATATCTAGGTAAGTCTATAATAAACAATAAAAATTATTACTTTCAATTAAATGAAGGGTGATTTTTTAAGAGGTGAGTTTTTCAGGCGGCAGTGGTTGGTAATGGCATCCAAACGTCATCTGTCTAAGTGAAAAGTTTTCAGTATACTATGCCATTTCATCACGGAAATACATACAAACGAGCAACGATTGCAAATTGTTGAAATTTACTATCAAAATTTGTGCTCTGTGAAAAATGTGTATCGTTTGTTACGACCATATTATGGTCGTCATAATCGACCTGGTGAATCAACAATTGGTGAAGTTATCACAAAAGTTAATAAGGATCGTGAAATGTCAACTCGTCGCCGTTCTCAGCAATTGGGCATGTGTTACTCAACCACAAGGATAATTTAACGTGTTGATTTGGGTTTGAAAGCCTATAAAATTCAACTTCTGCAAGAATTGAAGCCAAATGACCTACCACAACGTCTAATTTTTTGTGAATGGGCCTTAGAACAGCTTAATGAAATTCTGCTGTTTTATTGAAAAATTGTGTTTAGCGATGAGGCTCATTTCTGGCTTAACGGATATGTAAATAAACAAAACTGTTGCATCTGGAGTGATGAACAGCCACATGCCATACAAGAATCACCGATGCGTCCCAAAAAAACGACAGTTTGGTGTGGTTTATGGGCTGGTGGCATAATCGGTTCATTTTTCTTCAAAGGCGACCGTAGAAGAAACTTTAACGTCAACGGCGAACGATATCGAACCATGTTCGAGTTGAACTTGGTTGACATGTGGTTTCATCAAGACGGTACAACATGTCACACAGCTCGTGAAATAATGGACATGTTGAAGAATGAATTTGGTGAGCAGCTTATCTCTCGAAATGGCCCTGTGAACTGGCCGCCAAGATAACGAGATTAGACCCTCTGGATTATTTCTTGTGGGGTTATGTAAAGTCGTTGGTGTATGTGGACAAGCCAAACACGATTGCAGCCTTACAAGATAACATAACACGCGTAATTCGTGGAATACAGGCCGAAATCCTCGTAAAAGTGACGCAAAATTGGACCTTCCGAATAGACCATTTGATACGGAGCCGCGGACAACATTTACATGAAGTTATCTTTGAAATGTAAATGGCAAAGGCCATGTTATCAATTTCAATAAAAATTTGGAATGTATGTTGCAAATTTAGTGTTTCATTATGTAACATAGTAAACAAACATGTCGGGCGGTTTGACCTCTCTGAAGTCGTAACTTTTATGAGAGGTATGTATACTTAATCTACTTTCTACAAAACTCTAATTCTCTAGTTCAATACTTTCCTCATTTTCACAACAGAAACATCTATCAACATTCACTTAGCTGTTTTTTGAAGGATCTCAACGATTTGTTACTTAATAAGTCCTTAGGAAGAATGTCATACATCTTATATATCAAATAGTTGTAGTGTCGCTGTCCAATTGGCTTTACCATTTCATTCTTGTTCGAAATTGCATCTCTGTATCTGGTGTCATGTATATGATTAGAATCTGCAATGGCTGTGCGTTTTTGATAACAAAAAATTAATGATCTCTGCAAATACAATCTTCTATCATCAAACACTTTACTGTCCCTATAGACCTCATCAGTTGCACAAACCCTGTCCCTCTTCACCATTATTCTTAGCATCCACCTTTGAATAACACCCAACTCAGTCAGATGAGAGCTCAATGCTCCTCTCCACGCAACAATACCATAGCTCAAGTGTGACTGCACCAAAGCACAGTAGACAATTTTCATATCATTGAAGTTCATGAATTTTGAAAGAAAAATAATATATATTATTAATATATATTGTTATATATACATAAGTATATAATACTAAGTTAGTACGATGGAATACAAAATAATTCACTCTACCGACGTACTCTAATTCAAAAAAGATTTTCATATGCAAAACTATGAGTGTGGTGTTGAGAAAATTCATGATTAGTTCATTTGTAATGAAATTTGCGGAAAAGGGGATTAAGAAGCTTTCTGTCTCGGTTTCATGAGTCTAAGGCATGGTGCGTGGTAATTATAGGTATTTTTAATTCCTTCAAATTATCTGTTCTACATTTTTTTTTCTTCAGGTGATTTTTTTTGTTGTTGGCTACAAAAAATATTGAAAAACAGCCTTACATAATTTGTAAACGTTCCCAAATAGAAAAAGATATATTACTTGATTGAGCATAAAATATTGAGTATTTTATGTACAAATAGTTCGATTCGGTACACTAAGGGTACACAATGGTCATAGAAGACGAAAAAATATAGCAACGGTTGATAATATTTAATAGTGTTGGCGTTCACTTGATGTAAATCCTTTATAATTGAATATAAACTTAAATTCAAACACTTGAACTTATGATTTACACTTCATCCACTACATAGCATGACGCGTTTCGTCGTTACAAACGACTTCTTCAGATGCTTACAGAATAATGCAAAATGCTAATGAAAAATAGAAGAAGTCGTTTGTAACGACGAAACACGTCATGCTATGTAGTGAATAAAGTGTAAATCATAAGTTCAAGTGTTTGAATTTGAGTTTATATTCAATGGTTAATAATATTCAGTAAGTAATTGTAGTGCAGTTAATCTAACTTAGTGTTATTTATAACATTAGTAGAGGCCCAATGCAAGCACAATATTGTTATTCTGTGTAATTTATTATGTTAATATCATTATCAAAGTATTCAACTCGTGTCATTGAAATTTATTCTATGATAACTTTAGATAACTACACGATATGTCAGAGGTTTTTCCATCATTCTTAACCTTTAAAGTATCCATTCTACCGGCTGCATCCGTCAAGTGAGGGTGTTGTGTCGCAGGCCGTTAGGTAAGAGCGATCATCGGCGTTTATGGAGCGTGAACATACCCCCGCTGACCGATTAACGCTAATTCGATTAACGTCCGAGCCCTATCTCGACGTACATTTAATCACGTGTGCTGATTTATGCCACGTAATAAGTCAAATCGTGAATTGATATATCAAATTGGTGATGATTACATTAATGCAATTTCAATATTGAAATAAATATTGATTCACCTCAAACTAACAACACTTGCATTTGAATATTTCGGCATTGAAAAAAATTACATATTGCCGATGTTTTTAATTTCATATTTGCATATGCATCTGCATATTTGTCTCATTTTCATCGGTAATTGTATATTTTACCTTGAATAATGCGATGATGCAATTTTAATGTTGCCCAAACAGTCCCGCAGTCTTGCAGTCTTTGTCTTGGTCTTGCATTTTTGCGAGGCCTAATGGAATGCAAGACCAAGACCAAGACTCACTTTGCAAGACTTACGCAAGAACAAGACTGAGCTGCAAGACTCTTGCGGTCTTACATTTGATCTTTTTCATATGACTTCTTCATATTAACTTATGTTGATTACGAGTGACTTTGTAATAGATAATATTTTATTATTATTATTATTACTATCTGTTTTAGTATTTTGTCTATTACTATTTCAATTTATTTCAATTTTATTTTCGTTATTTATTATTCATTTCTTGTAATTAAATGTGTATCTGTGGAGAATACATGTATTATTATTATTATACGTATATATTTTAGTAAATTTTGTACCCTTTTTATTGAACTCAAGTAAGTGTTATTATTTTTATTAGAAATATAAGAAATACGACTTACATCTTTTCGAATAAAGACATTTTTATCCGTTTTTCTATTATAAATTGAAATTTTGTTTCGATTTTCATTATTATCATCATCATTTATGTTCACACAAGCTATAAATTCCGGCCGTGTTACACTGACCGAAAATCTAAATTGAAATTTTGAATAAAAAGTAAAATACATCAGGTACTCGCAAGACTTCGCAAGACTATTGCAGCAAGACCAAGACCAAGACTGCCTAAGTCTCTTCTTGGTCTTGCTTTGGGCAACACTAGGAATATCTATATTGTGTGATAGACAATATTGGCTAATATTTCTGTGAAATAAAATTTGGAGTTGAACCCCGTCTCGGATTTGAATAAATAGAGTAAAAAATAAAATGCTATATATTGATGTTGAGGCAAGGTGAAAAAGAAGGTTGACGGAACTTGTCCAATTAATTCATGAAGTCTGTCCACAGAAAAAGAAGATGTTCATTGACAGATATTTTCGTGTAAGCTTCGTGCATTTTTCGTATAACATCTTTTTTTGTGTGAAATAGATAGTTTTATTGAGGGGTATTTTGATAAAATTGAGAGCTTACAGATCAACCAAATTCTACTAATTCACACAGTGTTGAATTACACCAATGGATTTGGAACGGTTATTTCCACTCATAGAAATTTTGACGTATTTCATGGAGATTTTCATGCTTCAAGCATTGAAGTTGAATACAATTCGATCTGTAACTATCCATTCAGTGATGAACTTTTGTAAATGATTCTTTCGATAATTTTTCTAACGAATTATTCAAAAGATATTTTAGAGATCTATACATAGCTGTATAACTTGAACAAATTTAAGTAGTTTGTTATTTCTACTACAATTCAGTCAAACATGACAATACTATTTCTCCAACACTGTAGCTTCATCAGATGTAGGTGATGAACATATGACTGCATTATAGTGGGAATTACAAACTTCTTACTTCTATTCAAATTATGTTGTCCAATTTCCACCAAATATCGACACAATCGATAAGTGATAGCAGAGCTGGCTATGTGAAACATGAACAATATGATGTCTCGAGTATCCTTCAAAGGGTAAATGTTAGAGAATATTGATATCGGTGCCCACACTTAATGGAAACGTAAAACAGTACTGTTTGAACTATCATTCTCTCTTCAGTTACGTCAGAATTATAGTGTTAAATCTTATACATATATAATGCATAGATTACAATATATCTCAAGTCTAAGTAACCAATAGAAAACACATGAATACATCTAACATTAAAAGTTTCACACGTCCTTATAAATCATAATTATTTGCTGTAATTATTGTTCTGAATAATTCGTCAAAAAATTATAGAAGGAAAGTTATAGTATACTTTAAATATTTAATAGTGTTGGCGTTTACTTGATGTAAATCCATTATAATTGAATATAAACTTAAATTCAAACACTTGAACTTATGATTTACACTTTACTGACTACATATCATGACGCGTTTCGTCGTTACAAACGACTTCTTCAGATGCTTACAGAATAATAACAACATTTTGAGAAATACAGGTATATATCTTAGGTAAAACCAAAACCATAGAACACCAAAATTCCTTGATATATATACCTGTATTTTTCAAAATGTTGTTATTATTCTGTAAGCATCTGAAGAAGTCGTTTGTAACGACGAAACGCGTCATGATATGTAGTCAGTAAAGTGTAAATCATAAGTTCAAGTGTTTTAATTTAAGTTTATATTCAATTATACTTCAAATATAAATTGAACATATTTTCAATGTTTTTAGCAATAACAGGCTTATTTGAATATTAAAAACATTATTTTCGTTAACGCATATTCATTTTTAGTATTAAGAGGAATATTTTGGCTTAGTATTCGCTTCGGAAATTTAAGTCTTCTTCACCAGGAAGCCTCTGAAAAACTCATGGTGAACCAGGTGATTCTTATGAGTGTAATGATTTATATATACATACATATGTATATACATACATATAATTACACATTGTTGAGTTTTATATACTTATCCAGAATATGTATATTGATTAGTTTATGTGTGTGAAATTGATGGTAGATCAGGAAAGAATGAGTTTTGAGATATGATGTTTGGTGATTGTTGTATATTCATTTTATGAGTGTTATTTGTAATGTTTATCAAATCGTTGTAAATAGAATTAGGATGTTTTATGTCTGTTCTTTCATTTACTGTGTTTTCCAAATTTTTACGAATGTGTAACATTCCTGAAATTTCTCTACATTTTTAGTCTTTTTCAGTTGCTAAAATCTTTGTATTTTTGTAATCAAAATCGTGTTTTTCATTTATTTTATGTTTATGTTAGGCTGTTATTTGACTTTCGGCATATTTATGTGCTTTAATGCTTTCTTCAAGATTTCGCGACGTTTGTCCTATATAGCATTTACTGCAATGATCACATGGTATATTATAAACAGTAAACAGTATGAGTTCTTTCTGAATTATTGTTTCACTCTTTAGTGATTTTGTGCCGTATGAGCTATTATTAAATTATAAGGTTTTAATATTTTTGCAATGTTTGTACTTAATCTTGGAATATATGGTAAGGGAATGTAATTATTTTCGTTGGATCTACGTTTTTATTACTGTAAAGTCTTATATAATTCATGAATTCTGTTTTTCATGATTTTGTTAATCAAATTTAATGAGTAATTATTTTTCATGAGAAGTGTACGAACTTCTTCAAGTGTTTCATGTCGTAAACATGACCATGTTAATTTTAGTGATCTATCTGTATATATTTATAATAATAATAATAATAATAATATAATTTTATTGAGAAACATTCCTTATATAGTAAAATTACATTCATTTCAATTGATAAATAATTACAACTAAGAGAAATGCTCTCAAAAGGACCGAATTCAGTTTGGAGTCTGATCTTCCATTCAGCCCTCGAGCAAAAATATTGGTTCATACAAAAATCTTGGTTAAATTCAAATTTACAGTAATATACAATTTAGATTGAAAAGAAAAGAAAATAAAAATTTCCTCAGAGATATTAAACATTTGAGACAATTTCACATGGTGAAGAACATTAGTGTTAAAAAAATATACAAATATATGATACAAAAAATTGATTCAAACATTATTGCCTACATCCAAATCATCGAAGTACTCTGACACACTATAGTACGTCTTTGTTAAGAGCAGAGATTTAACTCTCCTCTTAAACAAATGAGCTTTCAGTACTTTCAAATTCGATGGTAAATGGTTGAAAATTTTAATGCTCTGACAATAGAGAGAGTGCTCAAATTTAGATGTTCTATGCATAGGAATAAGTAGCAGATCCCTGTTTCTTGTTGAATACTCATGATTACTATTCAATTTAATGAACCTATCTTCATTTTCTTTAACATATAACAAACATCTATAAATATATAAACACGGTAAGGTGAGTATGTAATTATTAATGAAGATAGGTTTACAAGATGTTCGCTGATGAATATTGAATATTAATCGAAGTATTCGCTTCTGTGTAATAAACACCCTATTCATTTCTGTAGAGCAACCCCACAGCAGAATATTATAATTTAGATGACTATATACAACACTGTAATACACATTCATAACACAGTTTCTAGGTACGATGTTCTTGATTCTAGAAATTGCAAAAAATGAGTTACTCAATTTTTTACATAAGACCTCAATGTGTGTTGTCCATCTCAAATTTCTGTCTACATATATTCCAAGAAACTTCGTTGATTGGGATGATGATATAGTGTTGTCCCCATATTTAACATCCAAGGTACTAATTCCATTGCCCTTCAGACAAAACTGAACATATACAGTTTTGTCAACGTTCACCATCAGATTGTTCATTTGACACCAACTTACAAACTCCCTCACAATGCATTCACATGCCTCCAGAAGTTCTTCAGGAGTCCTGCCAGAAACAACCACCGATGAATCATCGGCAAATAGTGTCACCAAAAACCGGGACAACTTCGCAGGCAGATCGTTTATGAACAACATGAATAGAAGAGGTCCGAGTACAGAGCCTTGAGGCACCCCAAGAGCAATATCATGTCTCTGAGAATAACTCTCACCTATTTTCACTATCATTGTACTTTCTTCAAGATAACTACGTAACCAATTCAGAAACACACCTCTGAAACCTAAATTGTAGCATTTATAAAGTGAAAATTCAAAGGATAGTGAATCAAATGCGGAAGATAAATCAAAAAATAACCCCGCCAAATATATATATATATATATATATATATATATATATATATATATATATATATATATATATATATATATAGCAATAACAGGCTTCTTTTGATATGAAAAACTTTATTTTTGTTGACGTTTCGTTGTATATCACAACTTTGTCAAAACTAATATATATATATATATATATATATATATATATATATATATATATATATATATATATATATATATATATATATATATATATATATATATATATATATATATATATATATATATATATATATATATATATATATATATATATATATATATATATATATATATATATATATCAGGTATGGCATCGATTTCAATTATATGCGTGTATGTAAGGGTGTTGGCAGGTGGTTGTAAGGAAAGACTCGAGAATATTTTCCTTCAAATATCCGAAAGGTCTGAAACAATAAAGAAAACCGGACGCATGTCATTCCATATTTCAGAAGAAGGATATCGGTTCAAAGGGATTTCGCCAATCCCATATATATAGGAGGTTGATTCGATAAAAACTGTCAATAGAGAGGGGACTAATTAGTGGCCCTCTTCTCTATTCTTTCAGCCGCCGCAAAGGAGAAAATTCTCGACATGTTCGCGGGTGTGTAATGCGATTTCCTCTACTCCATAGGCCTGTTCGCAACGCCGTGGAATACCAAAGACGTTCGTGCGCGGACAAAGCGCCTATCTGAGCACTTAACCACGCGCGACCGGTTGGTACCCGGCCGAACCTGTCGCTCAGGGTGCACTTCACCCTCGGCGACTCAGGGTTGTATTTATGAAATGAAAATGTCCGTCATTTTCAATCAGGTGCAATAAGTGTTACGAAAAGAAATAAAATGATTAGGTCAATAGTTGGTTTGATGCTGTATTTCGATGTGATTTTATATATATTTGAAGATATATTGGTAGAGGTTATTAGATATAAATCTACTTGAAAAATGAAAAAGGGTGAAAAAGGCTGTTAACAAGATTTACACTCTTCGATTTGAAATTCAACAATTTTGACGTAGCTTTAAGTAGCTGTAGTTATTATAGATAGTTCATAATATTGTTCGAGGAAGGAAAGTAATTATACAAACGTACCATGCCTTATTAGGTATCAAACCCAGATTTCTCTACTTGAGGGATCTTCATTTCCAGCACTAGGGCTGCTAAAGTCAATACAGAATAGGATTAGTTTATACAAAGTGTCTCAGAGAAACCCCAATAATAAAGAAGATAGAGATAATTTTATTAATTATCGAAATAGGTTAAACATCTCATTGAAACAATGTAAAATAAACTATTTTAAAAATTAATTAGCACAAAATAATAGTCCTGAGAATATGTGGAGTATAGTAAATGAGTTAACTAACGTAAAGAAATCGAATATTATTAAAGAAACAAAGAACAAAAATGAGATGCTCATTAGTGAAGCTGAAGATATGGCTAAGGTTTTCAACAGATAGTTTTTAGATGTTGGTCCATCTTTGCTTAAAAACTTTGCCCACGGTAAGCCTAGCAAACATCTTCATTATAAGGAGGCTATACGAAACTGTAACAGTATATTCTTTGCTCCAGTTGATGACTCTGAAATAACGGATATAATTAAGATATTGAAAAATAATACGGCACCAGGATATGACGGTTTGACTGCCGAGGGCTTGAAACAAGTTCGAAAACAATAGCTGATAAAATAAGTTTCCCAATATTTAAAATTTTGGAATCGTCAAAATGTCCGGATGCTTTCAAGCTTGCGGTTGTCAAACAGTTATACAAAACCGGTGATAAAGCTTTGGAACCAAATTATCGGCCTATATCTCTTATATCTAGCCTTTCGAAAACATTTGAATAGGTAGTAAAGGTTAGACTCAGTGGTTTCTTTCGATTTAACGGAGCCGTTTCTGGTAACCAGTTCGGTTTTCGTGAAAATTTATCAACGCAAGATGCCTTGATTTTTCTCACGTCGAATATATGCCTTGAAATAGATAAGGGTAAAAAAGTTATTGTGATTTTCTTAGACCTTGCGAAGGTGTTTGACACGGTTTATTATGGAGAATTGTTCGATGTATTGGAGATGGAGGGAATCAGAGGTGGTGCTATGAAATTTTTGAGGGATTATCTGGGAAATCGAAAACAGTTGGTACGGGTTCAAGATTCTTAAAGCTCTGTGTGTGTGGGGTTCCCCATGACACTGTTCTGGAGCAACTTTTGTTTACGATTTATGTGAACAGCCTGCTGAACCTGACCCTAAATGGATCAATAATAAGTTTTTCTGATGATATAGCATTAATTGTTGATGGAGACAGTTAGGAAGATGTGCAGCAAAAAGCTGAAATTGATATGAAAATAATAGATTGCTGGATCTACCAGAAGCGATTAACTATAAATTACGATTCATCAAAATTTCTTCTATTTACTGCTACTCTCGTAATTTGCCGCCTTTTGATTCTTTGGATGCGGATTCAGATAGAAATATTCATATATCACATACGATATATAGATTCAGATAAAATACCTCGGAGTAACTATCGATTCAAATTTTAAATGAAACCACCACCTGAAAATGTTGCAGGTACACTACGCAGCATGATATATCGTTTTAGACAACTGAGAAATGTATTTGACGTCAGTTTTAAGTACCTTTTAAGCATATACTGTGGGTTGATAAATTCGAGACTCACCTACGGAATTTTGGCTTGGGTATCGACTGGTGACGAATACGTATATAATATAGAGTTGCTGCAAAAGAAGTTCATGAAAATTACTTTTAAAAAACCAATTACCTACCCTTCAGAGAGTCTATATGCTGAAACTGGAATATTGAACCTGAGAGAAACCCCATTTTTCTTCAAATCATTCGGTCAACGAAGCACAGAGTTGTATCTTGGGCCTCGGATTTACAACATGTTACCTGTCGAGATTAGGAGTATTAGAAATATTAGGAGTTCCACCCAAGTTTTCAAAAAATTTTTGATGCAATTTGATAGTGAGAAGTTGCATGACGTAATTCGATGCAGAGTTTGAGTTCTGTTTTCTTTTGTGTTTCTGGTTGGACTTACTTTTCTTTATAGCGTTTGAACCTGTATTTCTGATAAATGTGAATTGATGATTAGACCACAGACAGCCGCTGGCTTTGTGGTATCGATGCATTTATATTGGGAACTGTCAAATTTATATGTTTAGCTCGATTTAATCGTATTGTCTGTTTGTTAAATACTATAATTGTTTTTATATTGGGTGCATCTTTTGGGTGGTTTTTTTTTGTCATAAAATAATTGAAATTTGTCGAAATTTGTAAAACTATTGTTTGTAATGACAATAAATTTATTATTATTATTATTCATTTTATTCATATTTTTGGCCTCTAATTTCTGTACATTACTCACCAGATGATATCTTCCAATAACCACAAAACTAATATAATTACACAAACGTACCATGTCCTATTAGGAATTAAACCCAGATCTCTCTATTTGAGGTTTCTGCATCACTAGGCTATGGGGAAAATTGTGCTTATTTATATAAAGAGTTCAAGATTTTATTCTTGAACTCTTCAAACGGACTTCTTGTCCTTTTAAACGTTTTCGATAATTTTACAATGCCTAATTATATATGGGAAATTCTTCTGTAAATAAAACCTTTCAATGAGCCTATGCTAAAAAAAGGGTGAAACACAAATATCTTATCACTTTTATAATTTTTAATACATTTTAATTGAATTCTAATATTTACCTGGTTCAAGTTGGAACTTTATATAAATTTAATCCATTTATCTATATTTCACAATGTCTATTCATTATAATTATCATTATTTCAGAGTAAATCAGTTCTTAAAAAAAAATACAATTGTATTCAGTCAGACTGATTCCAATACCATTGAATAATTGGAAAAATTGAAATGAGGCTAAATAACGGACCCCTTCGACAGATCGTCCTCCCTCCAAGCTGTCAGGATTCGTGAAGGGTGCTAGATAAACTACTGTATCCGGCTCTAATATAATAACGACCGGAACAAACTGGGCCATAAAGAGAGATGTCCCGTAAATCAGCTTCGTACACGAAGAAGTCCGGACTCCGGATCGCCAACTTATAAGTCGCCCGGCCTTTGTACCGGCAAGTGTTAGATAAATGCCCCTAAACTTCCGTTCCTTCGATTTATTGAAACTAAATTTCGTGGATTTATTTTTATAAGGGCCGCGTCGCGTTCATCATTTCTGAGCCAGAGGGAGGATTGTACGGTCCTTTGTTTACCATCTCGTACTACTTTGTAATTAATTGATTTTTGTCTTTCGACTTCTCATTGAATTTATTGCTACCAGACTGAGAACAACGATTCTCTTAAACTTCTTTCTATTCCATATCTTACTCATGTATTTATTTGTCGCTAATAACAGCCATATAGCTACTAAGACAATTAGAGAGTTATGCACCAGAACGTTAAGATTGATTATCTAACATTATTCAATTAAAATAATGAAAGCAACAGTTTTTTCGCTTGTTTATTTGAAGATGTAATTCTTATTTCATATTATTTGCCAATCTTTTCTGGTGTGAATTTGTTAATAGGTCAATTTATCGAAATGTATCAAATTCATTTAAATGTAATGTATAAAGGTTGCATCTTGAATATATGGCAGAGTGAACAAAATTTGACATTTTTCTTGAGAAATCTCAAATTGTCTCATTCATTGAAATTGTTGTTTTATTCGGTTTATAAGTGTAGCAAACCTGATTAGCTTGTGACAGATCGAAACATTCTAGAGATATTAATTGTTATGTTGATAATAAATAACTGTAGATTCTCATTTTGTAATGTTTTATATTGTTTTAAAACTACCATTTTTTGTGAATATAATAATTTTTCTCTGTGTTATGAAATCCGCCTTGAAAGAAATACTAACGTGAACTTACAAATGAATATTTGAGACGATTGATCAAACTTGACTAAATCTTGTATCACTATAGAGATATCCTATCACTTGTGATTGAAATTTTAAAATGAGATTCATTCAATAAGTAAGTATATATATTTATAGTAAATAAGTATTCATACAATACCTTAATACGTTCAAAACTAGAATATGCTATTGTCGTTTGGAATCCAGGATACGTGTGTAATATAAGGAATCTTGAATCCGTGCAAAGACGATTTTTGAACTATTTATGGTTTTGTTCCGACGCTGTGTATCCAGAACGAGGTTCAAATCATGAGTTATTTACTACAAGATTTAATGTTCCATCACTTGAAACACGTAGGAAATATTTGGGTATAATGTTCCTATACAAGCTGATAAGGTTTTCTGTTGATTGTTCTTTTCTTCTTTCCCTCATAAATTTTATATATAAATAACTTTTTTTATCCACCTCTGGCTCGTAAAGGGTGTTTTTTTTAGAGTTATAGAACTTTAAATTGCAATAAAACAACGATGATTCATTCGATTGACAAGAATTTTTTTTTAATCGAAAGATAATCTTGTGGCTGGCTCGGATGTAGTCCAATCTGGACGTCCAATTTTCGATGACTTTTTCCAACATTTGTGGCCGTATATCGGCAATAACACGGCGAATATTGTCTTCCAAATGGTAGAGCGTATGTGGCTTATCCGAATAGACCAATGACTTTACATAGCCCCACAGAAAGTAGTCTAGCGGTGTTAAATCACAAGATCTTGGAGGCTAATTCACAGGTCCAAAACGTGAAATTAGGCGGTCACCAAACGTGTCTTTCAATAAATCGGTTGTGGCACGAGCGTGTGACATGTTGCGCCGTCTTGTTGAAACCACAGCTCCTGGACATCATGGTTTACATAGCCCCACAGAAAGTAGTCTAGCGGTGTTAAATCACAAGATCTTGGAGGCTAATTCACAGGTCCAAAACGTGAAATTAGGCGGTCACCAAACGTGTCTTTCAATAAATCGATTGTGGCACGAGCGTGTGACATGTTGCGCCGTCTTGTTGAAACCACAGCTCCTGGACATCATGGTTGTTCAATTCGCGAATGAAAAAGTTAGTAATCATGGCTCTATACCGATCACCATTGACGGTTACGTTCTGGACATCATCGTTTTTGAAGAAGTACGGACCAATGATTCCACCAGTCCATAAAGCGCACCAAACAGTCAGTTTTTCTGGATGTAACGGTGTTTTGACATGAAAATCGGAAATCATTTTCGAAATAAAAATGCACTATTTGCAAGCGTTGTTCAGGCGTGAGTCTATTCATGATGAATTGCCAAACCAAACTCAGAATAAATATTATTCTCAGTTGTTAAATTGGTCACCATCTTCAAAAGTAATGCCAACTTAAAGTTCTATACATCTAAAAAAAACACCCGTTAGGTACCAAACTAAAGGACCCATAATAAAATTTTAACAGGTTGTGAATGAAGAAGCTGGAAAAATACTCCATTTGCACCAAATTCATTTAGGGACGATTCACGTATTACTAAACGTCAACGTGATCAAAATATTTTATAGACTATTTTGCATGAGCTGTTCCTCCTTTTGATGCAGGATGACAGGCATCGTCACGGAACGCCAAAATTCACAAAAAAAGACAATATAAAATATTTTGACACCACGTTGGCTGTTCTTTGCTTGACGTTGCGTTCTATAAAATACGAATCAACCTCTTCCTTTTCATTTCGGTATATTCCATAAATATAGATATTTTCTTTCAGTTTCACTTACGTCTGTCACAATAAAATCGTCTCTAGCACAAGGTTCGGCATGAAATCGACATTGAAATCGAAAACATTCTCTCCCCAATCCTAATTATACCAATTGCTTCCTGAGACATATCGAGCGACCCAGAGCGACTCTCTGAAAATTGTATATTCCGCCCCCGAGGGTCGAAATAGCTCCGTAAGTTTCTTTATCGAGGTGGTCGCCTCTATTTATTGACTGCTACTGGACATTGCCCATAAAATATATCGGAAGTAGGAAGAAGACCGTCCGGGCTCGTAAAAAGTTAGCGTCTTCCCGGGGACGTCGTGCGTCATTATGGCACACACCAGATACAAACAGCTCCTTATCAGCCGGCAGACACAATGGCCGTTCCGGGAACGTCTGTACGACGACAACCTCTTTCTTTTCTACGTGATGTTTACGACGATATAGATGCTTCGTGTTATGTCCATCTCTGGACGATGTGTGTTATCTCTGGGAAACTGCGTGACATACCTCACCATCATATTATATTACTTACCTCAATGAATAACAAGGTAAAGCTCGCTAAGTATATCAAATTGATCTACATAATAATAAAAGTTCACAGAACTATGCCTAAACTGTCAATCATATTTGGAAAAATTAAGAATAGGTAGTGCTTTCCTAAAAAAAGTACTATAGAAATATCTATACAAATTTCATTTAATTATCAAAAGATCCATTTTATACTATATCAGTATAAGGAAATGAAGTAATGTAAACAAAAACACAATATCAGTTAATTCTTCATTAGATCAAACTTATCACACTTATATTCATAGGTACGCTAATTAATCTGCAAATATACATATATTGACTGAGATTGAATTCTCGCTTACCTCTTGGTGAAAGATGATTAAATAAAAATTTGAATCAAACTCTTGGCTTGATATTTCACAAATATATTGAATAATAAAATAATATTACAAAGTTGAGTTTAACCGATATTTTCATTTTTATTTTGATTTTTATTTTTTAAACATATTTTGAATGAAAAACGCTAGGCTTTGTTCTAAAAAGAATCAAATTTGGTAATTGTACAATTGTTTCGGAGTTTTACTCCATTATTAAAAGCTGAACTGAACTTTGAAAAATGAATGAATGTTAAATTGAGCTGAAAATGAATTGAATTGAAAATAGTGAAACAACGGAAACAATTTTCAAGCATTTGATTAATTTTTGTGAAACCAATACAACTGTTTTTATTCTATGTAAAGGGTGTTTTTTTAGAGGTATAAAACTTCAAATTGCAATAAAACAACGATAGATCATTCGATTGACAAGAATTTTTTTTATTCGAAAGATAATTTTGTGGCATTACATTCCAAATATAATTTCTGGCATATGACCGCCACGGCTCGCTCGGATGTAGTCCAATCTGGACGTCCAATTTTAGATGACTTTTTCCAACATTTGTGGCCGTATATGGGCAATAACACTGCGAATATTGTCTTCCAAATGGTCAAGCGTTTGTGGCTTATCCGCATAGACCAATGACTTTACATAGCCCCACAGAAAGTAGTCTAGCGATGTTAAATCACAAGATCTCGGAGGCCAATTGACAGGTCCAAAACGTGAAATCAGGCGGTCACCAAAAGTGTCTTTCAATAAATCGATTGTGGCACGAGCTGTGTGACATGTTGCGCCGGCTTGTTGAAACCACAGCTCCTGGACATCATGGTTGTTGAATTAAGGAATGAAAAAGTCAGTAATAATGGCTCTATACCGATCACCATTGACTGTAACGTTCTGGCCATCATCGTTTTTGAAGAAGTACGGACCAATAATTCCACCACCCATAAAGTGCACCAAACAGTCAGTTGTTCTGGATGTAACGGTGTTTTGACATACACTTGAGGATTATCTTCACCCCAAATGCGGCAGTTTTGTTTAATGACGTAGCCATTCAACCAGAAGTGCACTTCATCGCTAAACAAAATTCGCTTATGAAAATCGAGAACAACGGCAATCTCGTTTTGGGCCCATTCGACGAATCTACGCCGAGTTGTTCAGGCATGAGTCTATTCATGATGAATTGTCAAATCAAACTGAGAATAAATCACTTCTCAGATGTTAAATCGGTCGCTATCTTCAACAGTAATCCCAACTTAAAGTTTTATACCTCTGAAAAACACACCCGTTATATCAAAAAATGTCCGACCAAGATATCACCGAACATGCAATCATTGTTACTGCGGATATATTAACATTTCTATAATTCTTGACAATATGTATATATAGATGTTTCTTTGTACATTGTAATATAGTTATTTGTGACTTCTTTTTTGTTTATAATGTTATCCCGTTTGTTAATTTCAATCACTCGAAAAAATATTGAAGACAGAAACAAATCACTATAACAGAGAGACATTGAAACGTTAGAAAAGAACAAACTAGATAAAGATCATAAACAAGAAAAGACACAAATAACTCGAGTACAATTAACAAATAATTATTAGAAAAATTCAAAGTCAACTCTGTGTTTTACGATAGATACCAAAGTCCATGTGATGATTTTTGTTTTCAGTTTTGAATGAAAGACGAGAAGTATTCGTAAAGCCGCCAAACTATCCAATTAATATCAAACTTCAGCAGCATAACTGTTGTAAAACTGAACAATTGGTAAATAATATTGTATTTCCAGTAGCCCTAAAAAAGAATTCAAATAATTTTAAACTTTTGCACAGAAGAAAGAGTTTCAATTGAGCTTACCCAAAAAAAAAATTGTTATAATAATAGCATACAATTTTTGTTTAATGCTAGTTTTGATTTTATGAATTTATTAACTCTAAATTTCATTACTTTACTACTTCATGTGTACCCTTCATTCTTTTTCTATATGTATAAATGAACGAACCATCACTATACGTTCAATAAATTTATTCAATAATTTTGTTTGATATATTAAACAGGAAATATTTAAGTATACTTACAGATCAAGTTAAGATTGTAAACAAAGTAAAAACTTATCACAAATATATACATATAAATGTTTCCTGTTGTGATTTGACGATATAAGAAATCTGTAGCCTCTTTACCATCATTGCGAACTATCACACATTCCTCCGGATGTGTTTTACGATTTGCCGAAAAAATATATCACCCTCCACCCTCAGAAGCGGCATAATTAGATGCGTGTGCAAGGCCATAAAAGTGACCATGGGATGTCATCTGTTTTTTTACTGTTTCCGCATAATAATAAAAGCTCGCCTTAGACGGCCGTTACTGGCAAATGTTACTCGGACATTTGCGTTTTTGGACATTTATTATCCGACTGGAAGTGATGTCCAACCCGATTCTCTCTGTCGTGTTCCTGATTCGCTTTCCAGTCTTATTACGTCAGTGACGTACGCAATCTGAATATTTTTCTGAAAAGAAAAATATTTGATACAAATGATAATGTTGATCATTTTTTCAAACGTCTCGAGCTTTGAAGATCCATAGGAAATCGAATATTTATTGATTTTGATTTAGTGTTCATCAATCATTAATTTTTTCGTTTGGATCTTGTTTTACTAGGTGAAGGTCAATTTATAACAACTTTCAAAACTAATTTTTACTTTCGAAATATTCAGTTATTAACGCGTTTCGACATCAGTGATTTTTAAAATATTGAAACAATAACCTAAAATTCATAAGGAAATTTAAGTAAAATTATATTCCTCTCTCTCCTAAGTCACGTGTTCTGTGTTCTGATAAATGATGATCTTTTTACTTTTACTTTCTACTTTCTCGTCACTTCTTCTTTTTGGACAACAATCATTTCTAAAAAGTTCCTCTTCAGTTGGTTTCTTTCCTTTCTTATGTTTTTCGGGTTTTCAATTGATCAATTAGGTGCTTTGCAGGAGCTTTAGATTTTTCATTCGTTTATATGAAATATTTATGTTCGATTATTTTCTTGTGTAGATATTGTCGAATGTTTCGAATGTAAAATAAATCTTAATTCTTAAAATTGATTTGGTATATGTTACCTATGTGTCTTATTTCGGTTCCCAATTTTTAGTTTGATTTAAATGTAGTTAATTTCACCTTTATTCTTCTTAAACTCATGAGAAGATCGATTATGAATCCGGTGCATTCCTCTCTTTATTATTGGTTCAAAAAACTTTTAAGGCTCAGCATTTTTATTGAGTACTTTTTCTTCGATTTCTTCTATATTTTTAGGTCTAACCTTTTTTTTGAATTAACGTGTCTCGACTAATTGGTCATTGACACATGGTAAAATTTTTACAGTTTCATGTAATAACAGTGTTAATGCTACATATGCTTAGATATAATTTACAATATTTTTGTAACGAAATCAGATGGAACTGAATTATTTCTAGATGTGGAAACTACTACTTCACAAGGTTGTTTAATACACATTTCCCGATAAATTTTAATGTAACTTCAATTTGGAGTTCTAACCTTATGATTCAATAGTATACAGTTTTATATTTAAAAGAATACTTAACGCTTTATATATATTTATTTGCATCTTAACATATATAGTTCAAGCATCCTTATGTTTTTTGGCTATCCAGCCTCTAATAAGTGAATCATCATATTTTCTAATGATTACAATATCTGAAAAATATGATTTATCATTTTTGTTTTGGGAGAAAGCTATAACAACTATAACAGAAATCTACTTGAGCTTTTCTTGTGAAATCAGAAGTCATCAAGTAATGACCACTTGAGGAATCTTCTAAAAAACAATCACATTTTTTAATGACCTTTAAATTACCAGACTATGTGAAAGATAATATTACGGAAGCAATATCAATCAAAATATGAGTGACTTACACTCTTTTAAAGGCATCCAATATCAACAAGTATAACATGTAAGAAATGAGAGAATATTTTAACCACATAAGTTTCGATTGAATATAAACTTAAATTCAAACACTTGAACTTATGATTTACACTTTATTGACTACATAGCATGACGCGTTTCGTCGTTACAAACGACTTCTTCAGATGCTTACAGAATAATATTCAGTAAGAATATTACAGAATAATATTCTGTAAGAATACAACAGAATAATATTATGTAAGAATATTGCAGAATAATATTCTGTAAGCATCTGAACAAGTCGTTTGTAACGACGAAACGCGTCATACTATGTAGTCAATAAAGTGTAAATCATAAGTTCAAGTGTTTGAATTTAAGTTAATATACAAATATAATGGATTTACATCAAGTAAACGCCAACACTATTAAACACATAAGTTTCATTTTAATATATTGAAATGGTTACAAATAAAGTTGAGTTTCCGTATGAAAGCTTTTTGTGCAAGTCTATAGAAAATACTGTATAAACGGTAATATTACATTGGAAAGAAATCTATATCAGTCTATACAAGTGCTTTAGAATTGGATTTTTTTGGGAAATGTACTCTCTTCATCTGAAAGAACGCCGCTGTTCTTTTCTGATTTTCTTTTCTACCCGCTTCCTTGAAAATCCGCAGATGGGATTTGTTTTATTGAGTCTCCTACGCTCTATTTGCTCCTTATTGTACCAGATTCGAATCCTATAGCGTATTGATTATTAGAAAATCTCCAAATCCGCCTTCATATTATTCGACAAATCGACGATAACTTTCTAGAAACCCCCAGGAAACTCCTTCAATGAGCATGCAATTATTGGATACTTTGTAACTTTCATAATATCCCATCTCTATCACAAAGTTATAATATTGTTATGATCCCGGCATTTCCTTCGTCTTACGATGGAAACTATTCTCATGAATTCTAGCGACAATAATGGAACACTGAAATTTTGGGGATAGTGTTAGAAGGACACTTTGTAAGCAGCCGATTGTTATCCGAATCATAAATTCGAGTTGTAAAAATTCTGGAATAGCACACAATTCAAATGCGATCGAGTACGGTCTTGATGCTGATGTTACATATCAACATATCTTGAGTCAACATTGTACACTAACAACAGTACACTACAGAATGAATTATATATCTATTGTTCTGTTTCATTCAACGTGAAATTGTTGAAACTATATGTATTGTTTTTTTAATATCATAATGAACCGAAACGAATATAAAAGAAAATGTTACTCAATTAATTGGCCTAACCCCCGTAAAACTTGCAATATATGTATTTATAACTAACTAGAAATTGATATTAGAGATGAATCAAAATTAATCACAAAGAAGAAGCGTTAAAAAGGAGGAACTTATTTCTGGTTTAACGTTGTCAAAATTTTTAAATTTATTATTTCTATTGAATTAAATTTTTTCAATGAAAAATTTTTATTGAATTTTTCATTATGAAATTTTAACAAATTTACAATTTTTTAGCAGACTTTATATAATTTTATAACGTGTATATAGGTTTATAATTTTTTCTATTTACAGGTTTGTTATCTGCTGTTATTCAGTTGATTTGTGAAGGAAAAAAAATTATATAATTATATATTTAATAATTTTATAAATAAAGGCTTCTTATAAGATATATGACTTTCAACCTTCAAATTTTGAATGTGGCTCAAAATCATTCAACCACTCAAAATCTCGAATGCTGTAATGTCAAGACATATATTCTAGAAACCGGGGTAACTGGAAATGCTAGGATTTTCTTCTCTATATTTTCTTATCTTCATCCTTCATCTTCTATAAATTTTTTGTATATTTTCGTTTCCATCGGTTATTCAGAATATAAACTCTTTGAAAACTTTGATTAATGAAATAATATCACATCTGTTCACCATTCATTCGAAGATCATACATGTAATAAACAGTTTGGGATTCTAAATGCTAGAATGTTTCTAAGCATTCTGTATATCATAAAAATGAACATTTAGGTTCGAGTTAGCTGTTATGATGTGTTGAGTATGAATATTTCCTTCCTAGGTAGGATTACGAGATGGCCGCGAAATCCGAGATTGTCTAGAAATTTTGCATCTCGAGTCCAGTAATCAGACCTTATTTTCCAGGGTTCCAAAATAGTTTTGCAACAAAATGAACTAACATTAGTCGTTAGTTCCGGCACGGCTTGCTTTGATCTTTCAATTTCAACAAACAATGCTTTTTGTGAAAGGGTATTCAACCAACTCAATCATTTATGAACTAAAGAGCGAACCGAATGTTCTATGTACAATGGATTTAACCAAGTCTCAACTGCAGACTCATATCAATTTTGATATATTGCTTATGAATTTCATCAGTGTGCTGAGCTTTGACGAGCATAAATTGATGAAAATAGCAAAATCCAATGATAAATACTGAGAAAAAACCTGTCCTCAGTTTCATTTTCATAAAATCTAGAAGTTTTTCATTCTTTTGAAATAAAATTTGTAATAATTTCCTAACAAATCATTATGAGGAGGTTATTAATTTGGTTCAAGTTTATTTTATGTAGTACTAAAACTTATTAACAAGAAAAAGATATTGTTGATTTTTTTACGAATTAATAATGAAGTATTCATTGTCCACCAAAGTTTAAATTTATTGATAGGCCATGTAAAGTTCTACGTTTTTGGTTGTGTTTCTAGTTCCATGCTACATACGTTGTAAATTGTATTGTTTTTTCCCACTTATTAATTGGCTTGAACTGCTGAGTGGTTTATTCCTAAATGAAAATAAAATAAATAAGAAAAAGTGTTTTCTTTCATTGATATTTAACGTCTTGATTTACTACTGAAGTTTTAAGTCTAAGCTTCATCTTACGTACTAAATATATACTCGTATATACCTATCTAATAAAAATATGTATTTGAAAACAAATGTCATCAAAATGTCGAATAAAATTGTCCTGGATTTGGTTAGTTTCTATCTGGCAATATCATCCCTGAGATAAACGTTGGTGTGCATTTTTATGGTTTCCTCCTTCAAAATACATCTAAATTCCTATTGAATGTATTCGAAAAATACAATAATTTCGTAGCTAGCACCTGAAGATGTGTTCATCGAAACGTCCATTATGAATAATATTTGATAAACATATCATTAGTTATTTGTCACATACATAAATAAGCAAGTAATATATAAATTATTGATAATTCACTTTGATTGAAGACAACAGATAGTTACGCAAATGAATAAATAACAGATCAAGTCGTTTCTAAACTTTTACGAAACAGGTCCCCTTTTACGATTTTTATCCGTTGCTCACACTCTTGACATCTCTACTCGTCACCCACTCAAAGCACGAAATTGTAATACGACATAATTGCTATGCACCATATCTCAAATAGCACGATTTCTCCCAGTCCGGGAAGATGCGGCCGTTAAAAATGAAATTAAAAGTATCAACGAGAGCGCTCAATTAAGATTTGGGCGTTCCTCGTAACGACGGCAGAGGGATCAGGATCATATTCTTAATTTGGAGACAGAGTAACTGGTAGGCGGGAAATTGCACAGTTTTGTCGCTTGACGTGATTTGGGTTCCCGCTTCTAGCCGCCTTCACGGCCCCTATGATGGACTGCCGCGCTTGGGGGACCGGAAAACTATATCACATAAAGCGATTGCGAATACTTTATAAGTGAAGCCGACCATCTCTTATAAATGGATTTTATCAATTTTAAACGATGTAGTAGGAGATTTATAGGTAAGGGTGGTTTTGCCCGGAAAAGGGTATGTGAATTCAGTACATTCTCTCTGAATATTTTTTGTTTTATCTTTCAACTTTCCCATTTACCATTTACGTTGATCTGGATATATTGATACAAAGATAACTGAATTTGAAAAACCTACCCTTACAATAGGTTTTTTCATAAATTGATGAATTGATGCTCTAAAAACCGCATTGGTTTTGAACATTGTTCATCTTCATTCATTGATTTTAATATTTTGATTTTCTTTAAGCCACATATTCAATTGAATTACTTTGAGAAATTAAAACATTACCATTTCCTTTCTTTAATGAAAACCGTAAATTAAAATGTAATAAACGATAAAGTTAGAAGAAAGTTAAAAAAGATTCCAAACTAGTAAGCATTTCTACAATCCTTGGTATGATACGATAACTCAAATATAAATTTAACATATTCAATTTTATGGCAATGGAATTCTTCTTAATTTCACACTCTTGTTCCATTTTGCTCAGAGGCTCAGTCCTCTATTGAACTTTTATAAATCTGCACCAACAATTACCCCTTCTGAAAAGCCATCAGAGGCAATGCAAGGAAATTCTCACTGAAGAGAAAAAGGCATAATGAAAATTCAAGAAAAATAATGTGTCTGAAATTAGTTCACAATTTGAATTTGAAAGTAAAAAGAGAAGAAGCCATTCTAAGAAACGGAAACACATTAATTCAAATCTTAACTTAGTTATTATGGGTGCCAGCTTATTGAAATTATTTAGAGGCATTCCAATTCGTGAATGAATTCTAGACAGATGTGAATCAAGACAAAATTCACATATTGCACATTAACACGTTAGCTCTTGGAGACTCAGATTCAGATTCCAAGTTCATATTGACAGGATAATCAATTTAACCTGAATGGTTCGTAGACTTTTATATATTTTTGTATTCTTTTATATACAATCATTGAAACTAACTTTTCACATTTCAAGTGAAGATTTATCGACTAACTGCTTCTAGACAACCAACGCGGCAGTGAAATATTTGTGCAGTAAATGTTGAAATTACGAAAACTCCTACAATTGCCAATACTTGAGATTCATTGAGGGTTTTCTTAAATCTGGCAGATCTCAATTATTGGACAATACAGAATATTTTTCGAGTATCTCTGAATGAATCATAGACTTCTTACAAGAACGATATTTATTATAAATTGAATAATCCCTGAATTCAAGCCTAACGGCTTTCGCACCCGCTCACAGGGGAAATTTTCACTCATCCCAGATATTATATTTCTTAACTAATCTCTTAGTTCTTTCTTAATTATAAGGCCTGTGGCGGCGGTCCCCATGGCTCCATCTTTAAAAGGTAGACCTCGTGGCTTTGACTTCCGTTATTTCTCAGAAACTTCTTTACAGTTCTTGCTGTGGCAAGCAGCCCCCCACGTGGTCACACATTATGCCATGTTGTGGGGGCTCTATATATAGGGCACGGATAGGGACCTGTCAGTGATAAGCCTTATTGGGTTGGGGGCAAACAAGCTGGCCAAACAGGAAACTATCCCGGTAGGCGAAGCTAACGTGACCAGCCTGGAATCACAGAGTGCCTTTCGATGGTCTGAGCTCTGCAGAAACCGAACACTGTCCTCTTGCTTAATTTGCCGTCTGCCTATTGGCGGGCTGTCGGCGCCTGGGGTTAATCGGTTCTCTGCTTTGTAGTTTCTAGAAATTTCTCCGGACGGGTTTTCATGGGTCGGAAGTGAATCTGGAGTCACTTCTGTCCTATCTTGTGCGTAATTGTATGTTCGTTCTTACTGGCTAGTATTCATGCTATATGGTCGGTTATGGGAGTGTCGTGTACGATCTTTCGGTCGTTGGCTATGATGATTTTAGTGCCTGTAAATCATTTTGCGTAGAGTTCGGCTCAGGTGTAAATTGGAAGTCTGCTGAGCGTGTGGCAAGCAGCAACCCCATAGGTCACATCTTGGGCGTCGGTTTGGGTGCTCTAGTAGTACACGGATAGTGACCTGTCGGCTTGATGCTTGTTTGAGGGCGCGGGCTTCCAAGTCAGCCAAACAGGAACTATTCCTTAGACGAGCTAACGCGACCACCCGGGGTTCACAACGTTCTTTTCGAAGGTCCGAGCTACTGCGGAGAACGTGCCTCGCCTTCTTGCTGAATATGCCGCCGGTATTTTTGGCGGGCATCAGTGGCACCTAGGGCATGGTTTCTGTAAATAGTTAAGATTCATACTATATAGGCCGGTCATGGTTGGGTGTCAGATACTCTCCGTGATCGATCGATCAACGGCTATGATGATTTTAGTGCTTATAATTCATTAGTGAAGAGCTCTGCTCATATACTGATGGCAAGCAGCACCGACTGCAGTTCTTGTTAGAGATTATTGTTGAGTCCTAGTCTCTGATGTTTGGAAATGGAATTTCTGAGATTATACCATTGTATCCCAAGATGACTGGATCACTTTAAGTTCTCGATATTTGGAGATTTTATTGGCATTTTTCTCAACTAGGTTGGTCACATTTGCAATAGAGACCTCGATAATTGTAGTTTCCCTGGCTTTTCTGTCAAGCAGGACAAGGTCAGGCCTATTGTGGCTAATTGTTTGATCAGTTAAGATAGTGCAGTCCCAGAAGAATTTAAACTTGTCATTCTCCAAAAATTATTCAGGAATATAGTTGTAAATTATTCGAGTTGTCAAGTTCTTGTTCTCATGTAAATCTTATTTTTGGGTGTGAATTTGAATTCATGAAATTTCAAAAAGAATGAAGTTGTCTTTTCGAACCTGTAAAGCAACAAATAATATCGTCAACATATATAGAACCAATATAGAAAACGTAGACTCAACGGATGGTTTTGGATAGTATGTTCTAAATTGTCCATGAATATTTCAGCACATAAAGGACTAAGTGGAGTTCCCATTATCAAATCTTCAGTACTGCTAAAAATAATTATGAGAAAATTCTAAATATTGTTTCATTATGGATATTAATTTTCTCCAAGTATCGGCCTCATCAATCACCAATCATTACTGTCATTATTATTATTGTCCTAAGAGTTGAGGCAGAGACCTATATATCTATGATTGGGAATACCGTTTAACGCCGATTCCGAAGGAAGACTTGGAATCGAACCCATCAGCAACGGTAAGCCGAAAGAGTATAGAGTTTTTTTTTAACAAATCTTTATTTATAACATATTTACAATACATATATAATACATGAGTTATGCAAAAATTTAACATTATATAACTTAAACTAAATACATAATTCATTTTTCATTAAAATCTTAAAATTTTCACATTTCCTACTTATCAGTTTTTACTGTACATTTACTTCGTTTTTGACAAATATCATCTTGATATATATATATATATATATATATATATATATATATATATATATATATATATATATATGAGGGATCATATATGTGTAGATGATCGCTTTGCCTCTAGGTAATTATTTTTATGTTTTATTTGTACATTGTCATTATATTTACATATTTTAATTGTACAATACAGGAAACTATTTGCGAAAACCTGCTTTTGATACTTATGTCGTCTGACGAATTGTTGGCTTCTGTATTCGATTATAATCATATCTAGCAGAGATCACCAAAGGAATGCTTTTCTACGAGATTTAAATACCAGGTATGTGGTAGTGCGTTTTTGGTTCATATTCTCTCGTTGAATATAGGTAAATGTTGATATGGTTATTTGTGTTTCATGTTTTCTGTGTTGTGTGCTCTGAGGTTTGTTATATTTTTAGTCAGCGGGTTGTTGTTCAGTTGCGTTTTGTAAAATTTGTTGGCCATGTTATCTATGTATTGTCTGAGCGGTTCTATATTCGCTTCTCGATGCAGTGTATCTATTGGGGTGAATCTGTCCATTTTTGTTATAAACCTTAACATTTTATTTTGAAAAACTTGCGAAGGTCTGAGTGTTGCATTACTTACGTTGCACCAGGCTGGTCTTTGTATATTGTTGGTCTTATTATTGTAGTATATATTAACCTCTTATTATATTTGCTGAGTTCACTATTTTTATTGAGAAGTGAGTATAGGTTTTTAGAGATTCCAAATGCTCTGTTTATTGTGCTTCGTATGTGTTTCTTGAAATTTAATCTTCTGTCTAATTCTACACCTAGGTATTTTACAGACTGTTTTGTGTTAATAATGTGATTATTTATTTTCAGTGGTGTTAATATTTTATTGTTTTATTTTCGTGTAAATATTATTTGTTCGGTTTTTGTTGTATTCATTTTTATTTTCCATTCTTCGTAGAATAATTTCAGTTTGTTAGCGTGATATCTTATTAATGAGTTGGCTGCTTCTGCTGAAAATGATTTTGCATAGATTGCTGTATCATCTGCAAATAGCGCTATTTTTGTGTTATGGAATTGGGGTATGTCGTGAATGAATATATTGAATAATTTTGGTTCTAGTACTGAGCCCTGTGGTACCCCGGCGTTTATACTTCTCGCTGTGGATAGGCAATTGTTTATTTTCACCCTAAACTGTCTTTTTATAAGATAAGAGTGTATCAGTTTTATCAGATAATGAGGAATTTTATTGATCATCATTTTATATATTAATCCCTCAATCCAAACACGATCGAACGCCTTTTCTATATCGAACAGGGCTAATATCGTGTTGCTTTTGTTATTGAAATTTCTTACAATATCATTTACAATTCTAACTATCTGTTGCGAAGTATTATGTTGCGACTTAAATCCAAACTGGAATTCATCTTTTAGTTTAAGTTGTTTCAATGTTCTGTCAATCCGTTTTGAAATTAATTTTTCACATACCTTGCTAAGGATCGGTAAGAGGCTTATTGGTCTATAGCTTTTATGGTCACTTAAAATTTTACCTGGCTTGAGAATGGGGATAACTACCTATAGCGTATAGCGTATAGAGTCACTATACCTTCCAGCTACTGAGCATATTAGAACTGATGTTTCTTCGTAGAACTATCTCAAAAGTGTTGTCCAGTTGATTAATCATGTTCTTGTGTTGATCTGAACAAAATTTGTAATTTTCCTATCATTGAACATTTGCTCTTCAAATCAATAATATACTGAAATTTCTTCGGAATATCATCATTTTATTCCTTCATACGTATGTTATGTAGCTTGTAATATTATTATACATATAAACTTGATGAATATTTTTAGGAGAAAATTTCCAAACGAATTCTATTCAAACTTCAGTGTTATTAGCAAATACTATTATTCCGTCCTGAATATAAGACTTAACGAAAAACCGTTGAAATATAACCTCACTCATAGCAGTTCTTCATTCCGATAAAAAATCTTTTTTCTCTACCGTAGGTCGTTGTGCGGTTCGACTACCGATGTTTTTGTTAGGGGGTGCCGGCAAACTACATGGCAGTAATTAGTGACGTCACTTAGTGATATGTGTCACGAAGATAGCAGAACGGTTAGGGGTGCGAATAACTAGATCCGAGAAAATAGGGGAAAAATTTATGGTGTTATTGCTGAAAATACTAACAAGGAACTTGAAATGAAGCGAAAGTTAATAATATTAATTAGCAAGAAGCGCATCTTAATTTAAAAATGATGGAATATTGTTCACTATTTTCCTGCATTTGTTATATATTTGTATTCCTACGGATAACTGTTAATTTGTACACATCTTTGACACTTTGCCCAAAAATTTGAGAGGTAGATGAAGGCGTACACGATCTGAATCCATCCAAAATTTTTTCAGTCTATTTATGTCGGTTGTACTGTTCAGATTGCACAGACAGAAATTATAGTTACTTTAAATAATTTGAACAATATACTATAACACTTACGTTTCATCCTAAATTGAATCTGTTGAGTAGAACTATCAGTTTACCCTTTTCTGATTTATTCTACAATTGAATTACAGATGGGAATTCAATAAGTATATTTTAATTAATTTTAAAGGAATAAAAAGTGTATATGAATGTTAAATTCTACATTACCGAATATCAAGTGAAAACTAATATTATATATAACAATATAATATAATATTGAAAATTTAAATCAAACTCTTGGTTGAATGTTTCACAAATATATTGATAATAAAATAATATTACTACGTTGAGACGACATGTTTCGAGTGGTCAACTCATTATCATTATCAGCTCATTATATGTCTTGATAATGAGCTGACCGCTCGAAACATGTCTACTCAACGTTGTAATATTATTTTATTATTCAATCTAGTTGTGAAATATTAAGCCAAGACTTTGATTTCAATTTTTATTCATTCATGTTTCACCAACAGGTAAGCGAGTTTCTCTGGAGAATTTTCAGTTATTGAGTTCAATCTCAGCTTACAATATAATATTTCTTGTGAAACATTTCCCATATTTGTCATTACATTTTTCAATTCAATCAATACAGTAATTGCAACAAAGGACAATGCTCACAAAAGGACTGAATACAGTTTTAAGTCTGATCTTCCTTGCACTCCTCAAATAATTATTTCTGACAATAATTCCTTACATGAGTGATTATATGAATCATTTATCTTTGTGAACTATTTTAGCTTTATACGTTCACAAGTATTTGTGATGCCCTTACTGTAAAATTAGTGGCGGATTAACACATTTGTAGGCTATTTACATTTTGTCCCAAGGAAAAATATAATCCTTTGTTTTCGAAATAATCTATATCTTATTAGAAAATATGAACTGCTTATATTCATTCTAAACCTGTCCAGTAAATTTTCTAATCTAATAAAACATTCGTTCTAAACCAGTTTAGTGAATTATCTGAGATTCTAAATAATGTATTCCATGAAATCAATAAATACTTACAAACAGCAGCATACGAATTTCTAGTAAGCAAAATAGTGATATTCAACATCATTGGATACCAAAAGTACTTGCACTGTTTGTGAGCAATTATTATTCTCATTTACAACCTACGACCTAGTGTAAGTTATACACAAGAAATAATTTTGTTTTTGAGCTAAGAACAACTCAATCCTGTTTTGCACATAAAATGGACTAAAATTACCTTAAAACCACTCTCACACAATGAATGAACAAATTACAAAACAATGTACATTCGGTAAATGTTAAATATTTTCATTGAACTTTCATTGTAAAAACAATACAAACGATATTCCTTTTGAATTATGTGTTAATTCCAATAAAATCAATTGAGTTATACAAATTCCACATGACCTTTTTGCGCGATTTTATATCCGCAAAATCATCAATTATGTCGTCGTATAAAATGTTCATTAATTCTGACTCTATGCAAAATATAGCTAAGGCATTTAGCTTCTCTTGACATAATGCAAGTTGAAATACTCTATACAATTTTCGATAAATCTTCTCCAAATTCCGATTTCCCAAAATCGATGATAGACTTTTTACTGATGCGGAATCTGGTTTGTTCAAAATTCTTTCAGAAAAATAGTGCCCTTGAATGTGTACGCATTTCTCAACTAGGCCAGTTTCTAAATCATCTGGATACATTTTTTCCAAGAAATTTGCTTTTTTCGTTAGGGTAGATGTTAACAACTCACATATTTCAGTTGAAAAAGAAAAATTTTCCTTGAATCCGTTGTAGGAACTCATAGCCAATGATCATGTCATTATTTTCCTCACCGCATTGCAAATAACTACTTACCCAAATACGTAGTATGAAAAAAGTATTAGCATATTGACAAATGTCCAATTCCCCACTTTGACAGGTTGAGTTAAATGGTGATAAAAATAATCTAATATTTTCATTTATAATTAATTTTAATATCAATTTTCATATAATCAAAAATTAGTTCTAATTTTTCATTATATTAGATAATATAATGAAATCTACGTATTTATTCTAATCAGCCTGCCGGCAAATACGCCACTGAGTAAAATGAATTCTGAATATTCAACAATTGAACAACTTGACATTGACCACTTCACTTGCAGTGTACAAAACAAATTTAATAGATATCCTCCAAAAAGGTGACTATCACGTGATAAACACTTGTTTGTGGCAATTGTTTGATATATCTTCGGCATTTTATTCACTATCCTTTGAATTTATACTTGATAAATAATATGATATATAATTTAATATTTTTATATAATATTATAATTTAGGTTTCAGAGATATTTTTTGAATTGGTTTCGTAGTTATTTTGAAAAAAGAACAATGGTAGTGAAAATAGGCGAGGGTTAATCTCAGAGACATGACATTGCTCTTGGAGTGCGCGAGGCTCTGTACTCGGACCTCTTCTATTCATATTGTTTATAAACAATCTTCCTGCGAAGTTGTGAAGGTTTTTGGTTACACTATTTGCCGATGATTCATCGGTGGTTGTTTCTGGCGGGACCCATGAAGAACTTCTGGAGGCATGTGAATGCATTGTGAGGGAGTTTGTTAATTGGTGTCGAATGATCAATGATGGTGAACGTTGACAAAACTGTACGTGTTCATTTTTGTCTGAAGAGCAATGGAATTAGTACCTAGGATGTTAAATATGGGGACAACACTATATCATCGTCCCTAACTATATCAACAAAATTTCTTGGAATATATGTAGACAGAAATGTGAAATGTGAATCGCACATTGATGTCTTATGTAAAAAATTGAATAACTCATTTTTCGTAATCTCTAGAATTAAGAACATCGTAGTTAGAAACTCTGTTATGAATGTGTACTACAGTCTTCTATTTAGTCATCTAAATTATAATATTCTGCTGTGGGGCTGCTCTACAGAAATAAATAGGGTGTTTATTACATAGAAGCGAATACTTCGATTAATATTAAATATTTATCAACGAACATCTTGTAAACCTATCTTTATTAATATTTACATGCTCACCTTACCGTGTTTATATATTTATTGATGTTTGTTATATGTTAAAGAAAATGAAGATAGTTTATTAAATTGAATATTAATCATGTGTATTCAACAAGGAACAGTGATGTGCAACTTATTCCTATGCATAAAACAGCTAAATTTGAACACTCTCTCTATCATCAGAGTATTAAAATTTTCAACCATTTACCATCGAATTTGAAAGTACTGAAAGCTCATTTGTTTAAGAGGAGAGTTAAATCTCTGCTCTTAACAAAGGCATACTATAGTGTGGCAGAGAACTTCGATAATTCGAATATAGGCAATAATGTATGAATCAATTTTTTGTATCATACGTTTGTATATTTTTATAACACAATTGTTCTTCAGCATGTGAAATTGTCTCACATGTTTAATATTTCTGAGGTAATTTTTTTCTTTTCTTTTCAAGTAAATTTGTATATTATTGTGAATATAAATTCAATCAATATTTTTGTTTGAACCAATATTTTGGCTCGAGGGCGGAATGGAAGATTAGACTCAAAACTGAATTCAGTCCTTTTGAAAGCATTCTTCTTATGTAGCTGTAATTATTGTATCAATTGAAATTAATGTAATTTTAGAATTTAAGGAATGTTTCTCAATAAATTTATTTTATTATATATACTATTATACATCTGTTGAGCCCAAGGTATTTCCGAAATATTTTCAATGAAATATAATGAATAATGAAAATCACTGAAGTTTGTTTATGAAAGGAAATACAAGAATGAATTATGTCTTATTTCAAGTTATTAAATCAATACCTATATCATGTTACACACTGTAATAAAATTCGAATTCGAAGGAGATATTGTTTCAATACATAATGTATATTATATATTATACCAATACTATAATATTTGTATTTGGAATATATATATATATATATATATATATATATATATATATATATATATATATATATATATATATAATAATGTAATGTGATATACATAAAAATACATCACTGCGTCTGATCAAAATTTCCATTCTGCATTTTCTGAGTCTTTCATTTTTCATTATGATTAAAATTTGTATATAATGCATCTATTGAACCCAAGGTATTGCCGAAACATTCGGAGATACGCGGTTTTTCATTTTGAGAAACCTCTCTTAGTTTATCGCTCAAAAAATCCAAGAGCCTTAAAAAATAAATCCGAACCTGATTTGGCTGTTATTTGGAAGTCTAATGCGAAAGCTTAGGTGACAGTTTCTCTTTTTGAAGACAGGTTTGGCCATCATTTTATTCCTGAAGTCGAAAGTTTCTGCCAATTAAAAGAAATTCCATTTGAAGTAATGTTACTAATTGACAATGCACCAGGTCATCCTCCCGCAACTCTAATTAGTTCCACCCACGAGTGGAAGTTGTATTCTTGCCACCAAACACTACTAGTTTGCTTCAACCAATGGACCGGGGAGTCATTAAAACATTTAAAGCTTACTACACAAGGCGATCATTGCACATCTACATGAAGATATGAGACAAAACAATGAGATTTCTGTTAGAGACTTTTGGAAGCAATTCAATATTTCAGATGGTGTAAGAATTATTGGACAATCCTGGAATGAGGTTTCACAAAAAACTTTGAATGGTGTCCGTGTCCATTTTGTTTCACCACTGAAACTCAAGGAGAATCAGTTTCAGATCCTGAACAAATCGATAACATAATAGAAGAAGTGACGAGGTTATAGAAATGCGTAAGTATGAACAAGACATTGAACAAACTGATTCGCTAGACCCAGTTGAATCGGTAAATCAAATGACAATTGCAAACTTAACAGAAGGACTCAATTCAATTGAAAAGGGGTTATAACTTTTAGAAAAATTAAACTCTAATGAAGAACGCGTTTCTACTACAAAACGGGGAATAAAAAAATTACTGGTATGCTACGAGGATATTTTGAGTGGAAGGAAAACTTAACTCGTCAGGCAATATTGTTAGAATATATGAAGCCATCGACATCTAAATAACTTCGGTTTAGGTTACTTTATTCATAACAATGTAAATTGTTTTATTATCTTACACTTTATTCAACATTTTTCTTCTAAATTATTGTTTTCTTTAAACTCAGATCCCGATTAAACATACTTTATATGTATTTAACGGGTGATTATTTAAGAGTTAAGTTTTTCAGGTTAGCGTCACTGGTTGGAAATGGCATTCAAATGTCATCTGTCAAAGAGAAAAGTTTTCAGTATACTCTGCCATTTTATTATGATGATACTTACAAACGATTGCAAATTATTGAAATTTACAAACAAATTTCGTGCTCTATAAAAAATGTGTATCGAACATATTATGGTGGTCATAATCGACCTGGCAAATCAACAATACGTGCCCTTACTGCCCTTATCACGAAATTTCGCACCAAGTTTACTTTGTTGGACATTGAACCATTGTCTCGCATGCGTACAGTGCGTACTGACGAGAATATTGCAGCCGTAGTGTACAGTGTTAATGAGGATCATGAAATGTCAATTCGTCGCCGTTTTCAGCAATTGGGCATGTATTATTCAACCACATGGAAAATTTTACGTGTTGATTGGGTTTGAAACCCTATAAAATTCAACTCCTGCAAGAAATTAAGCCGAATGACCTACCACAACGTCTAATTTTTGGTGAGTGGGCCTTAGAACAGCTTAATGAAAACCCGCTGTTTTATCGAAAAATTGTGTTCAGCGATGAGGCTCATTTCTGACGTAACGGATATGAAAATAAACAAAACTGTCGCATATGGAGTGATGAACAGCCACATGTCATACAAGAATTAACGATGCATCCCGAAAAAACGATAGTTTGGCGTGGTTTATGGGTTGGTGGCATCATTGGTCCATTTTTCTTCAAAGACGACCGTGGAAGAAACGTTACCATCTACGGCGAACGATATCGAGCCACGATGCGAAACTTTTTTTTGTGCCAGTTGGCTGAGATGAACTTGGTTGACATGTGGTTTCAATGTTGAATTCAAGGATGAATTTGGTGAGCAGGTTATTTCTCAAAATGGCCCTGTGAATTGGCCGCCAAGATCATGCGATTTGACCCCTCTGGATTATTTCTTGTGAGGTTATGTATAAGTCGTTAATGTATGTGGACGAGCCGAACAAGATTGAAGCCTTACGGGATTACTTACGCGTAATTCGTGGGATACAGGCCAAAATGCTCTAAAAAGTGACGCAAAATTGGACCTTCCGAAGTGTAAATGTTGTCCGAGCCGCGGACAACATTTGCATGAAGTTATCTTTAAATGTAAATGGCAAAGACCAAGTTATCAATTTCATTAAAAATTTTGAATATATGATGTAAATTGAGTGTTTTATTCGATTAAAATAACTACGCTTAACAAATCACCCATTATATGCAAAGTTGAACCCCGACCACAGCAATCGCTCGGACCCACCTATCGCGTAAGTCCGGGGTATTACTGTAATGAAAATCACGAAACTAAGAAGCTGATTATGTATTCTCTGATCTCTTAGTGAAACATAGTGTAATATAAATTGAATAAAAATACGTGGGGTCTATATTTCCGAATGTAAAAGTATCAGTTCAGATACTCTTTCGAAAATGCAGCAACAGCCGAAAACAATTGTGAAGTAATGAATACAATCCTGTGAAATTGAGCCTGTTTTTTTCAATTTATCACGACATTAAGTTCATTTTTCAATATATTTTCAATCTTTCATCTACCAACGTCTTTCGTGGAAAATAAACCGCTGTTTTGTATTAGGAATTCGTAATTGAAATAATAATTCAATTAAATACGCGGACATTTCTATCAACAACAATCAATATATGTCATTCGTACGTAAAAAGTCGTTTTCACATACCCATAAAATCAAACTGTCTGAATATAGTTGACAAAATCCCGTAAGCTAACCTAATTGAGATATTGTAAACAAATCGGAATAATATCCAAAGCAAAGAACATAATATCAACATGGTTCTTATTTAAACAAACAGTTAGCTTTTATGAAAACATTTCTGAATTGAAGGATTCGTGAACCGATTTTAATTAACACTTCATTTTTTAGTCAATACTTTATTATTGTCGATGTCTTAATTATTTTCATCAAAATATGGAAACCTGTTGATACCGCCAGACAACAGCTATAAAATATAAGCACGCCATAAATATCGCTGTCAAGATCTAGGCTCCTTTTTTCACACATGTGTTATGATTTTTGTATTAAACTAATGATTATTATTTTGAAACAAATTTCAATGCGACACGGTTCTTATTCGAACATTTTACGTGTTTCCAGTCAGATGTTCTCAAATTATTATTTAAGCGAGAGAATTTTCGATAATATATATATATATATGAGGAAACTAAAATATTAGGTATCAAACCTCAGAAAAACGAAGAGATATGTTGGAAATGATTATACAATTGAACAAAGAACGGACGGACAGTGAATGACAGTGAAAAAGGCGGATACGCCGAAAAGTCTATACAAAGTAAATGTGGATATATTTTTTTGATAAAATAAATAGATAATTAATAAAAAGGAAATCAACGAAATAGACAATAAAACCCAACGATAAAATGTATGTTGATCTCAGATTTGGAAGTACAAATTTATACAAAGTAAATGATATTTTTCATTTCACTACCAATAAACCCAACGATAATACAAATTTAAAATATATATATATATATATATATATATATATATATATATATATATATATATATTATATATATATTTATAGACATAGTAGGAAAAACTGATGAGTCCGTTGTAGAATGAAACAGTCTGCCTGTTTAAAATACACCCTATGCGATCCAAAGCGATCCACTGTAGTCAAATGAAAATTAGTGTGGAGTTATGACTGATGGCATGTAATGAAATAATAAGAATATTGTGTATTAAGTATATGTAGGTATATCAATACATACACGCGTGTTTCAACATGCGTAAAACATCTAATATCTTTATATGTATAAGACTTGCTTCAATTGTACTAAATATTTCGCAAATTACTTCCTGTAATACAGAAGTTTTCAAGCGTATTACTCATTATTGACATATTAAATTTTTTTATACTTGTCGAAATTGTCTGTCAAAGTATACCTACGCAGAGCCGGCGGTAGGGATGGACAAGCTGTCCCCTACCGGTGCTCAACCTAGAGGACCTCAAATAGGCTGTAAATCTTTTAATAAGGATATAAATCCAGACCTCAAGAAAACTCAGTGCAGACCTTCACATTTTGGTAGAGAGGGTATTTTACCTTCTTGCCCGGAGCGATGAAATTGCTGAACCAGCCCTGTGAACAAGAATGTATTCAAAACTTTCGGTACCTACTAGGTGTTTCTATGATCTGAAATATATTTTTTATTGATTTCTAAAGATGTGATTGTAAAGTATTCATAGCTCAGAAACATTCACCTCAGGTCATAAGAAGGTGATTGGAGATTCAGTTAATTTCCTAGTTTAACTATGGATGTGACACAACTGATGAGTTCCTTCTACAACGAAACAGTCAACGAAAGATATTCAGTATTTTATTCAACATAATAAGTCCTTCTAAATAGATTTGGATTTTTGAGAATGTGTATCAAGATTGAGTGAGTCCGTTTCTAATTTTCTATGTATTTTCTTATTTTCTGATATTTTGTGCGTACGTAAGTTATTAGTGATGAGTTTTTTCTGATTACTTATTTCTTCAAGATATCGATTTACACGCATTGCCAAAATATTCTACCTAATGGAACTAATTGATTTCGTATAGGTAGGAATATTTATTTTTTTAAAATTTTTGAATACGATGTTCTGAATTCTATTATTTGGAAAATTGTTTCCAAAATTTTGATTCCTCATCTTCTGAGACATTTATTGATATAATTCCATGAATAATTTTTTCAAACTATGTTGACGTATTTTTTAGAAAATGTATTTTCCAATAGAAATACATTAAATTAATTGAAAAAAATTCGAGAATTTATATCTGAAATTCAACTCAATTATTCGTAAGTAGTTGTAGTATTTTTACAGAAACTGGTCTCAAAAAAGATGTCCTCTTTCTTTAAGAGCATAACAATCACTGTTTACGAACGAATTATCAAATAATATAAATATATTAAACAATATTTGGTCAATAACCCGATCAAAAGAATTGTTACCCAAACATACGTTGGCTATTTTTACTCAACCTGACATGATTTTGTATTTCATAGAAGCATCTACGGTGCCAAAGGATGTTAACCTATTGAAGCTATTGCAAAATAGGATTATTTATCATTTTTAGTTATTGTGAAAAGTTTGTTTATGAAAGGAAATACAACAATAAATTATGTCTTATTTCAGGTTGTTAAATCAATATATCATGTTACCAACTGTAATAAAGCAGCGAGTTATTGTTATAATATATAATGTACCTATATTACACCAATACTCTGATAGTTTCTGAAAAATTTATATATATATATATAAAAACTTTCATAAATTTAAATATATATATATATATATATATATATATATATATATATATATATATATATATATATATATATATATATATATATATATATATATCATAAGGTATGAAGATACATAATGTAATGATATATTCATAAAAATGCATTAAGCCGTATTATCAAAATTTTCATTCTACATTTAATGAGTGTTCTATTTCGCATTTTCTAGAATGTGATTAAATATTGATCAATTTTGAGCAAACCCTTTAATTCAATCAATATACCAAATTTTTTTTCCAAAATTTTACATTTTCTGTTTCAAGAAAACGAGTATTTGTGAATCAATTGAATGAATTCGTTTAGTATTCATGGTTTTTCTGTTTTCGTTACTAGTAACTCTCGCTGAATAATGTTGACAATTCCTGATACTTGATCAGGATAAAATCATTAGGCTGTTTAATTAATGTTGTATCAATAATGAAAAAATTAAATAAAGTAATCTCAACTTAAAGTTAATGTTTTGTTGTTTTTTTCAAGAACGAAATGTATACTCTACGTGACCAGAGATCCCGTTTTGAAAGAGACCGTCCCGTTTCTCAGTGTCGTGTTGCCTACAAATATAATCCCGAGACTCAAAAATGTCCCGTTTCTCAAAATATTGTGAAAATTCTGTCGGCTGGAATAATAATCGAGCAAAGAGAAATGCTCTCAATCATCGAAAAAATTCTTTCAAAATCGCCCATCAGAATTCTGACTTTTTTTACATTGTGTTCGGCCAGTTTCCAATCATTCAACTGAAAGACAATTAGGCCCAGAAACACATCAATCACTTTTTTCCTTTTATAGTTAGTAATTTATTGGAGGAATGGAAAGTCAATGACACCAATGAAGTATTTTTGAAAAGTACAGCTACCAAATTTTATAAAACGAGTCACCAATATGTACAGACGACGTTCAGACACCATTGTAATAATAATATAACTTTATTAGTACTCCATCACAAAATTCATACATACATGGTGTTGCTAACATTGTTGACCATATTTATTTCAAAGTACATTATTATAACTTTACTGACTATAGAAGTGGGATACAGCAGAAGCTGATTAATCCCACCATAATAAAAAACAAAAAAACTGTTTCTTAACAATTTTCTGCATGAGAAAAGAAATGAAAGTAAAATAAATAAGACAGCTAGAGTGGTTCAATGTATAATACACATGCACCACATGCTCAATATAAAAAAAATATGAACAAATATAAAAAACCACACAAAAAACTACTTAGAAAACAAACTCAATTCTTTTTCTTCAGAAGAAATTCTTTACATTTTTCTTTGAAAGCTTTCGCTTTGTAACTGACTAATTCATTCGGGATAATATTCATTAAATTAACAATGTTATTGTTCTATAAAAGTGAGGAATAGCCAACTTATGTCTGAACCTTACAGTGACGCAATGGATTTCTGAGCGAAACCTGATTTTACGATGTAAATAAGATGGCTCTTTGGTTACCAAAGTTTTATGATACAAACACAACATATGTAAATTTCTACGTTTCTCTATATTGAGCCAATCCAACTCTACCAATCTGTGGGAGACTCGGACGAACTATAATTTTCAGCAATATTTAGTTAAACACTAAACATCCGTCAGTATCCTAAGTTGTTTTCAGTTCAAAAAATCCCTACATCCACCTATTAACTCAATACGACTAGAGCATCTCCGCAACATGTGAGTCGAACCTCAATTTAGTATCCAACACGAATCCGACCGAGATTTTTAGCTTCATTAGAAATGCGATAGGTATATCACTCAAATTCAACATTAGATTCCTCACACTTTCCCTCAAAAAATTCGACCCAAAAAGCATTGCAACCGTCTCATCCGAACTGAAACGCAGACCCATATTTTGTGAACCACGAAACAATTTTCGAAATCTAAATTAATTTTTTCCTCAGCATCTTCTAGTGAATTTCTTGGAAATTTCCAAAACATTTGCGTATAATACGCGTGTAAATGTGCTTCACAGTACGAGAGACAATATATCAATTCGAAAGTGTACACAGAAGAATACACAGAAGAATAATGGGCCGAGCATTGACCCATGCGGCACTCAGCAAGAAACATTTGTATATTGAATACATGACACATACCTATATTTCAATATGAAAGATGAACAGAATAAAATCATTTTAACACTTATTTCGTCAGGTCCTACATCACCTGATTTCATCCACTTTAGGCAGTCGAGGACTTCATTCTCACTGACCATTGTAATTTTAAAAGATGACACCTCCGAAAAAACATTATTTTTATAATTTTCGAGTAGTCTTGGAGAAGGTGCAGGTGCCTCTGTCAAAACATATGCAAACATTAGACATATTGATTGAAAATGGGATAGGTAACTAAATTGAGTGTAATATAAAGTCACGAAATAATCTTTATTAATTTGTAACTATATACGATGCAAAAACCAATCGAACGGTATGATGGAAAAGTTTCTACTGAAGCTCTCTGTTTGAAAAACTGAATAAATTACAGACGGCCGAAAAGTACCAATAACGTATTCCAATTTTTGAAAGATATGTTGATAATTGAAGTGAATATAAAGAAAGTGACCAGAACTTTATTCTTTCCTACCTAAGCTTCTTACCTGCTGTTTTAAAGCAAATTTGTTCTTACGTAAATGAAAAAAGAATAGAATATTTTGGATACAGTTTTCAATTCATAATGATCAACTTCTCTTAATAATAAAAAAAATAGAAGTGTTAGAGTAGAGAGAGTGTTTTTAAACCCGTTTTGCGCCAGAAAAATGGTCACGTTACATACCTACCTATATGTATATTCAAAATAAATAAAATAGTTTCGTTCTGATGACAGCTGAAATTGTTCAAAATAAACACGGGTCAATATTACTGGTAATTATCTCCAGTATTGACATGATTCAGCATGGTTTCATGTCTAATACAATGTCATCTGTAACGTAAATTGAATAGTATCATTCAGTTTGTCACCTTATCTGTCAACAATTATTCCTATCAGTCGTCTTCAATAATTAAAGCAACAATGTAACAATCTAAATAATGAAGATCTTGTTCAAGTTACAATCGAGAAATATAATATGAAGTATGTAGACCATTGGACCTTATCGAATCATATCTAGAACATAGAGTAATGCGACACTTTATTGTACAATCAGCAAGGTTTTCTTTCTTCATTGAGTTTGACTCCTTCATTGGGCCCCGAAGAAACCCAACACTCGCAGGAAACAAGTCAGCAGAATTTCCCTATCTAACATGACGAAGTAACAAACAACACGTTTTTCACTGGTAGATCGAGATTGTTTAAATATAACGATCTTTTGGCGGCTTCGAGATTACTTACCGAAAAGGATTGTTTTGGAAATATCGACAATCGATAGCAAATGTTTTCGTAGACCAGTGGACGTGGGAATTATTTTTATTTGTAAGCACAGAATTGACATCATTGACTGTCACAAAATTTGTAAAAGCTCCTCATTCATGGTTCGGTGTTCCATATACCTGGCGCAAACGACAATAAACAAGCTTCCCATAAGAAACCCATATTTAAAAATTTTATTTACACAGCTATCTACGAGTGTGGGAGTATATCATATTTTATAGAACAAGGCTCACACTAGGATTTGTTTGGTATTGAATATGCAGGTCAAAATACGTCAATCAGGTTTTATTCTAACAGAACATTATAAAATGCAATCAAACAATTTTTGATTTCGTACCGAATTATTCAATTTTTTGCTGTTCAAAATAAGGTTTGTTTAAGATAACCGAAAAACATCTACTTGCTCAAGAAACCAATAAACTTGCTGAAATATTTTGACATTTAAATACATTCATAATAATTTTTAGGATATCAAGCACAATTCTAAAGAAATTTCACTCATATTCGACACATATTTCGAGCTCATTAACTATTATCAAGAATTTAATGGAACTTATATGCTGAAAAATTTATAAAATCTTTCAGAAAATAAACATATTAGGTATGTCAAAAATTTGAGCTAGGAAAAACTCGCTATCTCCTATTAAAAAAAAAAATACTAAACTTCATTTCGAAATTGAGTATATCACAAAAATTTTATGCCACATAATATACTAGAGGTCAAAATAAGGTCACGACAAAGTTTTTATTTAACTACTTAATTCTGAATCAAATCAATTCAGTAGTAATCAAATAAATCTTCTATTTATTTGGTTGTTGTATTGGATGAAATCAGTTAGGTATGTTGTCTCGCTCAATTCTACAGGTAAATTTATTAATATCAGCCTCATATTTATGAAGGATCTCTTCTTTTCATTCTGGTTGGAGGTTCAATAAAGTTTTTATTTAATCACTAACAGATTTGGGTCGATACCTGATGAAAATCTAAATACATAATTCAAATAAAACTAAGTATTATTTTGATTTTCAATTTTAGTCAAACATAACAATATTGTTTTTCAGTTAATCATCTATATCTGTTGAAGCCACGGTGTTGGCGTAACAATATTGTTATGTTTTACTAAATTATAGTGAAAATCAAAAAACTACTCTGTTTTATTTGAATTATTTTTTATTTAATATTTCAGTGTTACTTGGTCTACTTTTGTCAGCTATGCATAGAAAAATCAATATCAAATGTAACCTACTGGTATTATATGCACTATTTTTACTTTCTTCGGAATAATTGATGTTTTTTTAATATGAACAGGAGGCACTGCTGAATATGCCAACATCTGTTGGAATTCAATATTCTCCGCATTTTCTTTAAAGATTCACAAAAGTCATTTTTATTCAAAACGAACAAGAAAATTGGTCAAAATGAAGGGTAAATCTTTACATGAACGTTGGATCGAATTCCTACCATTAATATGAACTCAAAAATAATGCTCCGAAATTTATTTTATCTCGAAAATAAAATGAGATGAAAGATTACCATAAAATTTTTAAAGAAGTATCAATATATTAAGAATACACTTCTGATTTTTGTACTCTTTTGAAATCAATGGAGGGGATTGAATTATTCTGCCTTCATCATTTTCAACTGAATTTGAAGAGACTTAAGACATGAAAAATCATTTTTTACATTTTATATTTCAATTAGACACTTTTTTGCCTAAAAAAAATTTTCAATTAAAAAACTGAAATTTAAACAAATGCATAAATAAATAAAAATATTCCAGATAAAAATAATTGAATTCTCAAGAACTTATGTTTACACTTTATTGACTCAATTTCTGTAAGCAACTGAAGAAGTCTTTATAACGTCGAAACGCGTCATTTTGTTCAATATAGTCATAAGTTCAAGTGTTTAAATTTAAGTTTATATTCAATTATAATGGATTTACATCAAGTAAACGCCAACACCATTAAATATTTAAAGATAAAAATAATCCAGTGGGCTTCTGTCAGTTCTCAAGATGTTTTTTGTTATTACTCCAACTTTTTGGATGTCTTTATTTAATTTCAGTTAAAAAGAATGATGGGTTAGTCTAAATCCGTTCACCCTACTCATTTTGAAAACCTAGAATGTGTGATTTTTAATACTAATTGATACCAATTTGTAGCGTCACGTTTCCCAAACAGTTGGTTTTTGACTCAACATTCATATAAAAATCTACCCTTTATATTGACCAAGGAACTCTTTCAATTTTTCGATTTGGCTTTGGAACACCCTGTGATTGCTTAGAACTCCCAAGGAGTAGCATATAGAACTCTAAGGGTTGGACAATGAGACCATCAATTTCATCGATGTCATTTTATGATCTACGGATATACCTTAGAATTTTGATGAATCTTGCAGTAATAAATGGAAATATCATAATCTTAGATACAATAAAAGATCCTTATTCGCGCTTCCTTTATTCGTGTTTTCACGATTCGAGGATTAAAAAATTGCGACCCAATTTCTATATTCGCGACAATAGATTTCTTTATTCGCAGATATAATCGCTATTTTTTGTGACTTTTCCGAAGTTGAACCTAATTTAAAAAAAAACGAATTTAGACTTCAAAGCAGATCTAGTTTTCCCTCGCGAACTCATGCATTCTAATATAAAAGTGACATTTTCACCACCCACGACGGCTTTGCTTCAACTTAAACTTCCAGTTAAAAACATAACTTCAAATCATATTGGATAATATGGAATGTGATCCTGACATGAATGTTATGGAATGTTGCTGGAGGAATTTTGACATGGCAAAATGCAAAGTAAACACTAAAGAATCATTGGAAGGAGTGAAGCCATACACAATGTCATGCTGGAAAAAACTGTGGGCTACTTTGACAACGGAAAATGACGAAGAATCTGTACACATTCAAACTTTGATTTCAAACATAGCAGAAATTGCGAATGGAATAGGACGGGATGGTTTCGAACAGACAGAATCAAAGAACTTTCAGATGTTGCTTGAATCGCAAGATAAAGATTTGACTGAAACCGACTTTGAAAAAATGTTTAATTTACAGCCTATTAAGGAGAGAGGCCTTAAGGAACACGTGAAACATTCAATTTGAAAATTCTTAGTGACATCAAGTATCGGCCTCATCAATTATTGATTCTTAGTGAAGGTTTAAAAATGGCTAATGAGCATTTTGATTTCATTTATGAAAATTGATCCGCCTATGAAACGAAATTGTTGAAAGACAAATTGCTGAAATTATTGCCGATTATCAGTCTGAATTGAAGGAACTTCAAGCAAGAAAAAATTACAAAATTCTTTTAACAATTAGCGAAGCCTGAACATAATAATTATAAACTTATTATTATATTCAGGAAATTATAATTAATAAACTTCATTGAAATAAATTTTTTTATATACTTTTTTCCATTTTGTCGCCCAGGAACGTATCCCTTATAATCGCATATAAACAACCATTCCATATTCACGATTTCTGTATTCGCGTCATTTTTTCGGAACGTATACCCCGCGAATAAAGAGCTATTCCTGTATTCGGTTTATTTTATATGATTGTGTGATGTTCTGAACAGCAATGCATCCGTTACTTCTGTATTCATATGCAGAAATAACGGATATTAAAATATCATATATTAAAATATTCTTGTTTCGAAGTATCTGTGTGCTGGTATTGAGACTTAAAAGAGGAGAGAATTATCAAAATGTTTAATGTGTAACAAACTTTTGGCTCAACAAAAATAGTTACGATGCAATGTCACCTAGAATCAGTCAGTTTTATCAACTTCTTAATAATAGGTTAGAAGCCTGGAATATAAATTGTGTAACAAAGACTTTTGTGGATAGATGGATTGTTGAATTTCAAAATTTCACACAAGGTTTTGTTCGAAATCGATTGAATTTCTCATAGATAAATGACTAATAATGCATAGTTTGCGAGTTTAATTACTCTTTCATGTCCAGAAGCCAAGTGAATAGCCATATATATTTGATAATCGTTTTATTAAACTATAGTTCCCTTGCACAACACTTGATGAAAGAGATCAGTATATTTCAGTATCTTTTTGTAATACCGAAACTAATGATTGCATAATTTGATAAAGTTCCTAAATTCCAGAAGAATCGTCCATTTATTCACTCAACTCATGATGAGAGCTATTACGCATTGTCAAGAGAAATTACAAGTGATACAGGCATTTAATAATTTTCATAAAATGTTATTAGGTAATAAATTCGATACGTAAAATATTAGGTAATAATTCCGTTATAATAGGTTATTATATAGAAATATTTTTTACTAGTTTAACACCAACCTTTACATTCTTCTTCTTTCGAACAAAAAGTATGATATGGCCGATTGCTATCATTATTTGTTTTATTATACAGTCAATTACTTCTTTGTTCACATTTCTCATTTTCTGAAAATTGAAAATTCATACGGAATTTCTTGATCCTTATGCTTATGGATGGACTATTTACAGATATATAGCTATACATATTTATATATATATATATATATATATATATATATATATATATATATATATATATATATATAAATTGTTCATTTTCATTTATGTTTTCTGTGTATTCATGTATAATATAGCTTTTTTCCCGATGATCCCATTCCAGAGATAAGAATTTGTCTATTGATTTGAATTGAAAGTGTTGTAATGATAAAAAACGACAAGTTGGCATTAATTACTGTAGGTTAATGAACTTTTCTATATTTCAATCAAAATTGCATACTTGTAAATTTCTTGGCAATGAATGAATATTACGATAACTTAAGCATGGAGTAAATAATTACAGTGAAAAATGAACGAGTTCAATGAAATCTCCTCCGTTAATTACGTGGAGTTCACATTTCTGATTTAGTCTATATTCTTTTAATTAGAGCTCCTACGTTATTTGGAATTTTGAAATTCGGGAAAAACAAAGAGAGTCAAGACGTCTAATATAGCGATAGCTTTCATGACTTTATATGACTATCCGTAGTAGTTTGGTTATTTAATATTTGTAGTACTTTAAACAAGTTAAATTTCAGATTCAAAAGAAATGATGATAAGTATATCTTTATTGCAGATCAAAAAACGATTTATGAATGAATCCGTCTATTCCAAATAATTTCAAATCATTAATCGATTGGATCGATACTTGATGAAAATCTAAATACATAATTTAAATAAAACTAAATAGTTTTTCGATTTTCACTATAATCCATGAAAAACATGACAATATCGTTTCGCCAACACAGTGGCTTCATCAGATGTTGATGATAAACTGAGATTTACTCTGATCTGATGATAAACTGAGATAAACTCACTTTATCATCAACATCTGATGAAGCCACTGTGTTGGCGAAACGATATGTTTTTAATTAATTATAGTGAAAATCGAAAAACTACTTAGTTTTATTTAAATTCTGAATGATTTTGTTCAACTTGCTACTCTCTGTATAATCCTAGCAGAATATATGATAAACATATTTGGATATATACGAAAACAATCAATGAGCAGTAAGTACTTATTTCAAGGGTTCACTTCAAAGTCCTTATTTCTGGATTATTTTCCGAGAAAAGATGAAGAAAACATGAATATTGAACCATTTTATCTTTCAGTAAAGAAAAATTAATCACGATTCAACTTCAAACAGAGCAGGAGAAATGAAGCATCAACAAAGTGTTGCCTAAATTTGAAATCTAAATAGAACAGAATTATCAAAATCATGGGAGAGACCTTTTTATAAGCAAAAATGGCATTTCTTTTCTTGAGTATCTCAAAATTAGAAGAACAGAAGGAGAATTTCTGAAGGAAAATCTTTTGGGATTCCGAATAAGCAACATCAATTCAAATATGTCACCGAAAATCAAAACCTATTTAATTTAATTTTAGGGGTCCGCATCTAGGGGTCCGCATCGAAAAAACGTTGGAAAACTCAGCGGTAGACCATTCTATTGTAGCGGATCTAGTTGGATTATTTTAATCTTTATCGAATAAATCATTTTCAATAATATATTTCGATAACATAATGGAATAATTTAGAGAAATAAGTGTTCGTGAATGAATACTTTATTTAACTATGTGAATTCTCTTAGTATCATTTCAGACAAATGAATTTGATTGATTTTTGACTTAAAATGTGCTAGTACAAATGCGTTTTATTCAAACTAATATAATGGGACAATAATTTGGAAAAATGATAAATATTTCAGTACTTTTTTGCTGATTTTAATGAAGAATGTTCATATAATTAAGTAGAGTTTACATGCAAAAATATTTAATTTTTCATATAGAATCAACAATTAAGGGCTCACCAATAAGGCCATTGATGTGTGCTGATTTTTATTCTTTTCTAAACTGGGCGATGGTACAAAAAATGTTTGGAATCTTTTTAATACTCGATGAATCTGTTTAAGATTGATTTGCTAATTAATTGATATTGATTTTTATATTTCAATATTTTTTTGTTATGTTTTCCACTATATTGAGTACTAACATTGTCTACGTCGTTTCATAAATTAGTGAAAATAAGGGATAAAAAGGATACTCCCGATTTTTCCTGTGAAACCGAAAGCGAAACGACCGACCGAATTAAAATTTTCGCTGACATTGCGACATTGAAGTTCGAACGAGGGCGCCGGATCGATTCTCCCTTTCCTACAATTTTCACTCATGTAAGGAAAACTTTTCCAACTTAACTCTTCTTCTCAATATAATTTTTCCTTTATGAATCTTGTGATAGATGCAGAGATAATTGTAGTGTTGTCTGATTACCGGACAGGTACACCCAAAGACGTCCTGCGCCGTCTCCACGCGACGCTCCAATGGAACCGCGACGCCACTTTATTGGTCAGCGCTACCTATGACCCTACCCCGTTACGCCACCGACGTGACGTCATTCTCATTAGGAGTGTCGAGTGCAACACCCACCGTCAATTGTTTCAAGAGCACTCCAAATGGCCCTCTCGATTAGGTAGAATCGATTTTTCCTCCAGTTTTTCTCGAGAACATACTCTCGTCACAAAGGTTCAAATGGAAAAGGTTTTTCTGAATTTTGATAGAAAACTCTTTGTTTTCGCCCTACTTTTCAGTTTTATAATATAAAGTTCAAATTTCAATGATGAATAGAAGTAATCTTGTTCCTTCATTCAGAATGCTGCATATAATACTGCTTATGTACAGTAGGTAATACACGCACATTCCATGAAGTAGAGCAACAAGCGATGAAATTTTTTCTCAAACAATGTTGGAAATCGATATTTGATTACCTCAGAACGAATATATTACACAAGTTCACTCAAAAGAATAAAAAATAAATAATGGTTAAAAGCAAATAGGTTCCCATACAGTGTAAAATGGCGCATGAGCCAGTTACACTAATCTAAACAAATATTGGTTTCATATAATCTTTTCTCAAATCAAATATCACCTATTAAAATAAAATGGTGTATCCAATCTCATTCAAAAATTAGCTTCCTAGACACTTCGAAAAATTTTTTCTGACAAAGACCGATTTTGTAGCAAAACGTCAACTAAAAATGAACATTTCATATTTCGGAAATATGGGAATTTCGTATAGCACCTGTCAGAAAAGCACAGTTAATCTAGGAGTGGACAATAGAAAAAAGATCACCTAGAAATTCTTCCGAAGAGAAATTAAAAAAATTGTTTTTCATATCAGTTTTTGGGAGTTTGTTTTGCGAATTGATGATTTTGTAACGAAACCAATCGGAAATGTTTTTTATATCAGTTGTACACTAATTGTATAAAATTCTCATTGCTCGCTACTAAATATATTCTTTTCAACAAATTTTGCTGAAATTTTGTAATAATATTCATTTATATATATTTTTTTTTGTTCCGTTGTTGACATAATTGAGAACTTGAGATGAATAAAAACTATAACTGACATTATAAAAACTCAACACTAGAAAAGACAACATGCACATTCCCATTAATTAATAAACAATAATATTTTTCGCTTCAGTAATATTCAGTTGCACTTTAAAATAATACTTTACTCAGCGAAACATTGGCTGCTTATTTTAATCACCAACTCGGTTTCTTAATTGAACATTCATATAAAAAAAAATAGGTATGAAATAATTTTCATCAATTAATCTCATATATTTCATATATTTACGTAATAGCTGACCCGGCGAACTTCCTAAGGTCCAACAATTGACAGTCAATGAATGAGATGATACCTTTTAGATGAACTTAACTGATGCTTTAATCAACGCCCCGAATTGAATACAATCTTATATTTATAACGTTGATATAAATAAGTCGCCTTTGTTTCAAATATTTATATATAAATCGGACAAGAGAAGATTACCACTCCCACCATGTCATCACTGCCGGTGAATAGTCATCACTTCACTGCTACCTACAGTCAAAACAGTTTTTCATCTGCGATGCCGCGAAGCTTCTTTAGCAAATACATATTGTTTAATGAAACAACATTTAGATTTAGATTTTTTTCATATATTAACATCAATATACATTTCGAACTACTACTTCTTTTTCAAATGCTGAAATTTTGGCATTTGCAAAAGAAGCAGTACTTCGAAACGCGCGTCATGCATATTGTTGTTAATATATGAGCAAATTTTAAATATTGTTTCATTATGGATATTAATTTCTCCAAGTATCGGCCTCATCAATCATCAACATATTTTTTGTTACTCAGTGTAACAAAACAGTAATTTAAATAAAACTAAGTAGTTTTTCGATTTTCACTATAATTAATTCAAAACATGACAATATCGTTTCACCAACACAGTGGCTTCATCAGATGTGGATGATAAACATCTGAACTGATCTGATCTACATCTGATGAAGCCACTGTGTTAGCGAAACGATATTGTCATGTTTTGAATTAATTATAGAGAAAATCGAAAAACGACTTAGTTTTATTTAAATTATGTATTTAGATTTTCATCAAGTATCTGCCCAATCGATTAATAACAAAACAGTATTTTGTTCTGAGTTTCTCTAGAATGTGGTCTATATAGATTTATATTTTCTGATATATAGTCTGTCGTATGTATGTATATAGGTTTATATAATTTTATATGGATTATCATTATAAAGTTATGTCAGTTTCGTTCAATGCTTTTTAACATAGATAGAGGCAATAGATAGATATAGATGGTTTCACAAATGTTCGACGTGATTCTTAAATTGACTTCACTTTTTTATTTATGAACCATCTGGCATGAAACAAATACTAAATATAAGTGGAGCTTACCGCAATATATTTGTAAAAACACCATTTTAATCGGATAAGTCGTTTCTGAGATCATGCACAAACTCACAGACGAACAGACAAAAGTCTGTTTTCGGCGCTTCTGTATTGATAATGGTCCCAATAATATTTTTTCGCGCCCATTTTCCATGTGCAGACAGCGATTCGTTATATTTTTATTATATATATATATATATATATATATATATATATATATATATATATATATATAATGTTACTTAGCTTTAATCATTTTATGGTATTACTTATATTACTTAAACATAATTTTCAATAAAAAAATTATATTTAACAGTGTTGGCGTTTACTTGATGTAAATCCATTATTATTGAATATAAACTTAAATTCACTTGAACACTTAAAACACTTGAACTTATGATTTACACTTTATTAACTACATAGCATGACGCGTTTCGTCGTTACAAACGACTTCTTCAGATGCTTACAGAATAATATTTTTCATTATTCTGTAAGCATCTGAAGAAGTCGTTTGTAACGACGAAACGCGTCATGCTATGTAGTCAATAAAGTGTAAATCATAAGTTCAAGTGTTTGAATTTAAGTTTATATTCAAAAAAATTATATTCGTAAAAAAGGGGTTTCAAATAAATCAAAAATTTTAAAAAATAAAAGAGAATATTTGGCAGTTCACAGTATTGGTCGGCCGATTCTAAAATGTTTTCTAATACTGAGATCTAATAAATATATTACATCTATAATATATTATTATCAACACCAATTGTTGTTTCATTTTAATTCTTGCTTGTATTCCGATAAAGTTTGAAACGTTTAATTTTATACGTGTGTGTCAATATCCAAATAATTATTTGATTAACCAGATATTTTCATGTGACAGTTTGCAAAATTTTTCAGCCATCACCTTTCCTTCTTCCTTTTTTTTCCTTCCATACTAAGAAAACTATCGAAAAAATTCATAATTGATCTTCGTCACACCAATTATTTCATGAGAAAATACTTTTTCATGAAGTTATTCAAACAAAGTTCCAATGGTATAATAGCGTAATTCAAAAACACAGAACACAAATAAAAATAATTTCAATTCACTTGATATTATATATATTATATAGTTCTAGGCTGAAATACCATTCAGTACTAAAACTAAACATTGTCTTTGATTGAATATTTTTGTCAAATTTAACCAGGTGTTCGAATATTAGTTTCAAACAATGTTGCACCAAATGTTCACATTGAGAGCTTGAATCTTTCAATCAAAAACTAACGAATAATGAACAATCCATATTCTGAAAAATGTCATCGAATAATACCAATTATAGTTTTGTGACCCTCTTATATTTTCAATAGTTTCAAACCCAGAAAATCCTTTAAATTTCTCAGTTTGACACTGCGTGTCACATTATGGGTGTCCAAACGTGGGTGAATTCATACCTTTCTAATAATGATGCAACGTGCTTATTTTTCTTTATAAAATACACTTCAATGAATATTTTGACGTCACTCTGAATATTTTATTACATTATGAACTTTGTTGTTTAATTTAATCTGTTTTATTTGTGTTAGCAGTGTTAATTTTTCCAAATTTTTGGTCAACACTAGTTTAGAGCATTGAATATATTTTTTGTAACGATAACCACACTAAGGAATATTCAATAACCCATGTCATGCGCTTTTTTGAATGACACGAATGATTTAATGATATTGTCATTTTTTCTGAGAAAAATTTCAATACAGAATTTCTTTCAATCATCCTAAAATACCAAAAAATTTTCTTCATTTCATGAAAGTGTCTATTAAATGAATGAACTTTCCGTTTGCTATACCTAATTTTCCAATAACACACTTCCTTGGTGAATAATAAGTAGGAAAATATGTAAACAATCAATTATAAAAACTGCAAATGTTATATCCAAAAATAATCTAGATATTGCTCTAGAAAATTACATATCGACGAACAAAATACGGATGAAATAAATTCAATGGATGATGAATCAACTCTCTGATAGTTCATATTTGAATGAGAGGTAATAAGAAATACCTGTCTAAAAATAACTAACTGAACAGTTCTTTATTCGGCTAGTTTCGCTTTTTACCGCATTAGCACTAATGAGCTTGAACGAGAAAAATTAACTTGCCTCTAAAATTTGAATGAATCCTTCTTAGTAATCGCAAACCTGAAATTCCGTAATATTCATCTCACTAAATGATACTTACATACAATTTTATTCTAATAAGGTGTACGAGTATATATTTGGTATATAATAGTCATATAATCAAATTGGTATATAATGGAATCATATATGGTTCTTTGGAATTAGTTTGATTAACTATAATTGAATCAAAATATATACACATATATAAACTTGAACAACTTTATCAATATGATCAATTTCTGGGAATCGTCTACTGTATAAAATCTGACTGTAATGCAATTCGAACTTGTAGTGAAATAAATTGGAATTACTACGGAATTGACCCTTGATTCATCTTTAAAATTATTACATTACTAGGTATACCCATTTCAACTTTACAACTTATACGAATTGAACTCACAAGTCATGAAAATTGATTCCCATGGTTAATTTACTCAAATTAGTTTATTGGTAAATGAACAAATCTCGTTGAAATCTGTGTTTACAAAATAATAATCAAATAGATGTGAATAAACTTACCTTCTTTAAAAAAAGTATCCTAATTTATAAGGTCAAGCAACCTTATTGCATATAAATGAACTTATTCATTGATAAACGATAACCCTACAAATTTTCGCTCACTTTGATTAAACTGCAATAATTTTATCTGGACATAATTTTTAATATCTTTATGTTTTCATTGATAACTTTAATTACGAAAATTATAACTATGTATCACTGTTCTAAACCATATTTTATTAATACTATATATTTTTCATTTACAGAAGTAACATATTTCATATAGTATTTCCATATTAAACACAACCATATCAGGAAAACACAGTGTCCTGATTTTTTTAGAAAAATAGACATATAAAATTACGAATTAGAGAAAACAATGAAATGGGATATGCAGATTCACTTGAAGTGATTCAGTAACAGAAAATATGAAAAAATAATAGTCTAACAAAAAACTCAACAGTCTCATCTATGTAGATGTATTAAAAATGCTGTAACCAGAAGGTACACCACACAAGCGTTTCTTTGTACAAGTCCACAAAGTTTTAGAAATCACGGTTACTCAGTGGTGAATCAACCGAGGGGCCGAGTAGTATTATAATCTTCGACCCGGGAAATGGTGTCATAGATAGAACTCAGGAGAACTCTGGCCATCTGAATTCAAACTTGTCATTTGCGCTCTGCCTAAGTGTATTCTTTGCTTTAGAAGATCTCTTTCTTGAATAACTCTTGCTAGTTCAGATTTAGTTTTGTGTAATTCCACCTGAAGTTCCCTGTTTGCTTGTTCCAAATGCTGACGTTGCTCAAGTCTTTTATGGCGACAGTTTTGTGCGTAACCTCTATTTTTAAGTGTTCTACGTTTTTGTTTAAGTTTCGCTATTTGATCTCTGGGACACCCATGAAGTTTCTTATTCAGTTCTCTCACAGATAATGTCATGAGCATTTCGTCGTTCAGTTCATGTCGACCAATTTCTTCACCGCAAGTTGAGTAGCCACTTCCGTGGCTATTACTAAGTCTAGGTGAAATTGCACTAACCTCACTACATACTGATTGTGGTCTTTGGTGGTGAAGACTGTGATGACTGTTTTCCATACCCGATGGTATATATTCTCTTCTTTCCCAATCCGGTTCACCCCCTACACAGTGCATCGGACGTAAATCCAGTGGTTGAGGATCACGCATAGTCCACATCCAGTCTTCCATGAAAGCTGGGCTCTGCAAGGTCCCAACGATTGACTTGGTGGAGTTTCTGGAGGAGTCCCTGGATCGTTTATAAGGGGCATGTTGATGAGAACAGCGGGCTGGCTGTACATAGTTTCAGGTGGTGGAGATAATGACGAATACCTTCGATCTTCGGAATCTTCTTGTATCCAACTTTCGGTATCCACTACGTGTCTGCGATCTTCGCGTTTTACTGTGACGTCTTCCAGGTGATCAAGAACGAAATCTTGCACATATTCCTCCGCAAGGTGCTGTTCGTCCTCCATTCTTCTGCCACTGTACGTATGCATTCTTGTGTTCGTTACTCTTCCGCGTAAACTGAAATTCCCGCGCGCGAGCGTTCTCTGTTAGAGCCGACGTTAGATTGAGCCCCCGGCGTCTTTGCCGAACATTGCGGCGTGCTGGAGAGGCGGCGTCACGGGACGCAAAGCACCGCCTCCGCACAATTCTTATAGGCGCATCGAATTTTATTCTGGAAATTTGTTTATACCTCTACAGCCAGTCAATAAAGAGAATATTCACACCATACTGTTCCATGCCCGTCCATTGTACACTACAATAGACATACGACGAGTGGAAAAAATAAAAAATAAAATAACACTCTTTTATTAACAAGATCCGCAATTTTATACGGTACTCGTGGCTGTTCTGGATTCCGATTCGCTTTTATGGGCAATAACGTTTTCGAATTCAAAATTAAGTTCTTTTCTAGAATGTCTTATAGTCATGAAAACCGTCGCAAGAGTTACATACAATAGATGTATTAGAGCGCAGAGGAACTCTTACATTGGTTGCTAGCCAATAAACTAACTTTTCTGAAGTAACAACATCCATCCTATCGAACATTTCGGTCACAGAATTTGCATATAAGCTGATCTATAGCTAAAGAATTGGAAATTACTATACTTTACCCCAAGTAGAACGTATATAAAATACATGATTTGAAATAGTAATATTTAAAATTTAGTCTCATTTTTATTTCAGAGAAGTATTTAAGAAATATAAATCTCATCAAATAAAAAATATGAAAGAGTCCTTAATTGATCTCGATTATCTGCTGTTGGGATTAGTTTACGTAAAAATTAAACAGTTTAAAAAGTGGTGAATATATTACGTCTTATTATTACAGACATATGCAGTTCAAATCACAACATTAGCCTGCACTTGTTCAACTTAGCCAGCCTACATAAATAAAAAACTGTAAATTGTAGAAGTTCCTTTCATAATGTGAAATTAGGAGAAATATTAATTAAATAATCACAAATTATCACAATGTATTTTTCAAAGGTGGTCACTGGACTGAACCTTCCAGAATATTTCATATAAATAAAGAACAATGTAGACGACTTGAGAAATCCAATAATTTCTGTGAATTTTGATTAAAAATGATAGTCGTGTTTGAAATAGTTCAACACAAAATATTGAAAAGATAAAATGGTTCTGCAATCTTCACAATCAATCAATCAATTCCAGCAATTTTCCAGGAAGTCAAGGAATAGCGCACTATTTAAATGATGGATTCAAACTGGACTAAATTAAGACAAATCAAAAATTTTCGATAAGTAACAGTAACAGTAATACAAAATTTCATGGTAGAAAATGTTTCAGCTGTTCCAAAATTTTTTCAAAATTCTAGTATATAACAATCATAATTACAACTATATTTTCAGTCATCAAGACTTTGTTGTGTCCACCCTATATAAATTGAAAAAAATTCTTTTATTGCGTTATGTCGAGTATATTTTTTAGGAATAATTATTCTTAATAATTGATGAGGCCGATACTTGATATAAATCGATAAACATAATAAAACAATTGTTAAATAAAATAAAAATAAATATAAATATATGTGTAAATCAGTTTAACAATTGTCTTATTATAATTATTCTTCGTCAGAAATTATATATTCATGATGGATAAACACCTGAATCATATATTTCTGGATATAATCTTATTGTTGTGTTTTAAAAAAAGTGGGATTGCAGGTGCAACTTCATAATTATATTTTAGCAACTTGATATTTCTTTATTGTCTCAAGTTTTGCTTTCTCTGTATCAGCAAATAATGCTTTCCAAAAATTTGCAATCAAGTTTATATTTCATATATTGTTCAAAACTTAATTAAATATGCTGGTATTAGCTTCTTAGTGAAAATTCATTTCGTATTTTATTTATTTGTATTATTATTTCTATATCAATCTAAATACCGTTTTGTTTGCATTTTCATCTGAATAAGCTTGTTGTTAAACAGAGTTTCGAATGTTTGTTTAGGTATTCGCCCCAATCTCGCCTCTTGAGAATTGCTAATTCAGGAAAAACCTCACAGATTCATAAACCAACGAAAATTATGAATTATACAGAGTGATAACTCTATAGAAGTGCCATTTAAAGTTCAGTAATTACCCTGACAAATAATCCTAATATACCTACCTTAGAAAATAATTTTGTTTCAATGATTATATGTGATTTCATTGCCTTTTTGGTTTACTTGATGGAACATTGTTCAAAAATATGCTAGTATACATTAAACAATGTATTTTCTTTAAAAATCAATCATCTACATGACATTATCAATAGTTTTACAATGTCAAGCTACAATGCCAAAACCTCAGTAGCTATTCATTTACAAAAATTAAATTAATCTGAATCTTTTAGTTGAGTTTCAAATGTAAAAAAATGTAAATGTATACCTACTGAATAGCTATTTCAGTATTCTCTAGCTAATAGCTAGAGAATACTGAAAAACTACTTAACACTCACACATTCTTCTTTGTTGATATATTTTATTGATATCAAATTATCACCTAACTATAAATAATACTTATGTAGTAGGTACCTATATACTCTTATTGTATTCGATGTTTCTTCAATTCGTTTATTAATATGGTACATTTCTAGAAATGACATTTTCTCAGTGCATACCAAATTCAACACTACTGTCGAATCTCAATCCATAACGTCATCAATTAAATTAAATTAATTAATTCCGGCAGAATTTTGAAAAAATTGAGAGAGTGGTAGTTTCAACCTAAACACGTTAGTGCTGCTGCCAAAAGATTCAGTATTAGGTGATTTTAACTATCGAAAGTGTCACTGTTCATTTTGTTTTATTACAACCGATTTAGATGTTGTTAAGTATCTACTTATTACTCCAAACAAGTATTGAATTAGATGTATACACATTACTTCAAACCAACTATAATTTATCTTCTCAATAATATGAACATTTTTGACAATTATAATAATAATATTTATTCAGCTGAAGCTATAGAAAAAATCTACAAATTTTGAACTATCAATTTTGAATTACATACCTATCCTATTATTCAAAATATGCTTTCTCAGGTTACGCTTAAATATCTTAATATTAATACTAATTTTCAATATACATACTTGGTAAATTACTGAAAGCCTTAAATCCGTCATAATATGTGCTATTTTGAGATGTAGAAAGTTTACAACTTTGGATATAAAAACTATCAGTATTTCTAGTCTTATACCCATGCACATCACTGACATATGTTACATTTTTTTATTACTTTATATGGAAGCAACTGATTTTTCATTTCAAATATGAATATATATATATATATATAAAGCAAAGAGTATTCTTTGTTTAACAGACATTAGTTCCAAAGAGTTCAGGATAATTGTAACAGGTGTATACCTATTGCACTTTAAAATTGTTTGCATGGCTCTATTCTGTAACTTTTGTAATTGTTGAATTTTTTCTTTAGTTAAACTAAATAACCATGTGCAGCAAATGTATTGAAAATGTGGCATTATTATTGATTTGAACAACAATAATTTCACGTATGTCAACAGATTTTTTCCTATTCTTTTCAAAAATTTTATTTTTTAGAGACTCAGATGATATGAAAAGAACATGATCATTGAAACTCAGTGAGGATATAGTTAAATCCTCATTTTTATTGGTTTTAAGCGTTCTACTTGTACCCAAAACTATGAAGTTAGATTTTTGCACATTTAGGGATAAGCTATTGTCACATAACCATTCATTAATTGCAGGAAGGTATCTATTGATCCCCTCTGTCATATTCTTAATATATTTGCCAGATATATAGAGCATAGTATCATCAGCGAATAAACGCCTAGAACATTTTTTCACATGAGAGACAATATCGTTTATACATAAGGACAACAACAACGGACCTAACACAGTTCCTTGAGGTTTACATCCATTTTCGTGCTATCCGAATTATGTCGAAATGTTTTTAATTGAATTTGCTTATTTTTCTGAAAGAATGGAAAATTAAATTGAACTATTTTATTCCATTTATATGGCACTAATAGGTATGTCTTTTCAATTTGCATGAATCTATACAGATTAATTATTGAAATTTGTCATTTGATGTGAATTTATTCAACTATACTATGGCAGATACATTATTATCTAGATTTATATTCATTGTATAAATGAAAAACACATTGGTCCTACTATTTTAATGAAAAATTCATACCGCAATATATACATGGTTTCAACAAACTGATAATAATAATAATCGACAAATTGATGACTGCACTCCTCTGAAAATGAGTGAAGGCCAGGTTATTAGTTATCGCCGATCTAACAACGAAAAGCTGGAGTTCAACAGAGGAAACCATTGCGAGGGGACACATTAATGAGACTAAGGAAAATCGACAAAGAAACGTCAAGCTAACTGGTTAGTCAAGTTAACCAGGTTACTCTATAACCTGGTCTACATCAACCAGGATATAAAAGACCAGGTTATTCCTGGTGACAGGTACCGATACGGATGCCAAATTTCAGAGACACTCTAACATATAACATGAGGTGCCAAATATTCGCATCGAGGGAACACAAAGAAAGACATGACGCCGTAGCAAAGATTGAACATCAAGAACTGGCAACAAAATTACATCTTCTACAGTAGGAAAAGGTGCATTACTAGAAGTACATTCCGGAGCCAATTTTGAAGAATGACCAGACTCTACTAGAACCCCACTACCTTGACTGATCAAACAGTTCCCCACAATATTCCTGACCTGGTCCTGGTTGACAGAAGCGCGAGGGAAAATACATTTATCGAGGTGGCCATTCCAAATGTGAACAATCTAATTGAGGAGAATGCCGATAAAATCTCTAAATATCGAGAACTTGAAGTGCGAGTGCAGGCACAGTGGCACATGCACTTGGTCAAGACTGTTCAAATTATCTTTAAATCCACTGGTATAATCCCAAAAATCTCCTGAAAAATATCAGAAGAATATCATAAGGAATTACAGAAACTAGCACTACTTTCCACAGCAAGTACTGTCAGGGAGTTTGTAGGACTAACGGAAATCAACGCCAAGAAGGTCGCCGCCATGAAGGACCGCCGCCATGAACCTGATAATTTGGAAAAGGTCCCCACAGAGTTTATTACTCTGATATATAATATCTGGGATAAGTTAAAGATCTCCTGTTGAGAGTGTGAAACCTGTAATACTTGAAATTGAAGAAAATAATAACGAAACTTTATTTATTTTTATTTATATATATTCATCATAAAAAGGTTTATAATTTAAAATCCTCGGCGTAGTTCAGCCCTCTGACCTATTTAATTTAATTCCAAGTAACAATAACAGAAATACAATAATATAAACTATACAAATAGCTAGGCGTAGACACCAATAAAATCGAAGTTAAAAAAGGGAAATATTAACCCGTCAAGTGCCATGGGGGATCAATGTTATCCCCCAAATCGCATTGGTTTTTGTGATCCACTCTGACCATTCGGGATCAGTACTGTTCGTCATGCCTGATTTTACCTCTAGTCTAGATGGCGACCGATTTAACAGCTTAGAAGTGATTTATTCTCAGTTGGGTTTGGCAATTCATCATGAATAGACTCACGATCATCAAGCAAGGCGTAGATTCGTCGAATGGTCCCAAAACGAGATTGCCGTTGTTCCTGATTTTCATAAGCGAATTTTGTTCAGCGATGAAGCGCACTTCTGGTTAAATGGCTACATCAACAAACAAAAATGCCGTATTTGGAGTGAAGATAATCCTCAAGTGTATGTCAAAACACCGTTACATCCAGAAAAACTGTTTGGTGTGCTTTATGGGCTGGTGGAATCATTGGTCCGTACTTCTTCAAAAACGATGATGGCCAGAACGTTACAGTCAATGGTGATCGGTATAGAGCCATGATTACTAACTTTTTCATTCCTGAATTGAAGAACCATGATGTCCAGGAGCTGTGGTTTCAACAAGACGGCGCAACATGTCACACAGCTCGTGCCACAATCGATTTATTGAAAGACAAGTTTGGTCACCGCCTAATTTCACGTTTTGGGCCTGAAAATTGGCCTCCAAGATCTTGTGATTTAACACCGCTAGACTACTTTCTGTGGGGCTATGTAAAGTCATTGGTCTATGCGGATAAGCCACAAACCTTGATCATTCGGAAGACAATATTCGCCGTGTCATTGCCGATATACGGCCACTAATGTTTGAAAAAGTCATCGAAAATTAGAGGTCCAGATTGTACTACATCCGAGCCAGCCGTGGCGTTTATATGCCAGAAATCATATTTAAAATGTAATGCCACAAGATCATCTTTCGATTAAAAAAAATTCTTGTCAATCTAATGATCCATCGTTGTTTTATTGCAATTTAAAGTTCTATACCTCTAAAAAACACCCTTTAGATACGACGCTTCCATATTAAGTGATTGAATACGCTAAAAGATGTTTTAGGCAGTACGAAATTCGTTTTGACCATGTGTCTTTATTATAAATTAGGGTGAAAATTCATCAAACAAGGAGGAGAAAATTTTTTTATTTCAAAATGTATTTCAATTCACATTGGCATTATGAATTTCAAAAAAACAAGCTAAACAAAGTTGTTTTTGAGGATGTTGTTTCAAGAGGTTTGTAGAAATTCCAACGTTTTGAGCTGTGAAAGGAAATGGCCTCAAGTACTTTCCGGTTACGTCTAGAATATACCTAAGAAAATTAATATAACAAATAAAACATCAGAATTAGAAATAGTGGATATGAATAATCATAAAAGACAAAGCCTAACGTAGCAAGCATTCTTTCAATAATTTTTTAAGTTTAAATAGATTTACTTCTACTATCTAGCGAAACAGAATTGTAAACTTCTGCTGTTTAAGCAAAAGTAGCCCTTTAAAACCTTCTAATAATGATGACGCTGAAATTTGAAAATATTAATTATCATAGTGAAACACAACCATCATAAAAACTCTTATAAAGGTTGGTAACTCTTTAATAACTCTTGAGAAACTTTTCAAAAATGCAACAAATGATAAAATTCCCTCTGCTATATATAAAAATGTTTAACTCTATTTGATAATTATTTTGTCGACAGGTTTCAAGGAGTTAACTCATCATCAAGGCTGGGTTACATGTTAAAATGTTACGAGTTTTCTTTATATGACCAATTAAATGATTAATAAATCAAAACGTTTTAACAATTTCGAAAATATTATATTTAGCCACTACAAAATAAACAATATTTTTGAAATTCTTAAATTGATTTCAATTTATTAATCGTTTGACATGGATATTCAGTCATAATTAATTCAATGAATAATCATGTCCATGTGGCTTTAGCGCTAAACATTATGTAAGGATAAAATTGTGGGTTATTTTGAAAAATTTTAAATAGTTTGAAGGACATGCAAATGCGAACACCCACTGAATTAATAGCGCACATTCAACGTTCATTGCGAATCTCCACCGAGTTTGGTTTGATTTTCACTTCGTGTCCCGGTCGGGCATCGACTGTAGCAGGTAAATAGAGTAGCGAACTTGCTCAATTATTTGTTCACAATTAAAATTTCAGGCATATTAACCCTTTAGCATAATGTTCGGTAATTCGCTATTTGAACAATGAGCCAATCTCAGTAGGCGAATGTTCTAATTACATTAGAACTGCAAGCGTTCGTTAGAAGAACGTCCAACTGGACAAACTCAGAGAGATTCGAAAAATATGTGTAGTTTTTGGAAAATATTTAAAGATGTTTGTTTCGCGTGGGTGGGGACTTTCTTGATTTGGGGTGGCGACCTTTGATGAAAAATTGAGTGCATATTTTTCGTAATTATATTTGAGATGTCGGTAAATTGAGCTTCATATAATATCAGACAATATTGTACAGCTCTAACTTTTTTTACATTTTTATATTGTTCATAAAATTTTATATTGTTATATTGTTTCATATTATTGTATTTATATGGTTACATTGTTCTCAGGAGAACGAAAAAGTTCGAAGCATGTGTCAAGTACTTTATATTATTTATTTTACCTTTATGTTATGCGTATTTGACCGAAGGTATTTTCATTTCATTATACCTAGTGGGATAAAACTTTTTCTCATTTACAAACAATCGAAAGAGCTTTAACGCCCGTTAAGGCTGAAATGTTAACAGCGGTTAACACACGACTAAAAGAGGTCCAAAAGAATCTTCAACTGAATAATATAAAATATCTCCAAGATTGCAGGTAGTCACTATAAAATCGCACTTGTGAAGTTTGAGGAAAGATCATCGCGTCAACCTGAAATAAAATGAACTGATGAATCCAACCAAAGCTGAAACAAAAGCCCTAAAATTTATGAATTCAAGTTCAATTGCTCTCCCAATTGAGAATAATCGCTATAATAGTAATTATAATAATATATACCTATATATGTATATTTTCATTGATAGTTTTTTTGTCTATTTATATTTCAAATGAAAATCAATATTCTTAGCGAAAAAAACAGTTTTATGAAAAGTTTCTATTTGTAATTGACGTTTCGCTCTGAATTGAAATATTTCATCAAAGCTTTGAAATAAATACTTTTCTATGAAAATCATAGTCTATCAATTCCAAATGTTTGATAAAGCTATAATTTGAAGCGAATCGTGAACTAGAATTGAAATTTTTAAGGTCTGTTACTACTAAGAATCAATTGTCAATTTATATTCCTATACATATATATATATATATATATATATATATATATATATTCATATATATATATATATATATATATATATATATATATATATATTCATATTCATCGGAAAGAAAGTATTGGGTTCTTTGGTTCTCAAAATCATTTATTAAAAACCTTCAGCACATTACGTTTCGGTCCATTTTTCGGGCCTTTTTCAAATTAAATTCATCAATATATTGTCATCACTAAAATGAAAAAACAGAAAAGACAGGCTTGTAAACAAAACATTACACGATCAAAAGTTACTACGTAAACAAATACAATACTTAATACTACACATGAAACAACATTCAAACGCCGAAAGGTTTCCAATAATTACACTTTTATTAAAACTATGTTACTTTTCAATTACGATCAGATACGATCACGTTTACCTTCGGAGAGACTAATTTTCGTTTCACTACGAAGAGTTTACTAGGTCCTTTTATATCTATCTTGTCATTAATGGCATCCGGGTTTTTTTTAAAACGTCATTCCATGATATTCTCCTTTTCTCTTGTTATATTCGGATTTTAGGATTTTTGTTTTGTTGAAGTTAAATTTATACTTCAATGCTTGTTCATTTAGTTTTTAATGCAGTGATGTTCTTGCGATCATATTTGTGACCATGTAATCTGTTTTGTAGGTGTTGGCTGGTCTGTCCAATATACACCCCAGAGCAGTCTTGTATAAATCTAAGGTATATAATATACCTTAGGTATATCAGATACTATATATTATGTCATCAAGGACATAATCTGCTACAATGCATCTTTAGCAAACTTAAGAGCATCATACCAGACAACAAAAACCGTGTCAGGCGGTACATCAGTCACAAATATGATCACAAGAACATCATTGCATTAAAAAAACATGAACAAGCATTGAAGCATAAATTCAACTTCACAAAAAAAAATCCTAAAATCCGAATATAACAAGTGAAAACGAGAATATCATGAAAAGATGGTTATAAAAAACCGGATGCCATTAATGACAAGATAGATAAATAAGGACTTACATCTAACGCACATAAAGCACATGAATACATCTAACATTGAAAGTTTCACAGATACTAGATTTTATAAATCTACTTTTTGAGCAATTTCATCTGATTGATGAAGTAATGCCATCCAGTATCAATACAATATTGAAATTAATAGCACCTTTAAAAAACAGTTTCAGTTGTCCCTAAATAGTTTTATAACAGTAACTTTACATTGAACCTATACAGTAGACGTAGAGGATTCCGACTCTCCAGACTTGGCCCAGTCGACCTTTCCAGGAACATCGTTTACGCGATTGTTAACGGGAAAACGAGGGATGTTAGACCCCTCTCCCGCCCTTCAGCTGCCACTCACAACGAGCGTCAGCCACCGCACAAAACAATGCCATTATTACGAACCCAGGCCGTTTCCAAATCCAAATGACAGAACTCGTGTTGACTTATTAGCTAATCTCCGTAAAATGACAACGATTATTTATGGAGCCATCATCCCAGGGGGACGTTCGAATGACATCTCGATGACATTTTAGTGGAGGTTAAATCCCCTCGAACTGGTCTATTAACATGAAATTTCCAATTAGTTAGGATTAAAATTATAACGATTTTGATATTGACAAAGAATCGAACCCATGTAGGAGTTTGCCATAAAACGTTTTCGAATATTACAATTTCTGTTTCAATTGATGATTCAAATCGAAAGAAAAGATGGAAATATTTTCATTTTAATTTTTTAATGCTGTATTTATAGCGTAGATGAATGAAAAATCCATAATTAGGAATATTGACATAACTATTTTTGTTTGTTTGTCAGAGACTGTGAAGAAAACAGAAATTCAAATGAAATTCTTACGATAATATATATATATATATATATATATATATATATATATATATATATATATATATATATATATATATATTTTAGCAATAACAGACAGATTTACATTCAATGTAACAAGCTTTGTTTTTGTTGACGTTTAGTTGTATATCAAAACTTTGTCAAAATTAATGAATAATTGAATTTTATGAATTACCATAGATATCCAAACGTCAAACTTATTTTTTGAAAAAAATCAACTTGACTTTTTCGTCTTTTTAGTAATATTAGAATTAGAAGTATTAATATTATAATAATGGAAATATTTCTGTGAATACTAAAGCGACAAAAAAATTTATTTCTTTATTAAAATTTTGACGGTATACCTATATATTAGTACATGAAGAAGAAAATTAATTAACAACCGCGTTTCGTTAATCAACTCATTAGGTACATATTGAAATGGAATGACATATATCAAGCAGAATGTTTCAAACCGCAATATTAATACCAGATATCTATGTTGGTATTTGTATATAGAAAAATTACACTACCATTCCTTCTTAATTTAGAGGGAGAACATTGCAAAACATTTCATTCATGAAATTTGGTGTAATAATTCAGTTCTTTCAGATAACAATTATCAATTCATGGATATAAAGTTCACCAGGCTGTTCAAATATTAACACATGTGTAATAGATATCTAACATTTTTTTCTGTGAAAAAAAAATTTCTGATTGACGGGTTAAAAATTACCAGTGGCGTTCGTGAAATTTACACGTGCCAATTAAAGTGATTACTCTGAGTTACGTTTGAAATTCATTCTGAAAAATTCATGATATGATTAATTGAACAACTATGATTTATCATGTTAATTCACACGTGTAAATTGACGGGATAACAATTACACATTCTTCAATATTGTTTTATTATTATAGGAGGTAATTTATTTTGACAAAACTCAAGGTATAGTTCTTTAAATAGTCTGATTAATATCATAATTTCGGAAGGTCCTTCTTCAGATATTGAAATTGTTGAATTTATCACGACAGAATTCTACAAATCGATTTCAAATTATCTCATTTTCCCCTACAGTAATATAATAAGGGCATTCACCTTTATAAGTTAGCACCTAAGCAATAGTCGACTATCTAATAGAACCTAATCAAGATCAGTATTTTTGAAAAAACTAAGCAGATATAACAAAAATCATGTATTTTTTTAAATAATCAGAAGTTTCCTCGTTTACCCTCAATCCAATTGAACGTTACGACTTGTGAGTACTATTATCTACACTGTTGCTAATGAGCCTACATTGTTGTATAACTGTTAAATGAAATTATGATAGATAACAATTTTTCTGCAAAAATAATGATTCCCAAAAGAGTTATTCCATTCAACTTTATGCTTCTGATATCAGTCATCGATTGCACAACATTTATTAATATGAAATTATAAAATTATATAAATATATATATATATATATATATATATATATATATATATATATATATATATATATATATATATATATATATATATATATATATATATTATTATTATTATTACGATTGTTCCCCATGAGGAGAGCGACTGAACTTGAATTTGCAATTATTAGGACTATTGATTCATCTTTTTTGCCTCCCAAAAACGCAATCCTCTCTGAATGCTCTTTCTTCCGTCCATCTGTCCATTTTACTCCAGGTTGACGATTTGACTTTTGCTCAAACTTCACATGTGCGATTTTATAGCGACATTCTGTGCGATCTTCGAGATTTTTTATATTGATCTGTTGTAAACCCTTTTGGACCTCTTTTAGCCACTCTGTTCAGAATTTACTATTCATAATTATATCGAGTAGTTTCTTCCTTATTCTGTACCTACTGTTTAATTCTGTAGACATGTGCATAGAACTTTGCTCGTCGTTTTCTGATTTCTTTCGTTATCGTATTTGTATTTTGATACAGTTCATTTTGAGGCCTTTTCATCCAAATGCCGTTTCTATTGATTGGCGGTAAATTTTTCTGAGAATTTTTCGTTCTTGTTTTTCGATTTCTCTAATTCTTGAATGGCCGTCAATAACCATTGTTTCAGATGCGTAGATTGCTTCTGGAAGAATCGTTTTGTTATAATGCCTCAATTTGGCACCTCTCGAAATGCACTTTTTGCTATAGTGAGCCCATGTTAGTTTGTAGGCCGTTTGGAACTTGGTAATTCTCTGTTCATTAGCGATTCTGTTGTACCTGTAAGTGTCTGTTCTATAATTTTTCCGATCTTTCGATCGATTCCAAATTATTTCATGATTTCAAAAAGGGTTACGCGGTGTACCGAATCATATGCTTTCTTGAAGTCAATGAATGTGATTACTGAATTTTTACATTTCCTCATCTGTAATATCATCTTCAAAGTCCAGATCTGTTCAGCACATGATCGGCCTTTTCTGAATCCAGCTTGTTATTCCCCAATTAGTGGATCCCCTTGGTATTCTACTCTGTTTAGGAGTGATTAGAAAATATTTTGTACGCAACCGGGAGTAAGGAAATTCCCCTGTAATTATTGATATCCATTTTGTCCTCCTTTTTGTGCAATGGATGTATCAGCACGTATTTCCAATCCTCTGGTATCTGTTCCGTTCTCCAGATTTCTGGTATTAAATGATGAAGTTTTTGCGTTAACGTAATATCGTTCAGTTTCCAGAGTTCCGCAATAATCCCATCTTCCCATTGAAAACAAATTTAACAAATTCATCAAATTCTTCTCATTAACAAATGTTAACGAAAACACAAACTATCACTTTCGAGAGTGAATATTAAGTGTCAGGCGAAAAATCATCGAACCTGTTGAATGGAAATATAACTCATGGAAAAAATTAAAAACTTTCTTTTAAACTTCGCTATAAATAAAATAGCCTCATCAAAATTTTGAAACAAATAGTTTTCATTTATTGGCAGTATCTATTAATGTGTCAGAAATCTAAGGATAGGCAAAAATTTGGCTATCTAGCTTTCTTGTATTTCTCAAGAAAATACTGGCTGAAACATTCGTTTTTTTTCATAAAGAAATCAGTAATAAACTTATGGTAAAACAGATAATAAAGTTTTCCGATAATACCAATTACATTGGATAAATTATTTATTCACATGCGACTGAATGAAAGTTTAGATGGTATCTACATAATTTATCTATTTTTTTTTGCTAAATATCCAACGTTTCTAATATTGGATATTTTCCAAAATTAAATATAAAAGCAAGCATTATTGTTTATTGATTATATTATGTTCTTTTATGTTGTTTTGATGAGTGTTATTTTACAAATTTATTGAATTTATATTTCATATATTTATTGAACTCACATCTTTATATATCTTTTCTTATAATGAGAACGAAAAGAATAAAATAATATTTCATCATATTTAATGTCTGTTGTTGTGAACTATTATAAAATTTGAGGATTCTATTTTTCATTATTTTGTTAGTTATTTAGAATCTTTCTTGTTCGACCCGTTTATACATGATACACTGAATGGAAATTTTTTGTTTGCTGATGACTTCAATTTGTCAAGATGTTAATTTTTCTAAAGCAGGAAATATTATCAAAATACAATTGGACAAAGAAAAATCATCTTCCTCCGAATATCACCCAAAAAGTACATAACATAACATGATATAAATTCTTTGAAAGCAGAAATTGAAATTATGCCGATTTTTAAATATATTTTATCAGATTTTTATGCAACTTTTTGAACATTTTCGAACTTCTGTAAGCAGTATATTTAAGACCTCGCAAAGTCGAAACTTCGTAAATCCATTTTTGGTTTAAATTAAGTTTTTGTCGTTTTGCCATTATTCATACAACTTTACATCTAAAATACAAACCACGTAATGAAACGTAGTCGATAAATTGTTATGAAACCGTGAAACCAAATCTCGCATGTTTTTAAAGAATATAAGTACAATCCCATACCTCGCGTTGTATGAGTTGTTGTTGTTCATTTAACGAATTTTCATCCTGAAGTCTACCTACACTAAGAAGCTTATGAAGTTGTCCTCTGAAGACAGAATACAGATGAACCCATCAAAACCGTAATACCTACAATACAGAGTATGCAGTTTTACAAACGGAGGCTTTGAAAAAATAACGATCACCCAGACGAATCTGGAAAAAACGCTGACACGAATGCCCTTCCACTCACACCGTTTCTACATAAAGGCACACCTGGAAAAAAGTTATCATTATATCGATTGATTGCGTTACCGATGTTAGAGTTGCAAAAGCAGTTAGACCCAATCCAGAAACATAGGAAGAAAAAAACGTTTTTTAGGAACTAAATATTCTCTAAATTCTGTACAAAGCATTCGGCTAGGGTCTAAGACGTCTTTTGACGAATTTAAGGGAGGCCGCCAGGTGGATAGTTGTGATACTGACATATTTATGACAGCTGACTGATTATTTACTTACTTTTTTGACCAAGTGAACCACGCTATCTTGGACCTTGTTGAATCGGTGGGTTTTACAGGTAGTCTTTTAAAATGGATAAAGAGCTATTACAAAAATAGAACTCAGGTTGTACAAATTGAAAACTTCAAGTCCAGGACGGTTCTGGTTACGTCAGGTGTTCCACAAGGTAGTCATCTCGGTCCTTTTTTATTTTCTCTCTTTATTAATGATATCACTTTGGTTGTAAAGCATTCTGAAGTTTTGTTGTTTGCCGATGATTTGAAAATCTATCTCTTCAGTGAGTGATGCTGCTGATCTTCAATCCGACCTGCTAGCTGTAGTGGGATGCCTTTCGAGTGGTCAGCTCAATGTCAATTTTGTTAAATGTAGATGTATTACCTTCCATAGAACCAATGATCCAATATTGTATCCATATTCAATTGGTGGTGCAAGGCTTGAGCGTACTAATCTCATTAATGATCTTGGAATAAACTTGGACTATCAACTCGAGTTCAAGGAACATATTAGAATAATTACCAACCGTGCATTGAGAATGATTGGTTTTATTCTTCGGAACTCTGCTGAATTTTCTGACGAATCAACTATAAAATTAGGGGAAGGTGAGGTATAATGATCCCCTTAAGGGAAAAACTTAACTGTGGCTACAGTTGAAGGCAAAATCGCAAGATTCCTATTGTTGGAAGTAGTGAATTCACTTACCTTTGTAACTGAATACTTATTTTTTATTATATGAACGTAGTTTTTTTGTATTAGAGGGTTTTGTTAAAGTTTAGTAAAGGATCATTTTATACACACCTATGTATAAAATGATCCCTGGGTTGGGGTAAAATAATCCCAGGGATCATTTTATACAATGTGTTAATAAATATCAGTGAAATGAAACACTCAGCTCTTTATTTTAGTCAGTCATCTCTTTTCATTAAAGATCTTTTTTTTGTAATTATCTACTAATCAATCAACTATACATTGAACATTTCAACCAACTTTTAAAAGGTTTGCAAAATTAACAACGTACCTAGCCAAGGAATAGGTGAATAAATAAACTCTTCTTCTAAATAAAAAAAAACACAAATAATACTCATCCCTATCAAAGGTTTTTTATCAAAGTCAAAATGCAATAGAAAAATCAACCCTTCATCTAAAAAATAATAATTTTCTTATCAGGAACTTAGAAATAGCCCTATAGCCTTAAAAATTTTTTCACACTCACAAATTGATTACCAGAAAGCAAATATCGCACATATCTTTTCAGACACACAACGCACCTAATCCACCCTTCACCTTCATTGTCTTTGAAGTAGGTTTCAGTACAGAAGTGGCATTCAGTATCATTCTCATTTTCAGAAGAATCTGATATTTCTTGCTTTTTTCCTTTAGCGTTCTGTTTGTTGGTCACCGTTTTTTTAATTTTTTTCGCTCCTTAAGGGATTTCTTTTGTTCTATGTATATTGTCTTATTAGCTTCCTCTTCAAAGTATTCTTTGTATGGTGTGGTGGTGAGTACTGATGTGTCTACTCTCATTCGTCTTGCACTCGCTCTTTTTCCAACTATCTCTGGTGTTGGTCGAAACTTCCCTGGGTGTAACAACACCAAAAGATGTGGATGGAAGACAAACAGCCAAAGCTGTTGGTAAACTTTAAGAAGATTGAGACGTTGAGCTATTCTTTGCTAATGGAGGACTTGGCTTGGATCTTCCGGCCAATTTTGTTGATTAGTTTTGCGTATATAAATTCTCGGCATGATCTGTAAAAACAACAAAGACTAATGGGTTAAAATGATTCCTGGGATCATTTTGAACACACAGAAAGGGATCATTTAGCCCCAAACAACAAATTCCAAGATATCGATCAATTCATGACCTTCAAATACCTCGTGAGGAGATCGAACATTGCTTAAATATTAGCTAATTGCTATTAATACCAGCAAATAAAACAACATTTCAATAAACACGAACATGTAAAAAGTAATGAGAGTCCAAAAACAGGCTTACCTTAGAGCAAAGCCACACTTTTCAAATATTTTTCAATAAAATCACCACAACCGCTTACACCGCCGTGACACTTAGTGGGTCAATTAGCAGGAATGCGGGGAATATATTTCATGCGCATTTGGACAGATGGCACTATTTTTCTCTTATTTACGGCTGGGGATCATTTGACCTCCAGGGATCGTATTACCTCACCTTCCCCTACTCTATTTTGCCTTCTGTAGACCTATTGTTGAATACTGGTCAATTATTTGGTTATTTGGTCACCTCACTATGAGGTGGACTCGAAGTATATTGAACGAGTGCAGAATAAATTTCTTTTATATATATATATATATATATATATATATATATATATATATATATATATATATATATATATATATATATATATATATATATATATATATATATATATATATATATATTATTTCGAAAGTTTTCAGCAGTAACAGGCTTTTTTTGATATGAAAAACTTTATTTTTGTTGACGTTTCGTTGTTATATTGCAACTTTGTCAAAATTAAATTATATAATTATAATCTATATAAATTTAAGTTATAATTTATTAATGTTATATAATATTAGTTTTGACAAAGTTGTAATATAACAACGAAACGTCAACAAAAATAAACTTTTTCATATCAAAAAAAGCCTGTTATTGCTAAAAACTTTCGAAATAAAATATCTTAAACAGGCAATAAATCAATTTCAAGATATATATATATATATATATATATATATATATATATATATATATATATATATATATATATATATTTCAGGAGGTCAATATCTCGTATAAATTTTTCGGCAACTTTTATTCGCACTCAATTAGATATACAAACCTTGGCTTCAAGCATTATATTTGATTTGGTCTTTCTGTTGAAATGTTTGAATAATTTTATAGATTCTATTGAATTGCGTGGTCAAATTGGCTTTCACGTTCCTTTCAGAAGAACTAGAACTGACAATGTATTTGCGTACTCCAGCTGTCGTACTAATTATTTGACAAATGCACCAATTAATAGAATGTTATACTATGGTAATCGCTATGTAAATGCTGATCTATGTTTTTGTACATCACTTAGGCAGTTTAACTGTGTAATTAAGAACTTACCTAATTAAATTTGGGTATTATATGTATTTTATTATTTTTTGTAAATGGGTTTTTCCGTATGTAAGTAAATAAATAAGACTAGTGGCCATATTGTTACAGACAGAGCTCCCAAGTATACTTCAGACTCGAAAATTTCTACAAATGCGGTTTCAAGAAGAATGCCAATTGCTACCAAAAAAATATGTGCAGTAAAAAAAGACTTTCCGATTGTTCTTTATGTAGAAAGAGGGTAACAAAAGATAACAATAAAGTCTTGCAGTATTTGAAGCATCCTTACAATATAATATCAAATGTTTGCTCTTTAGATTTAAACTTACTTTACTCAAAATTATCAAAAATGTTATTCTCTTTTTACATTTATGACTAATTGACTTGGTATATTTATTTATATCTCTTTGATAAGTGAAGTAAACACGTCAATAATTAAATGACAAAGGACCTCATACCTCCACATTTTGTTGGAAACTTGTTACCATAGTTTTGCACCTTCAAAGTGCTTTCAATTAATTAATTGACAATACTTTCAATTTTCAAAGCTTAATGGATGCTAGTTGATCTTTCAGAAGCACTCTGTGCTTGTGCGAAAATTGGACCTACGTTTAACACCGATTCTAAATCTATTACTTGTTTTCAAACGAAAACAAAAATTTTTCATTTCAAGGCATTCCAATGAATTCTGCACTTTTATGATCATTCAGTTTAACGCCGCTTCCGAATGGCCCAAGAACACGTACCCATCATCAACAGTAGGCCGGAAGCATTAGAGGGTCACTATACCATCCAGCTACTGAACCTATAAAATCACCCACTTTCAATATTATAAACAAGGAAAAAGAGACGATTTATTTGTCTCCTGTAACATCACAATACAAGGATTTTATGACATTCGGAGGTTTGGAGCTGATGGTGATGATATTTGAGTTACAATTTTAGATTTCAGCTCGAGAGAGAAATATTTTGAAGTGCCTAACATCCCTATATTAAAATATATGAATCCCACACATTTCTATAAGAACATGAAAATTAGGAGTTACCCCAATGTACTTTTCATATGTACGATACATTTCTAAAAAACATAATTAATTCATAATATGAAAATCTCTAACTTACCAAAGTTAATACTCAGTTAACATACAGTATGTTTCTTTCTATTTTGTATAAGATGCAATAAGGATGAATATTATAACCAATGATAGGAAAACCCATATACTAAATTATTTAATTATATGTTTCTTAAACAACTAAATTATTTCAGTAAGTAATAATTCAATTTAAAAAATACAATGTAATAATCAAGTTTAGATTAGATATTTCATAAAGACATCCAAAGTTTGCTTATTCATATTTGATATTCATAATAGAGGAATGTTGCTATGTAAAAGGAGAAAAGAAATTATCAAAATAAGGTTTATTCTAAATAAGAAAACACCAATTAGAAAAATTTCATCAAACTGATAATTGCTTACCACATTTCAAATATATGTATGCTGGACATTAATATAAATTTATTTTATATTAAGTATTAGTAGCATCAACTGAATGATATTAATTTAAAACATGGGTATAGAAAAACATAGTACAAGTACATAACAGGGTATGGTTATTTCCTTCCACTATATTATTTAAAACATCAGTTCAAAAACTGTCTCTCACTATTTAATAACATATCAATCCCTAGTTTCACCTTCTTCATCTTCCTCCTCTGCTCCTCTGATAAACAGAATATTATTACATCTAATTAGTACTTCTCCTAAGATACCTAAAACAGTAATTTTTATGTCATTTCAAATATTGGATATTCAAAAATATTTGGTGAATATTATATGTAATATAAATATTTACCTGTTGAAGCTCCTTCAATAAATTCTTCAGCTTGTGCAAGTTGAAGATTCATATACCCGTCAGTCGAAACCAAGTAACCCTTATATTCATGTCCCCATTTTAGTTTTACTATTACAGCCTTTCCAGTTAAACTATTTAGGAAGGGTTTGGGATTAATTGGCATAGCAGTAGCCATCTTGTTTGAGTATAGCACGACTTAGTTTTATAAATCAGAACTTTGTGAAAAATTATGAAAATACTATACACCGCAAAGAAACCTCAAATTAATAAAACAGATAACCTATAGTTTTTATTTCTGACGCTAACGCGTTCATGCGAAACTCAAGCCATAGAGTTTGTTTGTTTGTTTGGCTTTTAACAATGTGCTCAGCTGCGTAACCGAATACAGTAAACTGACTGGTCCATCAGGCCCGTACTAAAACGGATCTTGAATTGTGCTTCAATACCGGGTGGAATTGTTGAAATAGCTATGTTAATAACTTGAGTATTTTCTCTGTGTCAAGTTTATGAATTATTCAAAGGATTACATATAGACTCAACCGATAGGTGGGTACTAAAATAGGTATAGGTTGTACGGGGATCCCTTGGACATTAGACTATAAAATATGAACATTTATTTAAATGGTGAAAGGAAGGAAATTAGTAGAAGGATTATGTTAGTGAAATTGTTTGGAAGCGATTTGTATATTCATATATTAATCCTTATAGCTCAACACATATGTTCACACTTGTTTATCATGATTTAATTTTTGAAGTTATGAGAAAATCAGTAACTATTTTAACTGATTGTCGGGGAGGTTTGAAAAGTATCTCATAGAAATTGAGTGGCAAGTCATTGTTAGATGAAATTTGTGCGAGTCGTGAATATAATTGTGAGCAGTTATCTGTATTATTTGGACAAGAGAAGAAAATATGAGGGAGATATCCCCTTTCTCCGCATTCACAAAGGTTATAATTTTTAACTTGAATTTTATATAGATGAGTTGGCGAACTGCAATGAGTGGACCTCAGTCTACAAAACGTGGTAATGTACTTTCTCGAGAGGTCAATATGTTGAAACCATGGTTTAAAATGAAGTGAATTTACTTTTATCATAGAAGTATATAAAGAGCCCTTGACAGAGCCTAACTCTAACCATTCTTCTTTCCATCTTTCCTAAATTACCTTTCGAAACCTTGTCCAAAATTCAGAGACATTTCCCTTCAACTGAAGAGGAACTTCATTTAAGGCACCCATCTTAGCAAGATGGTCTGCTCTCTCATTCCCCAATATATGTGACATTCTCTTTATCTCAATGATATATTAAAATTGTTCCCCTTTTTCAAAATAATATGACCTTCATGATATAAAGTAATTGCTCCAGAGTAACTTATAAGACGATTGTAATTTTTGTTTGTAAATATTTATCAACATTCAATCGTGGAACTTCTATCGAATCCTCTATTTTCACCAAGTCGAACCGCTGTTACATTTTTGTACATTCCTTAATTTATTTTACTTCATATACTGATGATTTCAGAATGGTATAACTCTAAAAAATTCTATCTTCGTCATCAATAAATAAATTAGCTTGTAAGGAGAAATTTTAACATCAAACGAAAATATCTATACAATTATCCTTATAATATATAAGGATAAATATATTATATATAAATATATATATATATATATATATATATTTATTATTATAATAATAAAGACTTTTATTATTATTATCCCTTCAAATTTAAAAGTTGTAAAAACAATTCAGCTGTCACATGTGTCTTTGTCCATTTACAATGGATTTTGAAAAATGTTAATAACATGTTTTTATTATTCAATGTGCTAGTTTTAAATTCACATATTTTATATTTGAAGCCCATGAAATATTAGGAATATCTCAATTTATATGATGGTTTACTATATCGATGACTTTGCATTACAAAAAAAAGATAGAAATTTCTAAGAATTTATTCAACATAGATATATAAATATATATATATATAGAGATAAATTATAGCATTATTAATGATATTTTTTATATGATTAAATTAAATATTCAATATATATATATTGCCCATTTCAATAATAGTCTGGTACAGGTGCACAAGCTATCTTAACAAAATCTTCATATTTTACCATACTGTTATTTGTAACATTAGCTTCACGAAAGATTCTGTCAACCTCTTTGACAGACAAACATTCTCCCCAATTTTGCAACATATGTCTCAATTGTCTAGCAGGTATTAATCCTTTTCTAGATGGATCTCCAGCTTTAAATGCATCAACAACTTCCTTAGGAAGATTTTCAACTCTTGAGTGGATATGCATTACTTCTAGGAAATCTGCAAAGGTCATTTTACCACCCTATAATACAAAGAAACATGGAATTAACATGATTCAGTGAAACATATATTCTAACCTTCATATACAAAACAGTTGCAATATAAATAGTGTTATAAACTACTACAGAAAAATACAACAAATGATAAAAATGTTTTTATTTGCCTTTTCTGTTAAATTTGATGAATTTACTAAATTGATAACATTATATTACTTATATAAATATTAAATTAATATCTATTACTCCTAAAACATCCACAATTTTTGAGAATGTACATGAGAAGATGTAGCTCCAGTGACATTACTTTTTGTAGTGACATTGTAGCTCAGTCATTACTTTTTATAAATATATTTGAAAGAAAACATATTCAATGGATTTGAACTAATACCATCTGCATATTCCAAAGGGACTACATCAATTTAGCAGAAGCTGAAAAAATTTTTGAAGTCCAATGTGTTAATTAACATTATTTCAAAATAAGTTATAGTACTGCGTTCAGTGTTGTAAAATACTAACTACAAGAAAAAAAATAAAGTGATTAAATATGAATAATTAACTGATTAATCATCCTTGTTCAAACTAAGGGCTATATTAAAACAAATTAATTAATTCAACTTTAAGAAAATTATTATTATTCAAATATGAAATATCATAGCTGGATTAAAACAGACCTAACCAAATGAGCTCGTTTGAAGTTTTAATTATGTAGTATTATTATTATATACTTCCTTGTAATATGACAAAAAAATTCAAATATAAAACCTAGCACATTGCTTTTCCTGTTTGTTTTTAAGTAATCAAGACCATTTCCATTCACATAAATAATTGTAACCATGTATGCACAATTATTCCAATGCTAATTTTCTATGTAAATACCCTAACTTTGGTACCTGAAAACGAATCTTTCAACAGAACCCAAAAATAACTTAAATCTGCAATACTTTACTACCACCTCAGAAGTTGTATAAGTTCTTACACAGAAATGTCTCAGAGTTGTGAATTAGGACGATTTTTGTAGTTGCCCCATATAAGTGACGTTATGTAGAAAAGCAAACTCATTTCTATATTTATTTGAAGAGGTTTTTTTGAACGACCTTAGGTTTCTACTGCTTCTACAATTTTTAAGACATATATTCCACTATTGCTGCAATTTTGTTTCTCTATTTGATGCCAAGTGTTAATGCATGAACAAAATCTTATTGGAAGTGTTCAGAAAAGGGCTACTAGTGTACCTCATGGTATCAATAGACCCAATTAGATTAAAGTGGTATATTCACTTTAGATATGAACAGACTACAAGGTAATTCTGAAACCTAGGCATAACCTTCTGTTTTTTATATAACCTTCTGGACTTCTTGATTGTTCATGGTGCAAAATGTGCAGTTCTTTAAGGAGTCATCTAGTATTATTCAAATATTAGTTTTATTTGCTACTTGTTTCTCCCATGAAAATATTTAAGTTATTGTTTTAGGTGCTTTATTAGATGTAATTCGTTTAATTGTGATTTATATTTAATATTGCGTGATTTTACATGTTCAATACATGTACACTTCCTTCATAAATAATCCTGATTGAGTGATAGGATATTTATTCTCCACTCTTTATTAATTTTAATAATAATTAAACCCAGAAGGACAATACTGGCTTCATTAGACACATATTAATGACACCCATTTCTAGTACAATAAACTTGAGACTTGATTGTACATATTTTAATATATTATGTACATAATTTCAAGTGACTTTTAACTCACTCAACTGGCATCATTGGTAATTTGAAGATTCATTCACCAAAATTTCTTCAAGAATGAACATTAGATGTATTTAAAATGTGTAAAGTACACAAGAAATAATGAATTGTATAATGACTCCCAATAAACTCTGAAATGTCATGTTAATTTCAATTATAATATACCTTAATTACATATTCTAAGATAAAGATAGCATTAGCAGATGATTTGGACAGATGATTCTTTATCATACCATTATTCAATTTAAATTACTTGAAGAGATCAGCTGTTACCTTCTGTTTTAAATAACTGGCCAATTCAGAAATAGTTGGTGCTAACCCTAAGCTCCTCATTATTACTGTTAGTTCATCCATTGACTTTATATGTCCTGATCTTGCAAATAGATAGAAACATTCTCTAAACTCTAAAATTAAAATAGCATAATGCTGAAAAATCTCCAGTTTTATATTAAATGAAAAATTAACCTACCATCTATATCCTGTTCTTTGAAATATCGTGCCTACAAGATCAACGATTAGTATAAACGACTAAAAAAGAGTCCTCAAACTTACCATAACTACTACTAATTAAAACGTCACCCTAGTTGATTACAATATCACGTACAACTGGCAGGAGAAAGTTTTGTGTTGTCTAACTGATAAAAACAATTCAGGACTGAAAATGTTGAATGGTTAATCAGCTTCATATATTAATTCATAACAATTAATAAAATCGAGGTATTATCTAAAATGCAATGATCATACCAAAACTTAATTTTATCTATATAAGTGGTACCTATCAGAAGTTGATTAATCCTGATTAACCGTTAATCATCAACGTAATATTTATTGCACAGAACATAACCTAAAAATGGTAAGTTCTGTGATTTATTGTTGATAAATATATTCAAGTTGAGTCACATAAGTTTACACACGAAAGTAGAGTTAGGCTGTGGTTGAGTTGGACATGAAATACAGGAATTAGGAAGTAACATCATACATCACACGATTGAACTAAAAGTTGTTTAGTTCAAAGGTAAAATACATGTAATGTCATGATCATAATTTCCCTTTCTAACTTTGTATCAATAGATTATTATTATGAATATCGATTTTACAAGATTTATTAATGATATATTGATTGAAATTATTTATTTACTGCTCATATGGTAGCAGTTCTTACATACTTCAGAATGTAACATTTTTATTTTTAATAAATATTTTTACTATTGATATTGTTTAGAATGGAGTTCAGAGACCTATATAGATCGGATGTTTGGAGTAGGACAGTTTAACGTCGATTCTGAATAGCTCTATAATCCATCAGTACATGTAAACTTATTTAGGACACAATATCGTTCGGCTAGTGAGCGTCTATCTACGACTGTAACTAATGAAAATTTTTTTATCAAGACATTCTTTTGAATTTGAATTATTATTATTTTATATGTCTAATTTGATATACAGTGTTTCGTCATTTGTAATAAATATTGACCACTATGCTATCTTATCAATTAAATTATTGGTTCTGTCCTCAATACGCCATATTGTTTCTCAGACTATATTTATTTTGATGCTAGTTTTTGTTTTTGAAGAAAATGATAAAATGAATGAAAATGAAATATTCGCTTTACACAAATCTGATATCCATATACCAATAGAATTATTTCACACTTTTTACAGACATTTTTTTATTCAGAAACTATCGCGAAAGTACTAGTGTATCTAGTGGAATCGAACCCTCCAGTAACAGTAAGACGAAAGCATTGTAAGGCCACTTTACCTCTCGGCTACTGAGCCAATAACGATACATCGTCTTTGCAGTTAAATATTGCCATAAAATGCGGCAGATTGTCCGTAACGACAACCTTCAATAATATATTTCATAAAAATATTTTCATAATAATGTTACGAAAACAACTGAAGCCCCATCTGGGTTTCTCTGGAATACTCCGGTAAGCGTTGATATGGCTGGCGGCCTTTGCGTTCTAGAAATGGAGACTTCTAGAGTGGGGTGAAGACAAAATATACAAAACATTTAGGATATGTTCAGTAGAGTGTACGAGAACACTTTTTGTGTATATAATGAGACAGGGGCAAAGGACAGGGGACGAGTGAGTTAACATTAGAGTTTCGGTCAGAGTTACGGTTATAGGTACCTACCTTAAAGTGAATAAGAAAAGTGGCGCTCTGCATTATTTTTTTTCAGTTAGTAAATAAAGAATTGGTTGTTGATTTTTGAATTTTGTTATTGGAATTCATCTGTCGAACCCTATAGTCGTAGGAATATGTATCCTGCAAGGATTCATAATACATATTACGGAGGAATGTCAAATACTGACTTTATAGTTATGTATATTTCTTAAAATATATAATAATGATAATAATAATGATAAAAATGTATAGTCTTAAAATATATAATAATGATAAAATCAATTCATATGTTACTATTCTTGGTTTTAAATGACTCAGCCCATATTTTGACCTGTTTAACTCATCCTTTTATTCTATTAATTTTTTCCTCAGTTTAATTATATTTAAAATTATAATAATAATAAAAGAATTACTTTATCTCTATGGTTTCCTGAGAAAGGATATAAGAACAACGCATAGAAATTGATCGTTAGCATAAATCAAATCTAACCTGACAAGGAACAGGGTTAAAGTTTTACGTTCTTCTGATATTTTTGATGTTTTGATTTCTCGGTTTTTCTATTTTTGTGATTTGAGATAACGATGTTTGCATTGACCGTCATTAAGCTGTTCAATGTCAGTAGAATGGTTATTTATAGTTAGAAAATATTTTCAAGGTAACCCAAAATACTCAAATTTTTAATCAGAAATTTATACTTCATTTATGCGTAACAGTCTTGGTTGTAATATACCTTATAAAATATTGTAGGTTGGACTTTGAGCAGATTAAAGTTCCATATCAATTAAAGTAACTTATAAACAGTTTTTAAAAGTATGATTATATATATTTTGACTTGACTATATTTCCTCCTGATAATGTTGGGGCTTGACTAATTTTATATATTTTTTATTTGTAGTTGATAGCAATAATGCCTTGATGAAAGTCTTCCACTATGGCAATAAAGGCCCATGAGCCTGAAACAGGTCAATTAAACAATACAACTATAGTTTTAACCAGTCTCTGTGCTGGTGCCATTGCAGGGGCTCTAGCTAAATCAACTATTGCTCCTCTTGAAAGAACAAAAATTAATTTTCAAATTGGGTAAATTAATCATTAAGTCTTATGAATTCAGTGTTATATATACTTATATTTTCAATTTTGTGTATTGTTGATTAATTCAATTAAATTTGTTCTTTACAAACTTTAACCTAGTTTATTAATTAGGTAAACCTAGTTAACATTAACATTTATCTTTTCTAAATATTAAATGTGCTTATATATTTTTACTTTCTAAAATTAACCTCATTTTGTTTCAGGAAAAATCCTTACTCAACTCGAAAAGCATTTAGATTTTTGAAACAAACTTATAAGCAAGAAGGTTTTACAGCATTATGGAGGGGAAACAGTGCTACAATGGCAAGAATTGTTCCATATGCTGCTATTCAGTTTACCGCACACGAACAGTGGAAGAGGATATTGAATGTAAATCTAGACAAAAAGTATGTTTTATACTATAAATTTTCAATAACAGAGTACCTTTTAGTAAAATAACTTCAAATGATTATTTTCAATCGCTGAAATTTCTATTTTATAACTACTTAAAGTTATATAAACGTGATGTAATATGAATATTCATTCATTATTACTAATATACTTCAAGCAAGAATCTTCTATATTTCTTATAGTTTATATTAACAAAGTTATCTTTGTTAACTGTAAATATAACACTACTAAAACCTTGTTCCAAGTATACCTACAGGTATTAAGTAAACACTTAACTTTATTTCACTAGAAAAACTTAATACATCAAAAATTTTTCATCTACTTCTTATTTGAACTTTATTGTATATACTTCAGATGTATATATAATAACATGTATAGGTGAAAATGCATTAATATATAATAGCTTGAAATAGGAAATAAAAACATTGCTACTTTTCAAACAGTATTATGAAATTTAATATTCTCTTTGAAATATGTAGATGAGTCAGATTAATCTAGTGATGAGTTTTATGAAATATAGTAATACAGAGTCTGATTTGGGTAGAAGATGTTCTATTTTGTTGCATAATTTGTTGCCATTTTAAAAGCAGCTTCATAAGCTCTTATATAAGTCTTGGTCTCTTTTTGCGAAAAACTCTTGTCATTCATTTTCACAATCTTCTCTCTTCATTTTATCTCTAGGATATTGGACGCATTAAAACTTCCCAACCAAGCTCCCAGAGTTTCTAACGAGTCACTGATGGGTGTGACTTTGGGTTGACCTTATAAAACACAACAAATCTTCTGTTGGCGAATTGTGGCCTCTGCCGCTGCTTTTACGACTATCATTTTCGCAGAACATTGTCGTGATCCATTTCTCATCCCCAGTCACCATCTATTTATCATGACCATCGCCATATCATCCGTACCATGGCCTTGGAAATGGAAGCCATGGCGAACCATCATGTTTTTTTGTGTTAATTGGTTTGGCATCCAAACATCAAGTTTCTTTTTGAATTCAACTTTGGGCAAAGTGTTCAAAACCGCTTTATGGTCGATCTTTAGCTCCTTTCAACCTCATTTTCGAAGACAGGCCTTCCTCTGTGTGGTACATTTTCAACATCAAAAATACTTGAACGGAATCGATGAAACCAATCTTGCACGTAATTAGCTGTTAAGAGTCTCGGCACCATAAACGCCATTCACAATTTCAGTCGCTTGACTTGTATTTTCTCCTTTATCAAAGAAAAACTGTAACAGGAAGGAAAATAATTTTTTTCAGTGTGACATCACTACAACCATATACGGGAAAAATTGTGGATTTCTTTTTCCACAACTTATTCTATATATTCAGGAATAAAAATATTATTTCTTTATATATATATATATATATATATATATATATATATATATATATATATATATATATATATATATATATATATATATATATATATATATATATATATATATATATATATATATATATATATATATATATATATATATATATATATATATATATATATATATATATATATATATATATATATATATATATATATATATATATATATATATATATATATATATATATATATATATATATATATATATATATATATATATATATATATATATATATGTGCTTATGGCACCGAATGAAACGTTTTTGATTTTTATCGTACATGTTCACATATCTAGCTCTACTATAACACTCTTTTGATTAATTTCTGTTTAAGATTGTTTATTTTAAATGTTATTAGCAATAACAGGCTTATTTTAATGTGGAAAACTTTATTCTCGTTGACGTTTCGTTGTATATCACAACTTTGTCAAAACTAATGAATAATTAATAAATAATATAGTAATAATTATTAATAATAAAAAACTAATAAATAATATAGTAATTCATAAAATTCAATTATTCATTAGTTTTGATAAAGCAACGAAACGTCAACGAGAATAAAGTTTTTCACATTAAAATAAGCGTGTCATTGCTAATAGCATATAAAATAATATATACATATATATATATATATATATATATATATATATATATATATATATATATATATATATATATATATATATATATATATATATATATATATATATATATATATATATATATATATATATATATATATATATATATATATATATATATATATATATATATATATATATATATATATATATATATACTCATTTATTCATTTTTACATAGTGTCAGTCAGTATGTGAAATGGTGATGTAGCCTTCTAATTAAATAAATAAAATATCAATTTTATTTCAGAAAGTCTCCAGAAAAATTGTTTCTGGCTGGCTCTTTAGCTGGAGTAACATCCCAATCTCTCACTTACCCACTTGATTTAGCCAGAGCTCGAATGGCAGTCACTAAGAAAACTGAATATGCAAGTTTACGGCAGGTAAAATATATTTACCATATATTATAAAGTTGAAATTATTTGTATTATTATTCCTGCAGGTGTTTTTGAAAATTTATAGGGAAGAAGGAATTAGAACTTTTTATAGGGGTTATATACCTACAATGGCTGGAGTTATTCCCTATGCTGGTGTTTCTTTTTTTACTTATGATACGCTCAAACAATTTTTCAAAGGTGAGAATTTTGTTTGTAACACTTGATCATATAGAATTTAATTGAAATATTAAAAATTATGCTGTTCATATTCTTCACATTAGCTTTTTTTCCCACGTATTGAATATTTTAATATTTACAAAAATCTAATTGGTTTTAGATAACTTTCATCCGAACTCTACAGTATATCCATTCACATCTTTATTGTCTGGCGCTGTAGCAGGGATGCTTGGGCAATCCAGTAGTTATCCCTTTGATATTATACGAAGGAGAATGCAAACAGATACAGAAGGAAAATATCCAACTATAGTTGCTACCATTAAATATATGCACAGGTGAGATTTAGAAAATCTGATTTATATACTTAAAATATGTAATGTGCAAACATTCTTAAACATTGCCTCTTAGGTAACTTTTTGTTTGGAATAAGTTATATTTTGAGTAATATGGTCTGAGAAAAAGTAAATGGAATAAAACAGATGCCATATAATATTTATAATTCTTTTAGCACTGAAGGTCTTTGGAGATCAATGTTCAAAGGGCTCTCGATGAATTGGATCAAAGGACCCATTGCAGTTGGAATTAGCTATGCAACATATGACAATATCAAGGACTCATTACGTGCTGTTTTGGTAGCAAAGATGAATCCTGAAAAAGGGAAGAAGTCATTGTAATGTGCAAATTTCTGAATGATATATTTTAATATTATATACTTTGTTGTAATTATACCACTGCATTTTTAATTGTATTAAATTTGTTTTATTGTTTTTGATAGTCTTAATGAACAAGATAAACATTGTCCATTTTTCATAACTTGTTGTGGAGAAGTTGACATTTTAAAAGTATGACAACTTACTAACACATGCTGATAAGATGCTCAGAAAGATGAATTTTTCACTAATTTCTGTTAGTTTTTTCTTCCACAAGAAGTAGCAAGTGATACTTATACATTGAACTAAAGTATAAACGTATTACTTTACTTCACTATCTTTCATGTAATCCGTAGTGCTGCAAAGGGATGGAGATGAGTGTGAAAAGAGAATTATCTCCAGGTACAAAAATGGAATACCTAAGTCTGACGACACTGTAATGATTTAGTGTTTTCTCGTTTTTGGTGATAGAATAAGAACTCCAATTGGTGTATTTTGTTTAGAGCCTGCCTGTTGAGCAATTCATATCTGTTTGTACCAGAGTTAATTTAATTGAATAATTTGGTTAAAAACTATTTCTTTAAAACACATTTTCAAGAACAAAATATATAAATGAGAAGTCTTATTGTACAGCCAAAATGAGAAAATACTGAATAAAATATTTCTTATGGGACTTAGTTATAAACTTTTTTTATTAGGGCCAAAAATTGACCCATCCCTTTCTGTGACGTCAGATTTGGCAGTCCATTGCGTCTGAAAATGCATAAAATGAAGATGGTATAACTACCATATTTGAACACAGCACTGAAGGGTTAAGAATAGAGATAAAATTACTTTCATCGTCACCGTAAGTAAAGTTAGGCTGTGTAGGTTATAAATTTCTGGAAATAGATTTTTAGATTTGATAAACACATCACTGACTCATGGAATCTTTCCAAATGCAAATGAATGGAAATGTTCTTTGATAATACCAGTGCCTAAAATTTGTAAAACTGTCAAATTGGAGGAATTTATTCTTAAGGAAGCTTAAATTAGCTAAGTTCGTTTTAAACATATAATTGTAAATAATATATTTTGAACCTGAATGTATGTATGATTTTGTAATAGCTAATGCTAAAATAAATATTGTTATTACAATTTTCGAATCAAAAGATACTCAATAGAAATTTTACACAAAATTATTTAGTTTCACTGTCTATATTGGGCATAAATCAGATGAACTTATACAGACTGTGAAACTAAATAATTTTGTTTTCATTTTTCTTATAAATATAATATATTATTTAATCAAAAAAAAATACAATTTTTTGATTATATAATAGTTTCATAACTCCATTTTTTCTCTTAAATACTTTCATATTATAATATATTTTCAGTTTGTAAATAAAGGATTATTCATTGATTGTTAAAAGTTAGTTATTGGAATTCATCGGTCGAAACCCAACTGATGGTGTCAGAAGTGGGATGCCAATAACTAGAAATACAACAAAAATGGAGTCAATGTTCGAAAAATTTATGCAAAAATTCGCTGAGCAAGAAGAACAACGTCAACTGGAGAAAGAAAAACAACGAGAACAGGACGAACGCCAACTTAAGAGGTTAGAAGACAAAATCTTATTAGAAAATATTTTAGCAGATCTAGAAAAACGTGAGCAAGAGGATATGAAAAACTTAAGGCTCGAAATTTCTACCGAAATGAATACTCAGATAACAAACGTTAAGGAGGACCTAGAAGAAAAATTAGGCAAATTAAAGTCACAGGTTCTGAAAGATATGGATGAACGTTTATTAAATATGACAAAACATGAAAATGGAATGACATCAAATCAAACACAAAATAGAACTACTTCAAAACCACCTACCTTTGATGGAGAAACTTCCTGGCTAGTATTTAAAAAACAGTTCGATGCAGCAGCACAAATAAATGGTTGGAACGACAAAATAAAAGCTGTAGAATTAATTTTATCTCTAAGAGGTAAAGCAGCTGATGTACTACAAAAAGTATCAGAGCGACATCAAGAAGACTATCTTTTGTTAATGAAGGCACTGGATTCCAGGTATGGGGACAATCACAAGTAAATGTTTTACCAGGCCAAATTGGAAGGTAGGTACCAACAACGTAATGAAACGTTATAGGAGTTTTATGCTGATATTGACAGATTGACTCGGTTAGCCTACCCAATGGTAATTGAAGACATGCAGGAATTGTTCAGCATCAAATCATTTATTAGTGCAGTAAGAGATTCAGAATTACTTCAACATCTTAAGATTATTCGACCGAAAACAGGGAATGAAGCACTAGTGAGGTCCCTGGAACCCAAAGCAGAACTAGTCGTAAAGTAAGACAAGTAGAGATGGAAAAGGACACAACTATCTCAGAACTCATAGACCAATTAAAAGGCATAGTTTTATCATCCAGAATTAATAGAGTGTCCTTCAGAGGTGAATGCTATGCTTGTGGCAAGTATGCCCACTCTAAAAGAGAATGCCGTTCCAGAAGCAATAGAGTTTAGGATAGTAAAAGATTAAGAGGGCGAACTTTGGCTGTGGATACAATAGTTCCCAGGATCGTTAGGGTTAGAAGCATAGGAGGTGAAAGTTTATTAGTAAATGGTACAATTTTAGGATGTAATGTAAATATTATTGTTGATACAGGAGCTGAAATATCATTGGTTAGACCTGATATAATATCGAAGTCTATAATCAAACATTTGACAAACCAAATAACTCTTAGAAAAGCAACAGGAGAGAAAAGTTATATGCATGGACAAGCAGAAATTTTATTAGAAATTGGAGAGTTTACATATTTTACATAAAGTTCTTGTGGCTGATATAACTGATGATTTTATTTTGGAAATGGACCTTGTGAAGAAATATGGACTAATGTATGATAATGTTTCTGGAATTTTGAAGATTGATAATAAAAAGTTTATACCAAAAGATTGCTCCAACCAAGGAGAAGTAGGTCTTAAAACGATACAAGCTTATAAAATACTTGCATGCTCTGAACAGCAGTGGCGGATTTACAAATTTGCCGCTAGTAGGCCATTCAATTTTTGCCGCCCCTACTTACTTTTGAAATTCAATACGTTAGTTTAATCCCGTTATTAGTATGATTGTGAACTTAATGATATTTCTGTCAGTTACTAGATTATTTTTGCAACCCTCTATGTACTGAAGAGTTTAATGTTGACCTAACAAGTTTATTTGACAGGCAAAACAAAAAACCCCCGACTTTAAAGCGTAAAACCTCTGTAACTTATAAACGGCTCAATCGATTTTCATCAAACATGTCTAAGAACACTCGCCCGCAAAACACCTGTAATACAAAAAAAACTAAATTGAAATCGGATCATCAGTTACTCATCTTAAGCCATCCTAGCTAATTTTTTTTCGAATATCTTTAATGTACAGACTATTTTAGGTTTACGATTTTATTATAGTATAGATTGTGTACACGTATAATTATAAAAAAAATTGCTAAATTTGCCGCCTATTGGTAAATCCGCCACTGCTGAACAGATTATTTATGTTCAACCTGAAAGCAATCCTGGGTGGTGTGTAGGACTCATTGAACCAAAATATGACAATGGATTTTAGGATTTTTTATCCACAGTAAAACGAGAAATAGCGGTAAGAATCGCCAATCAGTAACAAACAACTAGACATTCAAAAAGGAAAACCAATAGCTACCTTAGAGCCTGTGTCATGGATAGTCCGATGCGAACAACCATCTAGTTTAGAGAAAGAAAAATATGTTGATTTGAACAAATTTGAGTTATCATGGAAACATTTATCACCAGAACAAATAAAATTGGCTCAAGAGTTTGTACTCGAAGAAAATGATCTATTTGACGACCATGAACTAGAGTTTCACAACGAATTGATACAGGAAATGCTTACCCTATTCGTCAAGCCCCAAGAAGAATTCCCCTAGCTAAACAAGGGGAAGTTGCTGAATTGATTGAATCCACGAAAGAGAAGGGAGTTATAGAAAAATCACCAAGTCCATGGCCAAGACGAAGGATGGTACAACAAGATTTTGTGTGGATTATCGAAAGCTCAATTATGTCACGAAGAAAGATTGCTATCCATTACCCAGAATTGATGACACATTAACTAATGGCTATTGGCAAGTGAAGATCCATCGTGATGACAGAGAAAAAACAGCCTTTTCAACTGGAAGTGGATTGTATCAATTCATTGTTCTGCCTTTTGGATTATGCAATGCACCAGCGACATTTGAAAGACTAATGGAAATGATTCTAAAAGGACTGACTTGGAAAACCTGTTTAGTCTACCTAGTTGATGTAATGGTGATGGGATCATCCTTTGAAGACCATTTGATAAATTTAAAAGAAATATTCTGTAGAGTCCGGAATGCTCATTTGAAGCTGAACTATAAAAAGTGTTGCCTATTTCAAAATGAGGTGCAATTTTTAGGGCACACTATTTCATTTACTGGTATACACACCACAGAGGATTAGATCAAGGCAGTGAAGGATTGGCCAAGACCTAAAGATAAACATGAAGTAAGAAGTTTTCTGGGATTATGCAGTTATTATAGAAGATTTGTCGATAAGTTTGCTGATATAGCCAAACCATTACATACCCTCAGATAAAACAAAATTAACTTCAGGTGTACAAGAGAATGTGAAGCAGCATTTCGCCAACTTAAAGCTGCACTCTGCTCTAGCCCTATTTTGTCCTACCCACACACCTCTGGACTCTTTATTTTAGATACAGATGCAAGCAATAGGGGCATCGAATCTGTATTATCGCAAGTACAAGATGGCGAGGAAAGAGTCATTGAATACTATAGCAAAAGCTTCAACAAATCTGAGAGAAATTACTGTGTAACTCGAAAGGAATTATTAGCTCTAATAAAATCTGTAGAGCATTTTCACAAATACTTCTTATTCCTACAGATCATAGAGCATTGAAATAGTTATTGCAAAAGAAAATACCTGAAGGTCAAATCGCAAGATGGATTGAAAGACTACAGCAGTACGACTTTCAAGTAGAACATCGGCGGGGCAAGATCCATAACAAAGCTGACGCCTTATCCAGGCGACCATGTGAGGAAACATGCGGCCACTGTAGAAGAGTAGAGAAGAAGGAAGGCATTGTTAATCTAAGAAGGACTACAACCGAATTGAGACAAGGATGGTCTACAGAAGAACTGATTGAGGCACAAGAAGCAGACCCGGATGTAAAATTTCTTAGAGAATGGAAAAAAAATAACCGAAGGCCTACCTCGAAAGACATTTCAACAATGGGATCCATTACGAAGGCGCTTTGGGCACAATGGGACTCGTTAGTTATAGAAAATGGGATGCTCAAGCGGAAATGGGGAAGTACAGGTGGGAGAGAAGTCAAAACTCTCTTAGTTGTACAGAATGACAAGGTAGAAGAACTTCTCAAGGAAATGCATGGTGGAACATCCGGTGCACATTTTGGTGTCAATAAGACCATTGCAAGAATCAGAGAAAGGTTTTACTGGGTGTATTGCCGTGATGACGTAGAAGTCTGGTGCAGGAAATGTACCACATGTGCAACTACAAAGGGACCACCGAAGAAAACCCATGGGAAAATGGAAAGTACAATGTCGGATTACCGTTTGAGAGGATTACTGTCGATGTTGCTGGGCCTTTTCTTACCACCAACGATGGCAACAAGTACATACTGGTTGATATGGATTATTTCAGCAAGTGGCCAGAAGCCTATGCCCTGCCGAATCAAGAAACACAGACTATTTCACATACATTGGTAGATCAGTTCATATCACGATACGGAGTTCCATTGGAATTACATTCAGACCACGGACGAAATTTTGAAAGCGATGTCTTTAAGAAAGTTATGGAGGTACTGAACATCCGAAAACCAAGAACAACTCCTTTACATCCACAGTCTGATGGAATGGTAGAGAGGTTTAATCGTACAATGGGACAGTATTTGTCAAAGGTAGTAATTGATCATCAAAAAGATTGGGGCAAATATTTACACGTACTGCTGATGGCTTATCCAGAATCAGTTCATGACACTACAGGTCACACTCTGGCGAAGGTACTTTTTGGAAGAGAACTACGATTGCCATGTGATCTATTGTTTGGTAGTCCCAAAGAAGTACGCTTGGAAGTGGGCACATATGCAGATGAGCTGAGACTGCATTTGAATAAGATACATGAACTTGTTCGAGATAAGACTGAAGCAACACTGGCCGAATGAAAACCAGATATGATCTAAAAGCAAATTTAGTTGGATTTAAAGAAATTGGTGTGGTTGTACAACCCACAACGGAAAAAAGATTTATCCCCGAAATTAACACAGGCCTGGGAAGGAGCCTATAAGGTTATGAAACGAATAAATGACGTCGTTTACAGAATCCAACGCACCCCAAAATCGAAGCCGAAAGTTGTACATTTGGTTGGGTTTGGAATACTTCGAAGGGGACATTTCATATATATATATATATATATATATATATATATATATATATATATATATATATATATATATATATATATATATATATATATATATATATATATATATATATATATATATATATATATATATATATGAAATGTTCAGAAAGGTTTCCGTGGTCAGAAATATAAAACTTGGTTCTCGGAATGAGCCGCGAACCAAGTTTCATGCGAACATATATATATATATATATATATATATATATATATATATATATATATATATATATATATATATATATATATATATATATATATATATGTTCCTTTTGATTCAGAAACAACTGAGAAAATGCATATTTTGTTCCTTTTTTATTCCAAAGAATTTTTTGTTATTTTGTTAAGTTTTAATATTGATTCAGTTTATTTTTATTCATTTTAGAAAATTATGTTCCTTTTTCATTCAAACTTAGCAACTTAGAAAATGCATGTTTTGTTATTTTTTTATTCCAAAGAATTTGTTGTTATTTTGTTAAGTTTTAATATTGATTTAGTTTATTTTTATTTATTTTAGAAAATTAAGTTCCTTTTTCATTCAAACTTAGCAATTTAGAAAATGCATATTTTGTTATTTTTTATACATAAGAAATTTTTGTTATTTTGTTTTAATATTGATCCGGTTTATATTTATTTATTCACATTGTACCAGGACTAATGTTCAGTTCATTATTTTCTGTATATTAAAAAGAATATTGTAAATAAACCAGTTTATGTATTATAGATTTTTTCAAATTCCAATTATGAGCGAGGTGTTACTGTTAACATGATTAAAATTGGCTTAAAATAATAAAGATATTTTTAATTTGAAACTGTCTAAAATTTTTGGTGGGTACGTTAATGTTGAATATCAATCAATATTTTGAATAGAATGTTTTTTAATTTGAAATTCCTTAATGTGCAAAATATTTTAAATAGAAGTTTTGAAATTCCTGTGCAAAAAAATACCTGAATATTCATAGAATAAAATACTCGTTACTGTGTACGTACTGTGATATTAATTTGAAACTCCCGCTCGAGGATTAATTCCGTCTGCCAATTGGTGAAGCAAACGTCAAGTCCGCCATATTTGTTTCCATATCCCATCTAGGGATGATCGATGTTAGAAAAACATCGATGTCATAATCTAAAGTCCAACATCGATTTTCGATATTTATCAAATACCGAACATCGATGTAAAAACATCGATGTTCTTGCTTTCAACATCGATGATCATAGATTTTTTATGATCATAGAGCATCCCTGTTGGTCGTGCGTGAGGCCGTGACACAGCCTAACTCTACTTACAAGCCATGAACATAAACTTGGCAACGCCGCATCTGCTCAATCCGGTAGACCGATCGATCTTCGAACATCGGTCTACTGCATGTTAATAATAGCCTTTTCAGAAAAATTTTCAGCGAAACGGTACTTTGTATAAAAAAATAGTTTTGACAAAAATTGTAGATCATACAATTATCTATAGAAATTATTAATACACTTTTTTTCTAAGAAGAACTATGTCTGAGTTATAGCGATTCAAATGTTGTTTTTTTAGTATGTACACTAACTAGTTCACTTTATCAATTAGAATTGACAATATGCTATAAATTTCATTATTTTTCATTCTCAGGTGAGAGTAAGTTTAATGCGTCAATTCCTTTAAACCTTTATTGAGATGTGTACAGTAATTTGGACGGTAGAATGATTCTGATATCATATTTGTAACGAGCAAGCAAATTTTCCAGTTGAGACTATTTAGTTAATTTCAGTTGTAAAATTCATTTTAAATCATTAGGAGACAGTTTATTTTTATTGATAAAAACATTTACATGCATATCTGAATCTACTAAAATCTGATTAATAATTTATATACTGTTTATTTGTGAACATTCAGTTACGTTGGATGGAAAAACTAGAGAGTAAAAAATGCTGTTAGTTTCAAAAGTTTTTATATTCCACGATTTACATATTAAAATCTTTTTTTATAATTAGATGTTAAATCAACAAAATTACAAATTGAATCTGAGTTTTCAAAGGCTTCATTCAATTTCTCACAACGTTCCTTCAATACTGGTCGGATATTCTCTTTGAGAGTGGACTGCTTTTGATAAGCAGGGGTAAATGAAGAAAAATACTTGGCACTGCATTTAAATTGAGTTTAACTTTATCAATCTAGCCTTCTGTTGATCAATCTAGCAAACGATGAATACCTTCGCTAGTAAGTGCTCCCTCTGGAAAATGTTTGGCACAAACTACAGAATATTTTGTGGGGGTCCATGATGCCCTAGGAATATTTTTTAGCCATTGATTCGTTAGATTACCATCCTATGGAAAACAAAATACAGAAACTGGCGGTTCGCCGGCCTTGAGGTAAGTTTTGTAGTTCGACTTGCATCCAGGCACACAGCAATGACTTGGCATGTTAATTTTTGTGCTAATATCAAGAACAAGACCTATAAGAGATTAGTTCTAAATAACTACTTAATCTAACAAAGGGTAAGTAACTCTACTAATCACAAAAAAGGAACAATTCTAGCAAATAATGCTTTTGTTAATGCAAATTTCAAAGGTATTCCTTAGTCTGTTGCTGAAAAAAACACAGTAGCACTTTCTAAACACTATACATCACATAATAGCACAACAACTAAAACGCGAATTTTTGTTTTTACACAATTATGAGATGGGAAAGTTAGGTATTATTACTACCTCTCCAGGTATAACCAAAAAAAAGCACAACTTAAAACAACAGATATTCCTGTTTATATAAGACATTAGCGGAAAATTTCTTTTGCTTGTTCTTCACAACTTCAAACAATAGCACTTTTCACAAGTTATTTTTGGATTTGAATTTATTTCTCTCGTTAAATAGCGATTTATTCAGCAGCAATGACCAAAACCATTAGAACGCCATTACAGCATCTCTTTTGTGGGTCTTGCTTGGATGTTGCCAGATTTCTAGTTCATGGCTTGTAAGTAGAGTTATGCTGTGCAACAAACTACTTTATGAAAGTATTGAACTTTCTTCGTTTATTTTTTGATTCAGGTTTCTCGTGTCCGGCTTCATTATTTTTTTTGTCTAATCATTCAATAAGATATTCGAAAAAATGGAACACAGCATGTTCAGAATATTTTTATTGTCTTCATCACATAAACAGCAACAACAAAAATCTTTAAGGACTCATCCAATGACACTCTTAAAATAGTGAGATTACACAAAATTGCTTTCTGGTGTATATTATACAAAAAAGCACGTTCAAGAGAAATACCTTCAATAATTTTTTCAAATATGGAACACATGTGAAATAAGACATTTTCTGTAAGTATATTCAGTCCTCCCCGTTGCAAATTATTAAAATATTATCAATAATAAATAAAATCATAGCTTCCAAAAATTCTGTTTTGAGGAAAGTTTGGATTTTGAAAGAATATGTTATTGTTAGTTAGATTTGTGAATAGCGATCTGTTTATTCGATGGTTATCGTTAATAAATAGCCGTGAGTTAACATCGACATCGATTCCGTTAACATCGATGTTCGATATTTATCGAAAAGCGAACATCGATGTTAAAACGTCATCGACCATCCCTAAATTCCAATCCACCGAGTTTGTATTTCCATTAAGTTATTTTCTGTGACTACGACTTGAGTTCGAAAATATTAGTATACGAGGTTATTGCAATCGAATTCGTGGTGTTTACTGCGTAAATGAGTCATTTTGATTATATCGCGCAAATAAAATAAACCTTTACATGATCTAAGTCTTAAGCATATTCGTTGTGTTGTTTTAGGTAAATGATATTCTTTCATTTAGCACTAGTTGAAAATAATTCGAAATCTATACGCAAATATCTTCGATAGTGACCTTGAATATAAGCCACCTCTCTATGTTTGTTTATAATTTTGTTTATAATTTTATTTTACGACTTGTGCTAACTATTTACATATGAATTACTTGAAAATTATTTATTATGTATTTGTAGGTTAGTGATTAATCATGTCTCTGTGGGCAAAGGCTCAGCAACTTCCCCAAGAAAGTATGCAACAAATTCATGCAATCTATGGAGATCATTTTCCTATAGAAGTCAGACATTACTTGGCACAGTATATTGAAGAAAAATTCTGGTATGTGGTTTGTTTTCTTAAAGTGTAATTGTATAAGTAGTATTGTAATTTTGTTATTTAAATAAACTGTAGGTCAACTTTCAGACAAGCAGAACTTTTGAATATTATTAGCATTCATAATGCAGTAATTACTGACTAAGCTATATTGTTTAATATTAAAGTCTTGCTTGAAGATTTTAAAAAACCTTAGAACTATATAAAAAAATGGTATACCGAAAAAATATATACAATATAATGATAAAAGTAACATTAATTTATAAGTTATTCTAAAGTCATCATTGAAAACATTTGCTGTAACTCCTCTCAGTAACTCTTTTGTTTGGTTCTGGTATAGAATAATATATCATTTCAAAATCGTTCTCTTTGATTTTCAAACAAATAAGTTTAAAATAAATCAATTGTTCCAAAATGGAACTTCTTGGTTTCTTGGTCTTTTGACGCCTCTTGGATACCACGATTTGATATTTGTTTTCCATATATCATCTGTCATCTCTAAGTCTACTGCTGCCATTTAAGGGATTTAATTCTGTGAACCCCGTTGCAAACTGGGGTCTTCGAGCAACTTGAAGGTACCTGATGGATTCTTGTTTGAGTGTTTATGTTTTGCATCTGTTAGTCCTAAGTGGTACTGATTGAAGCTCCTGAAATAACATTCTGAACTTGAAGGAGATAGAATTACGTCTGAATGTTTGCCAGGCGACTTTTATTCTTCAGTTAATTTCTACCAGTACTGTTGGTTCTGCAAATATTAAATCTCTGTGACTACTTCTGGAGACAGTCTGCTGACTCACAGCTTCGAGAACTTTTATATATATACAGTGTGAACTCTATATATCACACTGAAGGGACTGTACAGTTTATGGCGTTATAGAGAGTTGTCATTAAATGGAGGGAAGAAAAATCAGAATTATGAAAGAAGAAAAAGTTTATTTCAAGTAGTTTTTTATGTCTGATGTCTTTTGCTGTAGCAGTAATTTTCCTGTATTTTTTAAAATGATTCTATTCACGTCTTCCGATATTGATGCATCTTGATGATATAGAAAGTACTTTTCGCATCAGTATCAGTAAAACGTTTTCGTCAATACAAGTGATTTTCTTTTACTAGCCATGTTTACAGTTTGAAAGTTCGTGGGCAACTAAGAATGTGATTACGTTTTAAGTGCATGACTCCTACTTATTTGTGATGGTCAACACCAGTCTACATGTGCAATCCCAATTTGTGAACAAAAGAACGAATTTATTAGAAAGTTTGGTTAGCATGATGCTGAAAGTCAAGTTTATTACGGTCTTGGACACTAAAGCAATAAAAGAACGTACACAGCTTCACAGATATTACTAATTTTGGCAACTTATGGGTACTTTTCATTACTTAATGTTGTCATTATTGAGAGTATATTGTCGTTATTGAGTATATATATATATATATATATATATATATATATATATATATATATATATATATATATATATATATATATAATAATAATAATCTTTATTTCCACTGACTTTTACAAAGTATGGGAAAATGTCAATAAAAACAGCGAAGGAAAAATTTAGTAAAATAGTGTCCAAGTAAATCCTGACAACTGAATTACACATAAGTATAAAGACAAATGGATGCGCAACATAGGAATACGACACCCAGTACAGTATAAATAGTTATAGACAAACAAGCTACAAAAAAAAAATACTAGAAACAATGATTAAAATATTCGTCGACAGAATAAAAAACGTTCTTCAAAAGTATACACCTTACAGCCCGTTTGAACAGGTTCCTGCTTTCCATTTGTCTTATATGATCTGGCAGATGGTTGTACATTCTTGCGCTCAATATAAACGCGCTGTGCTGGATCTGCTTCAGTCTGGTGAATGGTGGACGAATCTTTTTTTTTCGAAGCACCACGAGTATCATAACAGTGGACTTCATCAGTCACCAAATAAGATCCCAAACATTAAGAGCACAATACAAAAGAAACATCGATGCCACTGTCAAGAAATTGTCCCTGAAGAACTCCCGGCAGGAAGTGCGCCTGGATATACCAAACATAGACCTGACAATTCTCTTCTGCATCAAAAACACAGACCCAATGCTGGTGCAACCTCCCCAAACCAATATTCCATACCTCAGGATTGAATCCACGGACGCGTAGTAATAGGAACACAGAACACTGAAATCACAAGAACCTTTCAGTTGGCGTATTGCAAAATTGCAAAAAGCAAGTCTGTTACATAGGTGATCTACCTGCTGTCTATTCATCAAGTGATTGTCAGTCTTGACACCCAAGAACCCGACTGCATCGTTTATCCGAAGACTTTTCTTGTTACACGCTCTCACTAACGGATTCTCTTTACTCGTGCAGCCAACTGGTGAGAAGATTATCAACTCCGTTTTTTGTTGATTTAGAGTCAATCCATTTGACACACAATACTCACTCATCTTCGACAGACACTCAGACGACTTATTTGCCAGGTCATGGATGGAGCTTGAGGACACCACAACCGAACTGTCATCCGCGTAAGCCACCACAGCACAGCACTCCTCCAATAGAGCAATGACATCATTTATAAACAAAGTGAACAACATTGGACCCATAGTACTGCCCTGCGGCACGCCAGTGCTCAACCCTGTTCCTTCCGAAAGTATACGCCTTCCTTCATCCCATATGTTGACCACCTGAGATCTACCAAAGAGATATGATCTTATCCAGCTAAGGGGGACACCACGTATACCCATGTGCTCCATACATAGTTTACAGAGAAGAATCGGAATGCTAATAGTGTCAAAAGCACGACTCAAGTCGAAGAACATACCCAAGCAGTACCTCCCCCCCTCGAAGCACCCAAGAACCGCATCATACAAAGACAGAATCGCGTCCTGAGTTGATTTACCTTTTCTAAATCCATATTGGTGTTTGGATACCAGCTTATAATTTTCAATAAATGCGCAGAGACGCTTTAAAAACAACATTTCCAGAATTTTTGAGAACACCGACAGTAAACTGATTGGTCTATAGTTCTCAATGCAAGAGCTGTCACCCCTTATACACTGGAGTTACGAGGGCAGTCTTCAGCTCCGATGGAAAGTATCCACATTCGAAAGACATGTTTATCAAATATGTTAGTGGAATAGACAAATCGTCAGCAATATGCACCAAAATGTTGCACGGAATTCCGTCCAATCCACATGACCGCTTTTTTGACACTCTCTGTATAGTGTCGACGACTTCGGCTGGTGTGACAGGCGTTAGAAACATCGTGTTATTATTTACTTTCCCATGCAAAACCAATGACTCACAGACCGGGATTGGAAATCCATCTGCCAGCTCTCGCACCGAATTTATGAAAAAATCATTGAAAGAATTTGCCTTCTCAGATGAATCTGTCACCTGCTTCTTATTTTTATCGAAGATAACATCTGGAATTGTAACCCGCTTTTTAAGTGTAATGTTTTGACCGATACATTTCCACACGGCCCGGGATTTATTATTTGAATTCGAAATGAAATTATTAATGAAATTCTTTTTTGCGTTTACGATATTGCATGTGTGCTGCTTCACTAATTTATATCTATCTATTAAAGCGTTGTCAGATCTACTTAATCTATATAATTCCCGAACAAATGCTCCTTGATTTAACAATTCCCTCGTGATCCATGGATTCTTGTACCTTCTAGTCACTGATAACTTCTGAAGTGGAAATGCCATATCGAACATGCCATAAAATTCCCTCAAAAACAACGAGAAGCCACCCTCAACACCCGTCTCACAAAAGAGCCCCATCCAGTTCTCTCTGGAAATGAGAAACTTGAAATAATCCAAGTTCAATTTCGAGAAAATTCGCCTCTCAGCATTCACAGCAGATATATATATATATATATATATATATATATATATATATATATATATATATATATATATATATATATATATATATTTATATATTTATATATTAATGTTATGTGCTTTTGTTACATTATAGCTTTTGGTACATGATCAATCATTTATTTTTCAAATAAAATTTGTTGTCTACTTTAGGTCAGAATTGGATCCACAGCCTGAGAATCCCCAGCATGAACAATATGTGGCTACACTTGTGAATTCCTTGATACAAGAAATAGAAAATAAAGCTGCAGTTGTGAATGGTCCAGAGTTCTTTTTAACTAAACTGAAGTTGGCAGAAGCTGCAAAAATGTTCAGGCAGAGATATAGGTAATTATAAACATGATTGCATCCATCTTTACAGAATTACAATTTATACAATTGTAGTGCTAACCCCTTGCAATTGTTCACCTACGTGCGACAGTGTTTGGCTACAGAATTTGGGTTGATACAACAAGCTAGTGGAGAAGTTGTACCTGGACTATCTATGAAGAATTCTGGAGCGGAAACTTTACACAAAATCGATATCCTAAGGAGAAGGACACAGGTTTGTTAATTGAAATTTTCATTTTTGATTTTTTTTTATGAAAAAATCCCAAGTAGTTTATTTATAAGTAGTTTTGTAATATTTCATAAATATTTATAGTTTTCATTAAAGTCATTCATCTTGGAAAAACTGTGAAACATTGAAACTTTGAAAAATGTATATACATGTTTATATTTCTTATGTAATTGGTATAAAATGTATTTAATTTATTTTAATGATTGAATTTGATGTATTCTAAAAAAACCAGTGTAGAAATTATTAATTTTCACTTTAATAGTTTAATATTAATGGGAAAAAGAGTAATGCATGCAACTTCTGCTAAATCTCAAGAGGGATTAGTACTTGATTCTTATTTAGATTTGTATTGTAAGAATTACCATCATGTGTTGATTTTATATTTGTATTTGATAATTCAGGACACTGCAGCAGATTTAAGAAGAATGGAAGAAGATCAAGAAGCATTCCATTTACAGTATCATGAGTGCACCAAAATTAATGGTAATTTTTCATTTAATTTATTTTTAGATATTGTCTGAATTGTTTCAATATCATTTTTGATGTTCTATATAACTTTGTTCATTAAATTTCAAATAAAGAAATAATTTAATGTTGTTAATCATACTATTTATGATTGAAGGTCTTTAATGCATTTTGTATTTTCAAGCTCATTTGCAAGGTTTAAATAGTCAGCCAAGTAATGCAACTACTGCACAAAATTTGCAGAAACTGACTCGCCAGAAGGAAGCACTAGAACAAAGCTTAAATCAAAGGGTAATACTTTACATATTCTACTTTCATTTGTAATCTACTACCTTCAATATTTTAGGTTGCAGGATTAATGCAATTAAGACTTGCATTGAGTGATAAACTGAAAGAAACAGTTCAGCTTTTGAATCAGCTACAAACTCATGTTTTGGATGAAGAGCTGATTCGATGGAAAAGAGATCAGCAATTAGCAGGCAACGGGGTCATCTTCAATAGTAATTTGGATACAATTCAGGAATGGTGGGTAGTTTGTTTTTATTTTATTTTCTCTATTTTCATTGTTTGATCTTATCAGATAGGTTAAGTATAGATGTAGGAATTTTAGTGTTGAAACTTCAGTAAAATGATTTGGTTAATTCACACTTCATTTTAATCACAAACAAAGTGTATTTCAATTGTTGGTAAATGATAAATATACAATCTAGGTGTGAAGCTTTGGCTGAGTTAATATGGCTCAATAGACAGCAAATCAAAGAAGTCGAACGCTTGAAACAGAAGCTTGCACTGGATCCTCTTGGTGTGTCAGATGTGTTGCCTCAGCTGCTAGTTGAAATTACTCAACTTTTGTCATCTTTAGTTACTTCAACATTCATCATTGAGAAGCAGCCTCCACAAGTAATGAAAACAAATACAAGGTAATTTAAAATTGATTATAAATTTGTTATTAAAAATTTTTTCTATGCTGTTTGAAATGAGTTGTAGAATTTAAAATGAATTACTTGCTCTCGATAACTCTTACCTAAGCTACAAATTGTTGATGAAATTGCAGTTTAATTTAGGACTAGCTTTTCACTCTCTTTCAGTCATCATCTAATTCAGCCAATAATTTTCATTTTACATTTTGAATAAAATTAACAGTTTTCACTTATTATGCACTTTTCAGTTACATATGCATTCTTTTAGCTTTATTTTTAATTTGATGACTTTTGTAATGTGTAAATAAATTGGGAAGAATAAAGTTGTTGACCACTGTCAACATTGTTGAGCACTGTCAGTATCTATGACTATGATCTAATTTCACTAAGGAATGGTATATAGTGCTGAGATTCTTTCATTTTCACTGATATTTTTTATAAATTTCTATTAAAAATATTTTTGAATTATTTTTACAATTTTACTATTTTCAATTATTTTACTAGCTCTACAATTACCATGGGATATTTTGTTGTGAACATATATAAATGTGTATCAATGCATAAGGACCATCATTTAATTACATTCAAATATCACCAAAATTGAACAATAAATCAACTTTATAAAATAATTTTAAGACAAGGATTATTTAGTTCAACATTTCCAAATATATAAAATCTCTAAGTGTGCTCCTGGTGGAACAACTGGAATTGAAGCATTTGTAATTATTTTGAGTTACTGCTATTTACTCTTCAGTTCTCTTGTTTGAAGAGATATGTTATTGGAGTATGTAATATTTGCCTATGTAATATGTGTATGTAATAAGTTCGAATTTTATTATATAAGATATTTGAAATAGTGTTATTTATGTTTTTTTCATTATTGTTGAGTGTTTCAAGTGCTTTGTTGATTATTTGAATTATTTGAATGTGATTATTTTTGGTCCAGTAATCACATAATTTCTTTTTTCTGTTGAATTTTTCTTTATTAATATTGGTTATTAATTAATAATTGGATCATTTCCTTTTTTAGTTCAGATACTCTATGTTTCAAGCTTTCATTATATATCGAAAGCATGTTTCATAAAAAAAAAATGTTAGATAACTGTGAATATTTTCTACACCAATTAATACAGAGACGAAAAAATTTATTGATAAATTTTAAACAATAATTGATATTTATTGATGAGAGCATATATTCTTATACATTTCAATATTACTTATTTTGTGCTGCATACTCTAATTTATCACAATTTACTTTTTATGTATGAACTTAACTTTCAGATAAATAAATGTTAAATATTAATCCATAAAATTTTTAAATTCAAATTCAACTTTGGACTATAAACAAATAAATTCAATTGAAATGGACGAATTTTATATTTTATCATATCACAGTTAAACTTGCATTTGGCTGAACATCAATCCAAATGTGTTTTATTTTGTTATTCTTCAATGTGTTTTTACAAAATGTTGTGCGAGAGTTCAGCCTCTATTATTATGCTATTGTTATAGGTTTACAGCAACTGTAAGGCTTCTAGTGGGAGGTAAATTGAATGTCCATATGACACCTCCCCAGGTAAAGGTTACTATCATATCAGAAGCTCAAGCAAATATGTTGCTAAAGAATGATAAGCTTGGTAAAAGTGGTGAATCTAGCGGCGAAATTCTGAATAATACAGGAACAATGGAATATCAACAAGCAACAAGACAACTCTCTGTGAGCTTCAGAAACATGCAGTTAAAGAAGATTAAACGCGCAGAGAAGAAGGGAACAGAAAGTGTTATGGACGAAAAGTTCTCACTATTGTTCCAATCTCAATTCAGTGTTGGAGGTGGGGAACTTATGTTTCAAGTTTGGACTCTTAGTTTGCCTGTTGTTGTTATTGTCCACGGGAATCAAGAGCCCCATGCTTGGGCTACTGTCACCTGGGACAATGCTTTCAGTGAATCTGGAAGAGTACCTTTTGCTGTACCAGACAAGGTAATCAATTCATTTTTATTCAGAAAATATTATTTTAGATTTTGACCCTATTTCATAAACGTATGTATAATTTTGATATTTATTTTAATACTATAATGTCAAATTATGGTGGGTACTTCACATATTTTATTATTTCTAATTTGTTATGTTATATTGTATCTAAAAAAAAATAGTTTCAGTTCATTTATAAATCAGTTATATTGTTGAGTGAAATGTGAAAGATGAATACTCAATATAATCATTAATCATATACTTTTCTACAATTTGAAAATTGTTATCTTTAGTTTTTTAAATATTGGGTTATAGGTAGTATGGAGTAAAATAGCTGAAACACTTTCTGTGAAGTTCAGGGCAGCTACAGGACGTCAATTAACTGATGACAACCTCAGATTTTTAGCTGAAAAAGCATTCAGAGGTAATTACAACGAATCGCAGAATCCGATGTTAACGTGGTCGCAGTTCTGTAAAGAAGCTATAACAGATAGAAGTTTCACCTTCTGGGAATGGTTTTATGCCATAATGAAATTGACTCGAGAACACTTGAGAGGACCTTGGGTAGATGGGTAAGTGATATTAATAGAAATAACCTACAAGCAATATAATTTCATTTTTTGTTATTTTAGTGCAATAATGGGCTTTGTAAGAAAAAAGCAGGCTGAGGAAATGTTATCGTCTTGTACTGGTGGTACATTCCTTTTACGGTTTTCAGACAGTGAATTGGGAGGCATCACAATAGCTTGGGTGGCAGGTATGGTTATAATAGTTACTTGTATTTTTTAATTCATCCTTAATATGCTAACAATTTTTCCTTTACTAGAACATGGAGAAGTCTTCAGTTTGCAACCCTTCACTACAAAAGATTTTGCAATCCGTACTTTGGGTGATAGAATATCAGATTTGAATCATTTACTTTTTTTGTATCCTGATATTGCGAAGGATTTGCCTTTTCAAAAATACTACACACCATATCAAGGTAAGAGAAGTGTATTTTGCTTGACGAAGAATCACAATAGTTATTGGCATAAGACAATCATAAATATCACTGTGAAGTTTAAAAAAATAGACCCAATGCTAATTCAATAAAATTATTATTTTGCAAAATACTTCTTGCGAGAAGTATAGCTTGTAGAGAAGTATAGTGAATTGATTTTTGTTTTCACCCCATATTGAAGTTTCACGCAGGATATGTAACCTGCTGTGTGTTATATTTCACCTTCAAATCAATGCATGATGGATTAATAAACTAATGACTTGATATATACCTAACACGTATGTATGTATATTTATATATGCCTGTGAGTATATATAGAGAGAGAGAGAGAGAAAAACATTTTTGGATATATATATATATATATATATATATATATATATATATATATATATATATATATATATATATATATATATATATATATATATATATATGTATGTATATATGTATGTATGTATGTATGTATGTATGTATGTATATATACATGTACATATATATGTATGTATGTATGTATGTATGTCTGGATGTATGCATGTATGTATGTATATTTATATATGCCTGTGAGTATATTATCTAGTGAATATTGAATTCAGGCACCGAACAGTCATCTGTTAATGGATATGTAAAACCAGTACTGAAGACACATTTGCCAGGCTGGAGTGACAACAGTTATCCAAACACTCCCCATCATGCATTTATGCAGTCTCCAGATCCTTCTCGGGATACACCCTCAGTGGCTAGTAGGTGAGTGTAAGAACTTATCAACACATAGGACTTCTGCCCCGTAGTAATTCGATTTTGTCTTAGTTTTCAGAATATGCTAGAACTGTAGTGAATAGTGTATGGATCTGTAGTGTTACGATTTTTTTTTAATATTTCTAAATTAACGCTATTTCTCTATATGACAAACCGTGCTTTGTTTTTATAGATTAAAAGATAAGATTATTTTAATATTTTAATGCTTTTTATATCTGTTCATATATTACTTTTATATAAATGGTTTTCAAAGTATTGGTATTTTATTCAGATTCAATCATTCTGCATCTTTTGGCATATCATTTTTTTAAAATATTTTATTCAATCTGTTTCTATTTTTGGTATTTGAAAGTACATATAGAAAATTTATATTCCAATATTGAATATTCAAATTGTAGTTTTCATTTCATTGGCGCAAATGCATTGTTTTTGAGAAGATATTTTCAAAATGCATTTCAACATGGAGTATTGTCCTGTCCCAAGTAGATCACAATTTAATGAATTTTTCAATAGATTATGTAAAATGCATGATACCTTCATTTATATAATCTAGATTGATAGTATGTTTTGAATTGATCATATTTGTTTTTCATCTTTAGTTTCAAGATATCATTATCACCGCAACCCATCTTTGCATACCCTGACCAATGATTTGATAAATAATTGAAACCATCAATCAAAATGTAGGCGAGACTATCTCAAGTTGATCATTTTCAGTACTGGTTTAAAATTCCACATGTTTACATTTTCATTCAACTAATTTAACTTCGGACTAATACTATAATTCATTTATTACGTAAAAATTGAATAAAAAATACTTGTTAAAATGAATTGAATTATATTGATTACTTGAATTTTTTCTGGATGTTTCTCCATTTTCAAAAGTTACACTCTGAGCAGTTTGAACTTTTGAAAAAGGGGTAAAAAGTCTAAATAAATGTGCATGACATTTATTATCATCTATTATCAATATTATTATGTGAAACTATGCCAAGAGTTTTTTATTCAATTTATGTTGAACCATGTTTCACTAACAGTTCAGTGAATCATGTATTTTAGTTAAATGCCTAATGTTTTTTTATTGATTTATATATTTTTGAAATATGTGAAAAGATTTTTGAAATTTTGAACCGTTTTGATTGTTTTCCAATTCATCTTTTTAGCCAAAAAATTAAAAAATTGAAATTCTGCAAAATTATTAAGCAGAAATCATTAAGTACGTAATTGCATAATGCTTCTTAATGTACTCTTTTATTTGAATTGTTTCTAATAAATCATTGTAAATCATTGTTGGAAGAAAGCTATTAGAACATTGCTTAAATTAGTTACAACTGTTGTCAAATATAATTGATTACGTATTATATAATATTAAAGATAATTAGTAAATTATTACACTATGAATCTTCAAGATTAAAAAAGTTGAAAATGATACTAAAGCCCATGATGAATAGATGATTCTTTATTGAAAGAATATGTGATAACTATCAACTATGTAATAATTATTAATATTTGAATTATATAATATTGTTATTTCCAGTATAAAGTGAAAATTATTATACAATGATTAATTTTCAAAAATTCTTGTCAATGAATGAATTTTTGAATGAATCATTTAATTATAAATAAATTTCTTATTTATTTATACATATCTTGTCAGGAAAGTAACTTGTTTATTATTTCTTGTTAATTTTGACAATATAGAGAAAATAAATCTTTGATAATATTTATTATCAATAATATTAATTAATATAATTTATTGGAGCCATAATTGATGCAAATACAATTTTGTAGCTAAAAATATTTAGTTGTGTTTTTCACAATGTATTGTTTAAAATGGCAATTGTTTTGCGATAGGCATCATGTAATATTTATGATACATTAAAGTTAATGGGTCTAATATGGAAATCATCGTAATGTTAATCAGTTAAATCAAGTCATGTTCTAATAGTGAATATCATATAATTGAGTAGTTTTATGTATAATAAACTTGAATAATTTAAATGTATGTAAATACCATAGAAAAATGAAACATTAAATGTCGATTTGATTCAAAAGTGTACTATTAAATTAAATAACTCTACTAATTATCTTAAAAATGTTCTAATTGGCAATTAGAAGAAATAATCATTCATATCATGTTTTATTTGAGAACTTGGGATAATTTCTCTCCTATGGAGTGTTGATGGTTTTTATCTAAATAAATTTATTTGTGGTAATTTTGCATGCTGCAATCAGACATAACCAGACATATTTGCAACGAAACATTGCCAGTTCAAAGATGAGACAAAATCATTTTCACTCATTTCATGCCTTGTTCTTTTGGTTTGTCTGAGTTGCAGTATGTGATGTCTGGTTATATCTGTACAGCTATGCGGGTTCGATTGCTACAACTGCCACTGGTGCAACCGGGATGGACTATCTGGACACTTTTGACGAGAGCAACATCGATATCAACGGACTGGTTAACCTCAACGAGTTGATGCAAGGATATAAGCAGTGAAGTATGTAAAAACTACAGGAAAAAAAGGTTTGAGTTTGTTGGAGTTCTAACGATAAATGTTATTTGGTTGTGACTTAGTGACCTTTGAAAAACATTTTGCTTTCAGTTCATTGTTTATTGAAATTGCAATATTATTAAAATTTTAACACCTTTCGGGCAATATGATGTTCTGGCTCTAATTTTTTTTTTGTGTAATGTGATACTATTTGTGCTGAACAACATGCAAAAACTGTCCAAATGAATGATTAATGTATGATATATTTTTTCTTATATCTGCAGAGTAAAAACTTACTGTAATTCATAACTTTTTTATTTTGATAACTCGTTGAATCAACTAAATCAACTAAAGCCAGAATGGCTTTAGTTGATAAAATAAAATTTGCAAATGTGTTGATTTTGAGATGCATGTGATTCACTAGTTTAAAATATATCATTCCTTATTGTGATTTATATATTTTAAATTGGCAGAATGTCTAATTGAAATTTTACTTCAATGAATGTTGAAAGTTACATTAATTTAATTACTTGGTAATTTTTTAAATGCAGATTCTCTCTTATGATAATATAAAAATATATAAATTATCTTCTGTTGAAAATATTTATGTTGGAAAAATTGGTGCTCAAAAAAATAGAAAGTAAAAGTGATATATTTTTGTGCAAAACTTAACATCAAGATGTTTATTTTGCTTATTGATATTAATTTGTATTGTTTTATTATTTGATTTTGGACTATTCCTTGGTATAACTCTATGTGCCATATGTCCAGTCTTTTTTAGTGCAATTAGTATATTTTGTTGTTACAGTTTATAAGCATTTATTTTTTTAATGTTAATAGTCTTATTTTCGTCATAACCTAATATGGAAGGTTTTTTGTCTTTTGACAATATTACCAATTTGCACTAACACATAGTTTAGTTTTTAATACTTGTGTTACATATGTACATTTTCAATTAATCTTTTAAAGTCTGTGAAGTACAAATCAAATTTGGTATGTCTCTGCAAATATTGTATTTCTTTTCAACTTGTAACATACTGAGTTGTTGCATTACATACTTATTTTAAAAATTTTTTTGTCAAGAACTTCCTTTTCTCTGTTCAGTAGACTTGTATAGGTTAGCTGAATCTCAAGGTATTAATATTAGTACAAGCATTAGACAATCTTTGAAATTTTCTACAAATTATGGTATTGAAAATAACATCAACCTTAGATTTATAGTTTCTATTTGAAAGTTTTTGTATTTTCTTTAAAATCACACATTGCCAGATAGGCAAGGAAGTTACAATAATATATTAATGTTTATTGCAATTGCATTTTCATATTAGAATTACAGCACATTTTTGTATGTGTTTTCTTGTACACGCAATAGTGTTTTCCTGAACACGATCCCATGTGCCTCTTGTTGTGAGTATTCTAAATCAGTAATATAATGTTGACTAAGTGATTGGCTTTTATGATTCATCACCTTTAATTAATATTTTCGTACTATCTACTGAATTTTAATGTTAGTAACAGTTTCAAATATGTGTATTTAGTAGATTTCAGGCTACTATAGAACAATTTCATAGAAATTATTATTATCTAAGTGAATCTTAGCTAATATTATCTAATTGAAAAAAATTATAAGAACTGTTAGAATAAAACGCCAGTTTTAAATACGATATTTTTTACTTATAAATATTTCTCAAAATCTGAAAACTAATCACTTGAGTATTTAGAAGCTTTCAAAATTTTACATCTTTGTACATAGTTTGTTGCTTTAAATGAACGTTTGTAGTATATATTAGAGAAATATTCTCTGTTGAAATTGTTTACTTGCTCAGTTGATAATTTGTTTTTCACTGAAATTAAAACTGTGGTTGATTGGATTGAATAAAAATGGAAATTTTAATGCATTCTTTTTAATGTAAAATGAAACCTTCATTTCATTATTGACAATAGGTGTACAATGAATATTGACAACATAAATAAACAATTACAATAGTTATGAGGCGTAATCTGATTTAATTTTTATTGCGCCAACAACTTGTTCAACATAATCAAGATACTACAGCCTACAGCTACTTCAGATGTTGTAAGGTAGGCTGACGTGAATGTTTTTTTTAATTGAAGGTATAGTTATTCAAGTTATTAATCTAAAATTGATTGGAAAACTGATAATAGATTCGTGCTTAACGAAAACGAAAAAATCCGAAAATTAATTTTCTAATTGTAATTGAAATCGACATTTTATGTCATAAACGATTGAATATAATATCATATAATATTAAACTTTTCCCCTCAGTTTTTAGTGCGTGGAGAAGGCTGATCTTGAAATTGATTTATTGCCTGTTTAATATATTTTATTTTGAAAGTTTTTAGCAATAACAGGCTTTTTTTGACATGAAAAAGTTTATTTTTGTTAACGTTTCGTTGTTATATTACAACTTTGTCAAAACTAATTAGTTTTTGATTAATTTAATATCTGTTTTCAATATATATATATATATATATATATATATATATATATATATATATATATATATATATATATATATATATATATATATATATATATATTAATGAAAGAAGTAAAAGGTTAGAGTTTTTATCTTGATGGGATCATTCCAACTTATTCCTAATATATGTGAGGCTACTATAATAACTCCTAAAAAAAGTAGTTGTGTAGATAATATTTTTACGAATATACCAAGTAAAAATGTGAAAGCAGAGATTCTCAAAACTGTTCTTTCAGATCATACAGGTCAAAAATGTATTTTTAAACAAGAAAAGAATGAAAATCGTAATATTTATAGGAGATTTTATACAGTAGAGGCCAAGGAGCACTTCAAAAGAAGGATGAAGGAACAAGATTGGCAATTGGTTTTATCGATCGATAAAAAAGAAGTTAATGGTCAGTGGAAGGCGTTCATGAATATTTTCCTGAATAATTTTTATGAGAGCTTTCCATTAAGATCAGTAAATAATTCTTATCGAAAGAGAAAAAAATATTATGAAACCCCTGAAATAAATAGCAGTAAAAATGAACTCGATATTCTGTTAACATTGAAAGAAAAAAATGAAGTTTATGTAGAAATTTACAAATCAGAGAAGAAACATTATGAAAAATTATTGCAAAAATCCAGGTCTGTGTTTTATGATACAAAAATTCGAAACTGATAAAAAAATGAACAGTTTGTGGTCCATAACCAGGGAAATAAGAGGAACAACAGGGAATAGGTCTGAGTGCTCTCTGGAAGGAGATATATCAACCATTGTTGACAAATACAACAAATTCTTGCTGAAACTGATACCTGAGAAGTTAGATGCATTGGAAAAGCTTCCTTTCTCGTGCAATATTAGTTATAATGAAAAAACGTTTTCTTTACTCCCCACTGCATCAGAAGAAATCAAAAAAATTTTAGATAGAGTGAAAAACAAAATCAGTAGCGGAGATGATGGTATTCCATCATTTATGGTTAAACTCTGTAGTGATGAGATTAAGGACATTTCGTCTTATATTGTAAATAACTCTTTTAAATATGGAATATTTCCAGATCAGCTAAAGCTATCACTGATTAAGCCAATTCATAAAAAAGGTGATTCCCGGCAAATGGAAAACTATCGACCAATAAGTCTGCTGCCCAGTTTATCCGAAGTTTTTGAGATGGCAATATTAGATTGAAGACTGTTGATAGACTATTAAAGTTTATATATATATATATATATATATATATATATATATATATATATATATATATATATATATATATATATATATATAAGATTGTAAACTCTTGTCGGATACACAACATGGATACTTAAAAGGCAAATCTACACAAACTGCTATATATCAATTCACAGAAACATTGATCCATTTAATAGAAGAAGGAAAATGGGCGTTGGGGCTGTTTTTAGATCTCACAAAGGCATATGATTGTCTATTTAGAGAATATATTCTGAACAAATTAGAAATTATAGGTGTTCGAAATAGAGCTTTGTGCTGGTTTGAATCGTACCTGTCAGGAAGACAGCAGAGGGTGCACTCTCTAAACAAGGAATAGAAGTTAAATCTACAATTGAGACCAGCGAAATAGGAGTACCACAAGGTAGTGTTTTAGGCCCCATCCTGTTCATTTTATTTTTGAATGATGTGAATGACTGCACAGAGGGCGTTCCAGGTTGGATAACATCTTTTGCGGATGACACAAGTCTCATAGTTGGAACAAAAACTTTTGACGAGGTTGAAGAAATAACAAGAAACATTTTTGAAAAAATAACAACGTAGATGAATAGAATAAGCTCCTCTTGAATAAAGAAACAACAATGGCTACTATTTTTAAAACTAACAAATCCAAAAAAGAAACTGCGGACTCTCTAGAGATCAACGGATGTAGAGTTTATATGAATGATTCTGTTAAATTTCTAGGTGTCTATGTTGACCACTGTTTTTCATGGAGGCAGCATATTGAGTATACATGTAAAAAACTCAGACAGATATGCTTTGCCATAAGATCAACAGAAAATTACTTAAGCGAAGATGTACAGAGAATTATTTATTTCGCCAACTTTGAATCTATCCTGCGATATGGGATAATCTTCTGGGGAGCTGTGAGTGATGTCGAAGAAATTTTCAAAATTCAGTAAAGAGTTATCAGAATAATGTATAATAAGAGGCAAAAGGAGTCATGCAGAGAATTATTTAAAAGAAACAAAATTGTGACAGTATATGGAATTTATATATATGAATGCCTTATATTTTTAATGAAAAATAGAGAAAAATTTACTGTTCATACATCAAATCATTCTCATCTAACGAGAAGTGTTGATATTCACTATCCCCACCATAAACTCTCTCTTATAGAGAAACATCCATCATACAGATGTATAAAAATTTTCAACCAGCTCCCAGATGAAATAAAGAGAACTTACACTATGAAAGGATTTAAGAAAAAAGTTAAAGATATGATCATTACATTGGATCCGTACTCACTGAATGACTATTTAGAAAGGTAGAACTACCATAAATTCAATTCATGTGTGTTGAGTGGAAAATGAAGATATAGGACTTATAAGATTATGTTGAAGGTTGTAGTTCTGACGCCATCTTAAGTTCTCTGTTGGTTTTTTATTATATATGTAACCTATCAGATAATTTGAAATAAAAAAGATTAATATTATTATTATTATTATAATATATAATAAGGTTAGTATTATGGGGATATGGTCTGTGTGACAAATAACTATTCGTTCTTCAGTTCTCAATATTTCGTCAACCTTTATTGACTTTTTCAAGAGAATGTTAAAACAAGTTTTAAAAAACAGGCAGAACGATGAGGACAAAATAAGTTACATCTCACCAAAGAATGTGTTCACAAAAGAATTTAAAAATGTTTCTGAAAATATGTTCGGTCAGACCAGGAAGGGAAAATGAGAATTAAAAACCAACTGAAAAACCTATCCACAATAACTACTCTGAATGAATTTCATAATATTGCAATAAATATTACTCAATTGTAGCGTATTTGATATAAAATTTACTTAAATCTGTGTAGCCCGCGATTGGAAGAAGTCGTTGACTGTATTTCGAGATTATTGGTTCTTTTCAGAACGGGGTATCCATATTCAAGTTGTACGAACTTGGAAATGGAAAAAATTGGAAGAATAGGGATTTCTCTATAGGAAGTTGACATATTCCAGTCTTCCGCATCAATCACCAATTCAATTCGGCCTATCTTAGAAACATTAAATATATGATAAACATCAGATTTACTTTCGTAGCGTTTTATACGTGTCGGACTAGTGTGGGAATTTGTTAATAACTTATCCGTCCTTGTATTTGTATTGCGTGATGAGGATTTAAGTCTTTTTTTTATTTTGTTAAAGTTGTCCCTAGAGTCGAGGTATTTTTTCTCCATTCGTGCGCAAACAGAAGTGTAAACACATTTTATAACTTTCGCTGTCAGCCTGAGTAATCTATTATAAGCAATCGCAGGAAAGTAAATTCATTTATCTTGGTCCCAATGCGAATTGTGTCCGTCAAAACCAATTACTTCTATGAGGAATTATCTTTGTTGAGACAACAATAGAATGTCAATATTCGTGCCTCTAAGAATTACAATAAATTTAAAAATAATTCTACTTCATTATATTGTTAATACAAAATATTCGTAATGTAACAGTATTGTTCGGCAACCAATACGTAAACCGATGACAGTTCAGCACATAGGTACCTTTATGTTATTGAGAAAATTATTCATAACAATTGAACACGTGCATTCTGATTTTAATTTAGGTAATAATACTATAACGCAATTTCAGATTGATTTAATTACCTATTATTTTTTTCGAATAAAAATCATATATCATGGAATTAATTCAATTCAAATGCATCAGTTTTAAACAGTGGTTCCCAACCTCCTATGCGCCCCTCTCAAGTTAACTCTAAAACCCAACTCAACTACGATGGAAACAAAACATACGATGAAAACTTTAATGCGCATTTAATAATGAACATTAAATACCTAAACCGCTCATCGTTCTACTCCTTTGATCACCCAATTGGGGATCGCCCCACTGGTTAGGAACCCCTGGTTTAAAATAACTTTCTACAACAAGGATTTTTAGATAATAGGTTTGGATAATTTATGTATTCAACTCGTATGAAACAGATATGCTGAGATCGAATCTCAGACGAACTAAAATATTCATAATGAAACACAAATTGAATTTTCTCATATATTAAATAATACACATAACGCGCGTTATGTGTATTCACTATTCAGGTGCTGAATGATTTAATAAAATTTTTTATTATTATTTTGGTATTTTGTATATCAGAAAAATTAAATTTGTGTTTCATTATGGATATCAATTTTCCCAAGATTGGGCCCTATCGACTTATCCATATAATAAATAGAAAAGATGAATAATGATTAATATACATACAAGACTACAAGCCGAATCGGAACTTGCGTTGACCTCTCCCATCCTAATGCTGAATTACAAAAAAATTCCTCCAGAGTATGAAACATGTACCTAATTCAAATAATCACATTTTTATTTTCACTAATTATAATAATGATAATAATAATACATTTATTCCCAATAGATGTACATCCAACTACAAAAAAAAAACAAATTGTGTACAAATGATAATAAATAAGAAAAAATTTCAAAAAACTTAGAAAAAGGGAGTTTAAGACAATATTACAACGAAAATAAAATTAAAACAGATTGAAACTAAACCGAACAAAATAAAAATAAAATATTATCTATTAGATAGTCACACGAAATCAACAGAAGTTAATGAAATGTACCTAGTTGATGAAGTCAACGAAAATAAAATAAATTCAATTGCAATAGTAATATTGTTTCTTTTTTTGTAAAACTCCATATTGGAATCTGAAAGTGTAGATATGAATATTGAGAAACAAACTGTTAAGCACCTAATAGTGAATGTGTGTAATAAATTGGAATAGTAATAAACAATAACTAAATCGAACAAACAAAAAATGAAATATTAATTGTACATAAACTTAAATTCAAACACTTGAACTTATGATTTACACTTTATTGACTACATAGCATGACGCGTTTCGTCGTTAATCTCATTATTCTCATTAATTCTCATTAATCGTCATTATTCTATAAGCATCTGAAGAAGTCGTTTGTAACGACGAAACGCGTTATGCTATGTAGTCAATAAAGTGTAAAACATAAGTTCAAGTGTTTGAATTTAAGTTTATATACAATTATAATGGATTTACATCAAGTAAACGCCACACTATTCAATAAAAAAAATGAAATATTATCTATTACACGTACTCAACAGAAGTTAAGAAATGTAGTTGATGAAGTCTACGAAAACAAAATTGAAATCAATTGCAATAGTAATATAAAGAAACCAAATGAAACAAAACTAAATAAAAATATTATATATTACAAAGTTATATGTACACAACAAAAGTTCATAAAAACATCGCATTGCGCTGTTCTGAGTGGCATGTCAAAATCACTGATAGCCCATCAAAATTGATATCACCTCGACCGACCACAACACCTAACATAAAGATTACTTATACAGTTGATAGGAGAACGTAACATGACATTTGATCTGCTGTAATTGGCATATAAAATGTATAATTCCGCCTCAGTCCAGTCCTTGGTACGCGAATATTTATTTTGCTGAGAAGAAATGATTCAAGAATGTAGCTACACTGTACAGTTTTCTTTTTTCTCGATGTAGAACTCAATTCGACATATGGTTTAGCCAACATTGTGCAACTGGCTATATCTTTCAAGGAAAACGAACCTTCAAAGCATATAACAAAGTGGTGCGTCTATTATTCATCAATTAGCTGGAATAAATTTCAATAATAGGTGCCTATAGTGTTCCTATGAAGTTTCGTTTTCTCTTAAATAATCATATTGATTTGGTAAGACAACTGTTTGTGTAGCTCGGTGCGAATGACTAACACAAATATTTCTTTGGCATAATTTCTATATCATTGATAGATAGATATTGTATATCTATCTATCAAAATATAGATCTTATATTATTGCATTGATGCAATTCAAACTGTTAAATTTTTAGCATATACACAAAAAGAGTTGAAATTAGAAAAAACATTATTAGAACAAAATTACAATGATAGAAGTTGAAATAAAATAGGTAATTAAATTCCAGTGCAGTATTTGTTAAAAATTCATCACATATGTGAAGCTACTCATATGAGTAGCTCAACGAAAAACCTTGAATAATGTCTCTCAAATCTTGCTTGATCAGCGTTCCTCATATGAAAAGATGACTTGTTTATACGATATACTCGTATCTCTTGCCATATATGTGAAAATCTGCATTTGACCTAACATTTTTTTTTTCAGTTTATGATAATAAACGAAATTCGTAAATATAAAGGCAAAGTAAAGTCAGGATTTCTAGCTGCGAAAAAGCATTTCGGCAGCAGGACCGATAGTCTAGATTTCGTAATAATTTAATACACCTTTGAAGTCCAAAAATACTCATTACTCTAGAAGAGCAGCCCCTTATTATATCTTATTAGTGATTATAACGCGAAGTAAGCTGTACTCTCAAAGCATGGAGCGACACCGATCCATTTTGTGACATATTTGGCATGAAGCTGCCTCTATGGTTTATGGACGTTGCTAGAAATGACGAGACTGTTGAGAACCACTGAACATACCAGATTAAGGGTATGTTCTGTGTTGAGAACCGTCGTAGGCACGACCAGAGATCTCTTCTTTTATGACATCGATGTCATAATCGATATTCGATGTTCGATATTTATCGAATACCGAACATCGATGTTCTTGCTTTCCACATCGATGATCATCGATTCCGTTAACATCGATGTTCGATATTTATCGAATACCAAACATCGATGTTTTAATCAAAATACCAAACATGCTCGATAATCATCGAGCATCCCGAGCTCGAATAACAACAACAACCACGAGTTGAATAGTTCGTTCTTTGCAAATAATCAGAAATATAATTCTAAATACTAGTGTTGTTGAATATTTCGACTCATAGAATATATCAAAACCGTTATAAAGTGTTTATAGTTGTTCACTGTTGATAAATTATTTTAGGATTATTGGCATTATCAATTTACTCGAAGCCTACCAACCCAGAAATTCGTAACAATATAAATGGCGGGTGACAAATATACTCTTCACGAGCTTGTTGGACAATTTACTCACGTGTCTTCCATGTAAAACCAACATCAATGGAATTACCAAGAAATTTTGTATAACAATTAGGATCGATATTCACAATATTACGTCCCAAAGAAAATAAACGTGCGACCGTTCTATCCATCCATCTAATGGCATTTATCAGCAAATAAAAGTTCTTTGCCTAATAAACTTATATTTATTTATTGAAAGTTTGAACTTAGAGAAGAAAAAACAATGACTGTTATCGAAATACAAGATCATAGGAACTACAAGGAAAATGACATATAAATTGTAAGAGAATATAACCAGAATGGTTGTTGCAGCAAATATTGTCTGAATAAATGAAAATATTTTCAATTACTCTCAATTTCTATGGATATCACTATCAAAACCTGATTTCTTTGTCGAAAAAATATATTAAAATTTACAAATTATAAATTACGCTTCTTTGGATACCTAACAATTTCTCCTCCCTAAGTTCAGGCAACAATAAACTCATTCGGATACGACCGGCATCCGGTTCCGGAAAATTGCTTTCCGGATTCAAAAGAGTTTCATCCGAAGATTACTCTCCTTCATTCTGCAGTCGCTCGGTTTGACCTTTTTAAATGGCACGTCTGTGAGATTTCCCAGAATCATTTATTATTTCGAATCTATTAAAGTGAAAATACGAGCTGTGTATTTTGAGCCGTTGTGTGGTTGCCATATTGTTTTCGATTTCATTATCGTAGATTTCTATTCCTCAAACTGATTATTCCACATAACAAATAACGGCATTTTCAGAAAATGTTATGAACCGTGGTTAGGTATTTTCGATATTTAAAATACATGATATGCGAACAGGTAGTTTTTGTGCATATTGTAGCCAGAAATTAAACATATAGAAATTAAACATAGAATTATGTGATTAATGGTTTTCATACACTATTGGCTCTACTAAAAGATGGCCAAATGGAACGTAACATATAATTCACAATGTAATGTACCAGTTAGTATAAAGGCAAAATATTGATAAAAAATTAATTTGATGGTTATGTTATGTAATATACGCCAAGCCTATACTCTATGCATTTCCAAGAGGCGAGTGAAATAAAGAAATCCAAATGAACTTCGCTCTAAATAAAGGATAATGAGCTTATTCACGTGATTGTAAATGGTTTTTTGTATTTTCACTCATGGAAATCAGTGGATCTAATTTTAGTCTTCTTCACCATGCTCTATATTTTTTAAAGGATATATATATATATATATATATATATATATATATATATATATATATATATATATATATATATATAATTACATATAGTTTTTATATACTTATCCAGAATATGAATTGTTGGTTTATGTTAAACTAAGATAGATCTGGAAAAAATGAGTTTTGAGATGTGATGTTTGGTGATTGTTATGTCAATGAGTGTTATTTGTTTTATTAAGTTTTTCTAAAATTTCTCTACTTTTTTTTGTCCCTCTCAACAAAAAAAAACTTTTTGTTTAACGAAACGTTCAAAATAAAATATCTTAAACAGGCAATAAATCAATTTCATATATATATATATATATATATATATATATATATATATATATATATATATATATATATATATATATATATAAATATAGGACAATAATAAGGAGTATTATTGTAACCGAAATCAGTGAAAACCAATGAATATATACCTCTTACTGTTACATAAAAAAATTGAAACTACAATTTCGGTAATATTAAAATATTCAAAAACTAAATTTAAGACAGGTGATAGAATCAAAGCTGAAATTAAATATACATAAAGTGAAGTCTGTATCTTTACAAATGCAACAATGACACACCTCCACAACTGAAAGAATAGGAAGCTGTGATTTATAATGATATTGTGCACATGTTTATTGTGGCAGGTGCCTCTTGGGGTTGAATATAGCGTAATGTCTCATTTGTTTGTCAAGCAATGGTTTCATTCAAAAACTCAAAATTTGAATATGTATTATATTATGAATAATTTTTATATAATGTGTCTTCCTAATTAATCTTAATAATGGAATTCTTTGCCAGCATCTTATGTTGATATGTATTTCTGGAAATATGTTAAAACCAACCAATATATTTCTGAAAAAACGTTTCTGTTCAATTTTAAATATTGAACATGAATTTCACATCATTATGAAGATGTGACATGCGATCGTTATTAAGATTGATAATAAACTAATCAAAATTTTGTTAATGAAAATTTGATTCAGTTGATAGAGATGTGTGACAGAATAACAGAATACTGTATAATATTTTAAAGAAAATAAACTGAATTTACTTTTCACCTAAAACCTTCCAAAAATTTCATCAGAAATCTAGCATAAATTAGAAGAGAAGATCGCGATGTTAATATCCATTTGCCACCTGAGTACCAGATTATGAAACTATCACAGCACTAGAGAAACATAAATTTATAAAATACATAGAATTAATTCAGAGAATTAACAATCGGCCTATAAATCTTTTCCGAAAATAAATTCAGATTAATTTGAATACGTTGGCAATTATTCCAATGTTGTTTTACACTGTGTTCATGATCTGGAAATGAAATATTTAGCCAAAAATTACTGGAGTAAACAAAGATATCTATATGTAAACGTTAACGTCAGTATAGAATTTAATTTTGTTACAAATATGAACACTTGATTGATGAGAATAATATAGAGCATGGAGAAAACTTTTTGAAAGATTGAGGGTATACTTTTTGAATGTTTAAAGGGAATATTAATGTATTTCGAATTGAGTAGGTGTCATTTTTACGATAAAAAGCAGAAGAGTAGTTACTTAACATACGCCTTTTTCGGGATTTGAACTCATTATCAAGATCTCTGTAACTAACAACGATACCGTGATATGTACCTAGGTAACATGAGTAAGAAAATATACTTTTTTACTTTGATGATATTGATTGATGTTAGTTTTATCCGACTGCGAAGAAGGATCACTTTGCTTTGGATTTATAATTCGTGAATGGATATTTCTAGATTGGTTGCGCCAGTACTAAACTTGGTTATCAACATTTGCATTCTTATTTCATTTTATTTTCATTTTTGTTTTTCTATTTATAATAGTGTGAACTGCGGGAAAGGTGGATAATGGCGTGGAAGGATTGTTCTATTTGCGATAATATCTACGTTATTTAGTAAAACATCAACGGCACTTCCAACGTAAGAAAATGGCAGAAATTCTCTTAGTCTTACTTGCTTAGCTGGTGCTTTCAAGTTACCTAAAATGTAATGCTTAGAAGCACTTGTGCTTGGTATATATACACTGTAGTTTGCGTTTTTCGTTTTTAATGAATTCATTCATTAATTGAAATCTGTTGCTAGAATGAGTACATTATATCAAACTATTGTTTTGTCATTTTTGAACTTGATTTGAAGGAATTAACTGCTTTATTTTAAGGAAACACAAAAGAAAAGATTCGACTTCATCCCACCATGTGTCTATAGCAGGTATAGATGCAAAAGTATATAAAAATGTTTGTCGAGAAAACAAAATCATTTTAGCTTTTAAAAATCGGGTAATATCCTGAAACAATTGTCAAGCATTCAATATAATTTTCATAAAACCAAGCCTTGTGCTTTTTATAAAACAATGTTTGACCAAGATATTAGTGAACATTTAATCATAATAATAATAATAGTAATAATAATAATAATAATGATGATAATAATAATAATAATAATAATAATAATAATAATAATAATAAGATAATAATAATAATTATATTATTAATAATAGTAATAATAATAATAAACGTCTTTATTGCCATACATATTGTGCTACATAAAAAGAGGCAAGATTTAGCATGAGCTATTCTTCCATATAACCTGCTGAAAGTAAATGAAAATAAAGTAGAAAAACAAATGTTAACAAACTGTTAAATTTTAATCAACTTCATTAAGAAGTATTGTTTTCTCTTTCTTGAATTGATTACTTTAATTTATGGAAATACGAAAGGGAAGAATCTACTTCATCCCTCCATGTGACCATAGCAGGCATAGATGCAAAAGTACATAAAGATGTTCGTCGAGACAACAAGTTCATTTTAGTTTTTAAAAATCGAGTAACTCCCCGAAGCAATTGTCAAGCATTCAATATGAATTTCATGAAACCTAGCCAAGTGTTTTTAATTCAATATATAAAACAGTGCTTGACCAAGAGATCAGCGAACATTTAATCAACTTCATTAAGAACTATTGAATTGTCTTTTAAGAATTGGATGGGGAAATTGAGTGCTATAATTTTTGGAAATATAAAAGACAAGAATTCTTCATATGAATGGAGTTGCTAAAACAGTCATCCAAAACTTTTTCCTATACCATCATCTAATTCATGAAATAATGATAAAAGTTCAGTGATAAAACCGTCAGAAATATCAAACGTAATATCCGAATCTCTCAGACTACTTTCCCACTTACAAAATAGCAGCTAATGCTTATCAGCTTCTGAAGTAACTAGTGAGTATAATGGAAGATTCATTCTGAAAGTTGAAATGAGGCCCTCGACGATGGACACAAATGAAACAAGCATTAAAGAAACAAAGTATACCGAGAAATTGTCTCAAAGAAGAGATTATAAAACTTAAAATCTCAATGAATTTTAACAACCCACTTCAGTATCATTAGGCCACAAAGTTTTCTTGTTTCAGAACGAACTTCATGATACAAAAATAATTTCCCGTCAGAGAAACGAAGAATGAAATAATTCATTTGATAATTTGGGGGAATAAAAGCGGTCGTAAAAAAAATAATTTCAATTAACTAAAGGGTCTTTATTGTTAACTGCGAAAGATGAGTAATGAAACAGCTCAAACTTCCGAATCAACAAAATAAATTCGGTTTATATCAGACAATATGCAGAAGTCGTTTGCAGTTTAATTATATATTATTACTTCATTTTATTATTTTATATTGAGAGAAGGTTATTTATTGGACAACAACTCATTAAATAAACGGGGGACTAATATCTACGTATTGTAATTATTGATGAGGATATTCATAAAATTTCATTTGTGTTATAAATTTACGTTAGTGTAGATACTTCAAATACATCACGTTTTGTAACATTTGTTAGAGTGGTACTTTTGATTACATTTTTAGTCGGGATGGTTATTGACTTTTATTAGTAGCGTACTGATCTCTGGATGCAAGAATCATACCAGTTGTACTCTACTTTTTCGAAGGAGTAACAGAACTGAGCAGGTGTGTCTTAATTGTTTTAATAACATTTTTACTATGTAGTTCAGTTTTCAGTAGCTCTATTGTTTGCTTCACGAATTCATTCGGTGATCGTTCCATTGCGTATTAGTCCCTTCCCAAAGTATCGATGAGTTTTTTCGTTTGAACTGTTTAATATCTTCATTTCTTAACTCAAAATCTTCCTTTGAATTTGTCTTTAACGATTCTTAACAGAGACACTTATCCATACTATATTGTAATCTGATATTGGTGTTGAATTATAACTACGTCTTGGCGTTAACCCATATTTTAAGCTGTCCATGTATACTAAATGAATAGAACATAGAGATGAACGATCCCGTGATTTTCAAGTATCTGCGATCACAGTGACTGTGATTTGTCAATCACAGTGACTGTGATTTGTTAATCATAGTGATTTTTATTAGTGACTGCGATCACAGTTTAGATTTCCACTGATTTTTTTTGACAAAACGTATCTATGTCTTTTCAGTAAACGTGGTTTTAAATATTTCCTTCAATTTTACTTTTTCACTATGCATACAGCAGTCGTGGTGGATTATCATTTATTCTCCCTAATTTCCCATTTCGCATTCAGTCTCAAAAAAGAACAAAAGTGAAAAACTCAGCAAAAAGTGAAAAAACTGATAACTTTTTCAGGGGTCCTCACGTCATATTTTTGTGCAAAAACCCAACTGAGCATGTGAAGGACGAAATTTTTTTCGTTTCAATATCCACAAGCCAGCATGCGCAAGCCAGTTTGAAAAAACGGCTTCAGCGTGTAAGCTCAAACGTGTAACCTTAAGCGCAGGGAGATTGGAAACGTAACAGTCATAACATGAGTTTTTTGTGGGTAGTATATATCAAAATATTCCTGTTAATATGCGCGATATGTTTACCAAATAGGTAGCGTAAAAATTTTAATGAAAAGTTTGGTCGAAAAGCAAATGAAAATAGTACAGAAAAAGATCAGCGGCATTCGATTTTTTTTGTGGCCGTAAAAATGTTTCAGATTTGAACCTAAATAAATATTTGAGGTATAACGTATATAAATCTTTCAGCATTACGCATCACGGAGCGTTCGCGAAATTAATTGAAAGGGACAGTCCCTTCTGGCTTTGCACTGTTAATCTGGAAAAGGGATAATAAAATTTCGAAACGGCGACCATGATTTATATTTTCGGTACTGTTACCTAATGTGGAAAACATTAATTTTGGTGAGCGCCGCGGTTGCTTCCCTAAAAGTTTCCCAGAAATAATATACTGTAGCCACATGAAAGCACGTGAAGTGGTAAGCTCATGGTTTTCTCACTTATCTAGCAATATTGAGATGAATGAGATAGTATAAAATGGACAATCCTTTTGAAGGCAGATGGAAACTGGAACTTATGGCTCATCGCCTCCTTTCACATTTCCTTGGGACAGATGAAGGTAGTAAATTGTGCGAATTATGATTACTACTTCTCTTTCTGAAAGTATCTCATTCTCAACACAATATAATAACAAACATTATGATGGATATTTCAGCAGTAATACTCGAAACAGTTCTTCTCGTTGTTTGTGTTTTTCGACAATATTTAAGTCTCATAAGCTTTCAGTTCTTGAGAATACACTGTGCAGAGAATATAATTTAAGAACTTAAAATGTTACGATTCAGTTCAAAGATTGCGGCTTTACATAAATAAACACCGAGACCTTTTCTTTGAAATACCTTTTAATAGTTCAATTGTTAACAGAAAAATATATCTATTGAATCCTCTCACTACACTCGAGAAATATATATATATATATATATATATATATATATATATATATATATATATATATATATATATATTTATTATATTTTGAAAGTTTTTAGCAATAACAGGCTTTTTTGATATGAAAAAGTTTTTTTTTGTTGACGTTTCGTTGTTATATTACAACTTTGTCAAAACTAATGAATAATTGAATTTATGAAATACTATAGATATCAAATGTCAAACTTATTTTCTAGGAAAATCAAATTAGTTTTTTTGTATCTTCACTCATTGATTTTCATTATCAGAGGAATATTTCTGGCTTAGCATTCGCTTCGGAAGTTTTAGTCTTCTTCACCATGAGGAAACCTCTGAAAAACTCATGGTAAGCCAGGTGATTCTAATAAGTGTGATTCATATTTACATATATATAATTACATATACTTTTTTATATACTTATCCAGAATATGTATATTGTTCGTTTATGTGTGTAAAACTGAAGGTAGATCTGGAAAAAATGAGTTTTGAGATGTGATGTTTGGTGATTGTTGTGTGTTTATTTCACGAGTGTTATTTGTGAGGTTTATTAAGTTGTTGTAGATAGAATTTAAATGTTTAATGTCTGTTCTTTCATTTACTGTGCTTTCTAAATTTTTACGAATGTGTAACATTTCTAAAATTTCTCTACTTTTTTTGTCCCTTTCAGTTGCCAAAATTTTCGTATTTTTGTAATCAAAATCATGTTTTTCTTTCATTTTATGTTTATGTAAGGCTGTGATTTGAGTTTTTGCGTATTTATGCGCTTTGATTCTTTCTTCGAGATTTTGTGCTGTTTGTCCGATATAGCTTTTATTGCAATTGTTACACGGAATATTATAAACTGTATGAGTTTTTCTCTGAGTTACAGTTCTACTTTTTAATTTTGTATATTTTGATTTTTGGCAGTATATATTCTTAAATTATAAGGTTTTAATATTTTATATTTGTTTAATTTTGGAATATATGGTAAGGGAATGTAATTATTTTCGTTAGATTTATTTCTTTTTTAATGTAAAGTATTATATAATTTATGAATTCTGTTTTTCATGATTTTGTTGATTGAATTTAATGGGTAATTATTTTTCATGAGAAGAGTACGAACTTCTTCAAGTGTTTCATGTCGTAAACATGATGATGTTAATTTTAGTGATCTATCTATAAAATTAATCATTATACTTTTTTTCTGGGAATAGTGATGATTACTTATATAATTTATGGTTCGTTGCGAATTTATTTCTTTTCTGTACCATCTTGTAAAAATTTTGTTATCTTTCCTTATAATTGTTATATCAAGAAAATTTAATTTTTCATCTTTTTCTTCTTCAAGTGTGAATTGTAATTTATAATGAAAACTATTGAAACGTTCTAGTATATTATTAATTTGATCTTTATCTGCTATTATTAAACAATCATCAACATATCTTTTATATAATAAGATATTTTATTCTAAATCTTTATATATATATATATATATATATATATATATATATATATATATATATATATAAATATATATATATATATATATATATATATATATATATATATATATATATATATATATTTAAAAGGGTTTATACAGGTGTGAAAATAGAAAAGAAGAAATTTACGGTATTTACCTGCAATTTTATTTCTGTTTTTTTTGTGACATATGAGCTTGAAACATACGTAAACGGCTGTAACAAAAAAAAACAAGAATAAAATTGCAGGCAAATACCTTAAATTTCTACTTTTATACATATATATACTTGAAAAATTTTTAGTTCTTGAACCGTTTTAACTATATTCTAGAATTTAGGTTTTCTTGGGAATGCTGATTCAAAGTAGTAGTTAATACTCCATTGAAAAACTTTACTTCATTTAAAAACGTTTCGACCAACACATGTAGTCTTCTTCAGTTACTCATAAATATTACAATCTACGGAAAAACAGAAAACTTACAGCTTTCACAATAAAATGTGACAAAATTGTTTTTCAAGAACTCGCCAGAAAAGGTGAGTTCCTCCAGTTCGACGATTTACATTTATTGGACCTCCCAAAAAACATTAAAACAAGATAACTTTCACAAACACTAAAATTAGACGTCAGACCTACAAGGCTCGTTTATATGGTCCATTCACTGCGGCTTTGCTTCGACTGGAATTTGATTATTCGGAAACGTATAAGGCATGCACACTTTCGGGTTTTTTTTTGGGCGAATTCAGTTATTCATAAATTATCATGTCTTCGATCAAAACATTCGGGGACCTTTTCTTTCTTTTCTTCCCCTCTCTTCTACAAATTTTAAAACAAGTTGAAATACACTTGGTTCAGATTTTTGATGTACGTTTTCTCATTCACACAGTTTGGGCTTTTCTTTATATGGACCATTTCAAGGAATTCTCTTTTATTTTTATTGCTTTCGGTTGTAAGGATTTTCGTTTCATTGAAATTGAATTTGTGTTTTTTTTCCTCTTCATGATTTGTCAAAGCAGTTCTGTTTCTTTTGTCATATCGGTGGCCATTTAGGCGGTTTTGAAGGTATTGTGATGTTTGTCCAATTGTTACAATTGAAGCCGAAAAAAGAATAAACATCTTGGATATGACTCTTCACCATGACAACAATAATATCATGACAGAATGGTATACGAAAAAGATATAGTCGGAAGATAACTTTTATTCCCAAGACCCCCTATCACAGAAAAAATCAGTAATAGTTAGACTAACTGACAGAGCGTTAATCCTCAGCGACCCACCTTACAGAATAAAAGCAATTAAAAAAGTTAAGGAAATTTTAGTCAAAAATAGCTACCCAGAGAAATTAATTATGTCAATAATAAAATTTAAGAAAAAAAAATTTAACGAAAATAAAAATCAGTCCAGCAGAACGGCCATTGAAAATAATAAAAAAAAACGACCATTACATGCCATTACCATACATTAAGGAACTATCGGAAGGTTTTGAATCATTATTTAAGAAGCACAAAATTACGGTATGTCATGAGGGTTAAAATACAATTCATAAACTTTTTAGCCGACTAAAAAGCAAAACACCAAAGAACAAAAAAATCATTACCGTATATGAAATACCATGCCTGAATTGCCCCAATGTATATATAATAATAATAATAATATGTCTTTATATTTATATGTCTTAAGCGGCAGTACAAAGTATAACAAAATAAGAGAAACATAAGAAAATATGTATACAGTAAGAAAAAAAGAAAATATTCATTACATACAAAATGATATAAGCTAAAGAACAATCACTAGGCGCAATTCAAATAAATTGCTCTTCCATTGAACCTTGAAATAAGGATAATTTGTTTATGTTTAGAGAAATGCCTACATACAAAATGAAACAAATATTTATTTTACAAATTAAAGTAAAAAAAAATAAAATCAATAGGAAAACAAAATAAGAACTGGTTCGTGTCGAGCATGGCGCGAGCGAGCACTCAGGAGAGCTTCGTGATGCAACAGAAGTGAGAATGAAAACATGAACTCATCTTTGGCAGCCTAACAGATGATTACGGATTTTATTAATTATAGTTGCGGTTTTCAATTTTTTATGGTTCGGGACAAAAAACTATAGGACAAACATCACAATACCTTCAAAACCGCCTAAATGACCACCGATATGACAAAAGAAACAGAACTGCTTTGACAAATCATGAAGAGGAAAAAAAACACAAATTCAATTTCAATGAAACGAAAATCCTTACAACCGAAAGCAATAAAAATAAAAGAGAATTCCTTGAAATGGTCCATATAAAGAAAAGCCCAAACTGTGTGAATGAGAAAACGTACATCAAAAATCTGAACCAAGTATATTTCAACTTGTTTAAAAATTTGTGGAAGAGAGAGGAAGGAAAGAAAGGAAAGGTCCCGAATGTTTTGATCGAACACATGATAATTTATGAATAACTGAATTCGCCCAAAAAAAAACCCGAAAGTGTGCATGCCTTATACGTTTCCGAATAATCAAATTCCAGTCGAAGCAAAGCCGCAGTGAATGGACCATATAAACGAGCCTTGTAGGTCTGACGTCTAATTTTAGTGTTTGTGAAAGTTATCTTGTTTTAATGTTTTTTGGGAGGTCCAATAAATGTAAATCGTCGAAGTGGAGGAACTCACCTTTTCTGGCGAGTTCTTGAAAAACAATTTTGTCACATTTTATTGTGAAAGCTGTAAGTTTTCTGTTTTTCCGTAGATTGTAATATTTATGAGTAACTGAAGAAGACTACATGTGTTGGTCAAAACGTTTTTAAATGAAGTAAAGTTTTTCAATGGAGTATTAACTACTACTTTGAATCAGCATTCCCAAGAAAACCTAAATTCTAGTATATATATATATATATATATATATATATATATATATATATATATATATATATATATATATATATATATATATATATATAAACAATGTTTGATGCGAAAAAAAATTTAAACGAAAGTGAAAATGTCGGCATATCCCGCAAATTGGTAGCAGATGTTGACACGTGGTTCGAGCTTATTGGCTCTCCTCAGAACGGCGTAGCCAAGTTTAAGTTGTACGAACCTGGAGATGAAAACACAAGAAAACTAAGAACTACAGACAACCTCTGAAGGAAGTCGCCACATTTCAGGCTACCGCGTTTGTACTCTCCGGAATGGGAGATTTGGAAAACTACTTCGCCCGTGAGGGGACTACTTATCTTTCAAAGATGCTCTAAGCCGAGACGTTGAACAATATATAAATAATATTTGATGAGGATTTCAGGCTACAAACACGGTAGCCTGAGAATTCCCTCAGAGGTTGACTGTATTTCTTAGTTTTATTGTATTTACATATCCAGGTTCGTACAACTTGAACTTGGCTACGTCGTTCTGACGAGAGCCAATAAGCTCGAAACAAGTGTTAACAGCTGCTACCAATTTGTGGGATATGTCGACATGTTCACTTCCGTTTGAATTTCCTTCCGCATCTAACATTGTTTATATATATATATATATATATATATATATATATATATATATATATATATATATATATATACATATATCCTTCGAATTCATATCCATTGAGCCGAAACTTATGTTTCTGGCTACTATCAAAAGCTGCTGTGGCTATTATCAAGAGTTTAATTAGAATTGCCTTTTTTTATTTTACCTCTGATAGACATTGAATTTGCATCGGGTAGATGACGAGTTCATAAAAAATTAAAGGTTAATATTCTTTCATTAGCTTGATAACTTCTCATCGATAATAATTAATATTTAGATACGACCGAAAAAATAATTATTTCTCTTAACAAAAATAAATGATGTGAAAATTTCATTCATGATGATTGAAAAAATCTTGTAAGTTTGAGTCCTTTATGATAACATTAAAGTTGCATCATTAAAATTATTGGATATAACAGTAATCACATTTTTCACTCAAAAATAGTAAATCATCAATCTGAAAAATTTGAGCGATACGTATTCCTTAAGGAAATTATACTTCCAAGAAAAAGTATCTGATAAATTGGCGTGAAACAAGTCTTATCCTTATAAACATTCATCTTGTGCCTTAATCATTCATAGGCGTTTTTAATTTTGCGTTTCGATTTTTGTAACTTCAAAATACTTGTTTTCGACGGAAATTTAATAATCTACAAAAAGGCCTTCATACAATTTTTCATTAAATTAACTCTTAAAGTTATTCCACGTTGAACAGAACGTGGAATAACTTGAATCAAACTTGATTTATCGTTTTCCTTTGCATCGAATAATTCTGAAATGAGTGAACTGAAAGAAAAAAGTGGAGCAACCTACTATGCAGATAATTGAATAAGTTGAAATACAAATATATATATATATATATATATATATATATATATATATATATATATATATATATATATATATATATATATATATATATATATATATTAAATTTTTTCCGCTTACATTGCAAACGCAGGCGGAACCCTACGAGTTTTATCAAAATAATGTACTAAGTATTGTACACATTGAAAAGGTCTACAGAGAAGTCCGTGATGGTATATGTCTATCTCTTATGGATAACCCACAATAACTTTTTTTTGTCATTTACTTTTTGCGACAAATAATGGCTAATTTTCGAAGCGATTTCAACCCATACAGCATTAATCCTTAACCAATTAAATACCTTGAATACATTGTTCATTTAATATAGATATATATGGCCCTTTACACCGTATGATTTAAGTGAATATTTTCGAAGATATTACAGATTTAAAAATTGCGGGGCGTAGCGTTTGCGGCGTGCGAAGCCGGGGCGGGTCGCTAGTATATAATAATGCACAAAATCGAATTCTAACAATAAAATATAAAAATGTAACGTAATAATTGAGGTAACCTTACAATCTTAAAAGAACTGGGAACCGGACTGTTAGAACACAGACAAACGTATATATATATATATATATATATATATATATATATATATATATATATATATATATATATATTTGTAATAAATATATAATACATTAAAATTTTTGTTTTCATAGGATATTTTCCCAGCGGAGCAATGAAATATTTCAAAAGAAAATTGTAAAAAAATATGTTAGCAAGTAATTTATTCTTCTGGTTTCTTGTAAATGAATATTTGGGAATTAGCCTTCAATCAACCCACACTAAAATGAGTTGCTGTCATAAAGTAATGACACACATTACGGATCCCAATTGCAGCAATAAATTTTGTTACAATATCAAAATGGAGGAACGACTGGGTCATGAAAGAAACATGTGACCACTTTCTGAAATACAATTTGTCGCACATAAAATTTCAGAGAAATTTCTCATTTTACGTTGTTCAGCTGCGGTAAGAAATTTGTGGGAAATTGCTTAGTTGCTAGACTCGAACAAAAACGAACATTTTTGCTGTTGATGAATATATATTTTTATCCTAGAGACATGAATATCATAGAGAGAAATGTTAGTAATGTTGATTGAAAAATTATGAAACAACACAAATTGATAAATATAATTATTTGTGATTAGGTAGCTGACACGTTGATATTTCGAAATTCACTAGAAGCATTCTCTTCATTTATGAAATATGATGTTTCATTACTTTTAATTGTAATTAGGTACGATTTAGATACTGAATTAATAGTAATAGGTACGAAATTTTCTATTCGAAACTTTTTTCCAAAAGAAAAGTGAACAACCTCCTATAAGAAGGATTTCGATTTTCACCTTTAACTTCTGTTACGGGTTCTTTTATAATTTAATTCTGTTATCTCTTTCTCCAACAGCTTTCGTGTAACAATTTATTGTTTTTTGATCAATTTATTGCTAAGTTTTCAGGTGTTCGAAAATATTTATTAAAAGATCTACTTTAGTTGCTGTATTTTCTGATAAATTTCAATAATGTTTTATTAGAATGTTTATTTTAATGTTTAAATTTTAATAATGTCTTAATTCTTGCAGCCAATTGATGCTGTTTAACTTAATATTTTGATCTTTTTTTTGGGATGATATGTGTCTTAGGATGATGTCACTTGTTCACTTTACGACATCTACAATACCCTACTACTAACTAACTAATAATGATATTAATACATATAAGTTCGACAACGAAAATTTAAAGACTTGGAGAAAAATTTCTTGCATAGTAGGCACATTAATGAGGCTGCGAAAAAAAGTGTTGACAAAGAGGTGTCGAACTATTGGTTGGTCTCAAGCAGAATGTTACCAGAAATGGAAGGTAAATTCCAATCTATTCAAGACCAAGTAATTCGAACAAGTAGTTACATCAAGGACATAGTTAAAGAAGCGATAGTGAGTGAGAAGTGCCGTTACGGATGCCAAACATGGAAGTCAGTCCAGGACATTAAGAGATATGTCAAATATTTACACCTACGGAATACAAAGAGGAACATGACACCGTAGCGAAGATTGTGCATATAGAACTAGCACTAAAATTAAGTATACAGAGGAAGAGTTGCCTTACTACAGCTTTGTTCTGGAGTCAATTTTGGAGAACAACCTGTTTAAGGTTAACTCTACTGGGACCTCACTATCATGATTGATCTCTCAGTTCTATACAGAAGGTCTGAGAGTTTCCTGGTCGATAAAAGAGCCAGAGAAACTACTTGTATCGAGGTGGATATTTCAAATGATAACAATCTCGTTGAGATGAATGGCGATAAAATCTCTACTTCACTTCCACATCAAGAACTTGAATTGGAAGTGAAGTGAATCTCAAAGAATTTCTGGCAAAATATCAGAGAACAAGGACTTGGGGAACATCTCTATTACCGAAATATAAAGGAAAGGATTGATAGGAAGTTTCTGGAATATAACGGAAATCTACGCCATGAAGGTGGGCGCCGTGAAGCACCATGGGGATCGCAAACACGGGCTTGATAATTTGGAAAGAGTCTCCACAGAGCTATTAACAGTTTATATAACAAGGCACTATTGAAAATTTTTTTACAATTACTGTGAAGTTAGTCCGAAAGTACATTTGTTTCTTGAATTTTGAAAAGAAGTACGAGTATTACATTCTACGAGTTGAGTAGTTGAAGAAAGCAACGACATTAATTGTATTTCTCAAATCTCCTTTTCAAATGGATTGTTTCGATATGTGTTTTCAAGCGCCACGGGCGTTTCTTAAACTGCATAACGTTTGCCGAAGTTTTATCACTAACGAAAAGAGAATGAATTTTTTTTATGTATATGGAGTGGATTTGTCGGTATATAGGATATCGTAATATGAGCCATTATTCAGAGGAACCAATTCCAGGATAGTTCATAAAAAAAGACAGGACATTGTATTGAAAAAAATCTGATACAGATAATCTATGCAAATATATATATATATATATATATATATATATATATATATATATATATATATATATATATATAAAATATATAAATCTGCTTGATTCTTCTGATTAATGGCTTATATTCTGATATTCTATTTACCGAAAAATCCACTATAAATAAACAAAATGAATTCATTCTCTTTTCGTTAGTGATACAATTTCAGCCAACGTTATGCAGTTTAAGAAACGCTCTACTTGAAAAGGAGAATTGAGAAATACAGTTAGTGTCGTTGGCTTCTTTCAACTATTAAACACGTAGAATGCAAAAATATTCGAACCCAATGCATTTGGGAATACTCGTACTTATTTTCAGAATTCAAGAAACCAATGTACTTTTTGGACTAACTTCACAGTAATTGTAGGAAACATTTTCAATATTGCCGTGTTATATAAACTGTTAATATTGTACTATTTTAGACCTGAAGAAGAAAATAAACATTTTTGAAAACTTGAAAAATACTAAAGAGGTAACTTATTTTTCTGTCCTGGACAGAACAAAAATTATTATTCGCGACTGACGAGTTCCTTGCAGAACGAAACATATATGTCTCGCACTTCCATCAGTTGTGGCATCGATTTCAATATTTCTCTAACATTTATCCCTTGAAGGATAATGGAGTCATCACATCGAACACGTTCACATATCTAGCTCTACTATAACATTCTCTTGATTAATTTCAATTTTTCAAATGAATGTTCTAGTGTTCATTTTCTTATATATATATATATATATATATATATATATATATATATATATATATATATATATATATATATATATATATATATATATATATATATATTGAGTATCTTGGGTACGAGCTATTACGACTCTATTTTTAGACTGAATCAATGTCTACATGCAATGCGATATTTATACCTTCTAGAAATGTTGTACCGACAATAAGATAAATTAAGGATAAAGTTTATCCGGTATGAAAATGGAGTGAAGAAATTTACGGTATTTACCTGAGATTTACGTTGCTTGTTTTTGTAACAGCCGTTTACATATGTTTCAAGCTAATTGGCTATCATCAGAACGGCGTAGTTCAAGTTATTAGATGTTCAAACTTGAATGTTGATTGAAAAGAAAAAAAGAAATATCGCATCGCGGGTATACATTGATTCAGTCTAAAAATAGAGTCGTAATAGCTCGTACCTCAGATACTCAATTCAAACCAAAAATGATGTAGATTCCTCACGTGAAATTTTGTGTTGTTTTGTTCTGTGTCTTTTTTTCTTTTCAATCAACATCCAAGTTTGAACATTTAATAACTTGAACTACGCCGTTCTGATGATAGCCAATTAGCCTCTTCTCTGGTAGTCTTGGTTAAATATTTCTTTGTATCCATTATATTCCTCACCTCTTCTACACTGGTAATGAATATAGCCATCTAATATGTTTTTTTTATTCTTTACATAGTCAGGTGTTTTATCGTATAATCTGTTCAAAAAATATAAATAGTTGATATATATATATATATATATATATATATATATATATATATATATATATATATATATATATATATATATTATATAAATGGGATGAATATAATTGTTCAATTTTGCATGAATGAGAAGTCACGAGTAGGAAAAATTGAATAGAATGGAATTCCGTTTAATCCCGAAAAAATTGAACAATTCGAAATTGCATATTTTTGTCTTGTGTTGAAAATGAATATGGAAATTGTGAGCCGAATCGACGTATGCAAAACTGAAAAGCCTCTTTTCAATGCGCTTTTATGATAGGCTTCATTTTATCGGAAATATTTCAGAATGATCGAATTCAATTTTCAGTTCGCGTGTACCCGCCTAGAGCAAAAAAATCAAACCGATATCGCTGGGCTGCGATTTCCAAAGAAAACATTTCGCTCGACGACAATGAAAATCTCGTTTAGTGTTCTGACCACGCACGTGAAAATGTATTGAATATTTAATTGCTTTCACTTCATGAGAAACCGTCGCAGTGTTTAATTTTTATTCGCCCAGAATAAGTGACCTTTTTCGATATCTCTTTTTATGTATCATGTAGATCTTGGGGATATTTTCCTTGAAGAAATTATCCTCAATTTTCTAACGCATAAAATAATGTTCTGAAGTTTTCATCTAATTGAACCAAAATCGTATACAATACTCCTTAGTTTCCAATTTGAAATGAATATATATATATATATATATATATATATATATATATATATATATATATATATATATAATTTTTATATATTCAATATTTTTAGCAATAACGGGCTTATTTTAATGTTGAGAACTTTATATTCGTTGATGTTTCGTTGTATACGACAACTTTGTCAAAACTATATTGTTATACTATAAAATTATAAATGTATATTTGTGATGTACAACGAAACGTCAACGAACGAAAATAAAGATTATAACATTAAAATAAGCCTGTTTAAAATAAACTATCTTAAACAGGCAATAAATCAATTTTAAGTATATATATCACAAACCTAATTCAAGTCATTGTCATAATACCTATTGTTATATATAAAAAAATCTGACTGAATTACGTCAACACCGCCATTCTATTGGCATCCGTCAAAACTAAGATGCAACACCAAACGTAGTCTCTGCCATTCTATGGAAAACGGGACTGTTGATATTAGGGAATCCTCTTTGAGCTGACTTTCAATTTGCTAGCTATGGTAGATATATAGAACGATCGGCGCAATAAGTTGCAATTATTTTGTTATTAGTTCTTTTGAGGTGGATTTCGGCTTAATTTATTGATATTTAAACTTGTCTAGTGTGATTATAATTCAATCAGTCAGCATAAAACAGAAGTGCAAAGGAATCGTAATTATGGTAAGTATATGGTAACTTACGTTTTTTTATAGACTTATTTATCACAGTAATTACTGTTCAAGTAACATTATAAACGTTTTAGTATAAAAATTTGTCTTCAATACTTGGTGTAGGTTATGCTATGATTGAAATTGAACGTATTGTAGAAAGTGTTACCTGGGTTCGAATCCTATTTGTCTAACTCAACTTGAAAATTACTCAAGTCAAAAAACCTCACATTCAAAAATAATTTCAGAAACCGCAGAAAAGGAAAAAACAGGAGCGCAATTTCGACAGCAAATAGTAGAAAATGAGGTACACAAATACTTACTAAAATTTTTTTTTCTTACTAAAGTTTTTTACTAAAATTTTTTGGCCAGCCAGATAATTAGGAAACGTAATTCCACGAAGATATCGAGGTAGCTTGCAGTAGCACATTGATTAATGAGCAATTAAACATAGAGCTATGGACGTAAGTGAAGAGAAAGATATGTTCTTCGGAAGAAGCGTCAAGTGAAACAAGAGAAGGTAGGTACTTACTACTAAAGAACCTGTAAGCAGTTTATCTTCATCAGTATCATGCAGCACTTTAAATTGTGGTGATAGTTCCGGTTTGTATCCTGCAAATCTGAGTAATGATCTTGTTCATATTTTGGTTAATCAGGCGTCCTATTGCAACTTTCCTATGAATGATCACGGAGGAAAATTTGCAGACAATTATTATTATAGAAATCTTCCCAATGGAGAAAAAATTAACAGAAAATGGCTTACTTACTCTATTTCGAAAGATTCAGTATATTGTTTTTGTTGTAAAATATTTGGTAAATCTGCTACTAGTTTCCGTGCTTTGAATGGTTTTACTGATTGGCAACATTTGTCATTAACATTGACAAGGCATGAAACAAGTGTTTCCCACAGCGAAAATGTGAAATCGTTGGTACAATTAATTAAAATGTTGTAAAATAAATCTACTGTAAATCTATTAAAATTGGAAAAAAACACAATGGTGTGATGTATTAGAAAGAACTATAGGCGTAATCAAGTATTTATCTCATCAGTGTCTAACATTCAGAGGTCGTCAAAAACATTAATGATCATGATAATGGTAATTTTTTCAAAAGCAATCAAAATGATAGCATCCTTTGTTTCAGTTATGCGGGAACACATTCATAGAATTCAATCCTCGAAATCAGATTAATGTCGTCAAAACTGACTATTTAGGCGATCAAATTCAGAATGAAATAATTGGGTTGCTCAGTAAAACCACAAAAACAAATATACTGCACAAAGTGAGAAATTTAAAATATTTTCCATTATTTTGGATTGCACATCAGATGTAAGTCATACAGAGCATATTACAGTTGTACTTAGGCATGTAATTTCAAATAATGAAACCAAAAGTGTTGAGATACTTGAAAATTTCATTAGTTTCTGTTCGATCAACATTAAGGTTTATTAAATTTTGTGTTGGATTCATTTTCAGAATTAAATCTCAATATTCAAAACTTACATGGTCACAACAGACTACAAAAATTTTTTTAGAAATCAATAACCGCGCATTTTATGTCCCCTGCTCGTCACATAGTGTTAATTTGGCAGTGAACGATGCAGCAATTGTTACATAAGAAACTGTGAATTTCTTTAATATAATTCAAGAAATTTACGTTTTCTTTTCACAATTTACAAAAAGGTGGTCGGTAATTTGCAAACATTTACCTGATTTAAAATTAAAAGCTCTGAGTGCAACCAACGCAATGGTCCAGCAGAATCGATGCAGTTACCATGACGGTTTAACTCGAAAAGTATTTGATGCTTTGCCTGAAATATCTGATGATTCGTCGGCATGGGAATGTACCAAGCACATCTCACAAAGCTCATTCACTTGATTTAAACATTCAAAATTATAGATTTATTTGCTCGGTATTAATTTGGTTCGATGTTTTAAACGAAATTAATGCTCTGAGCAAAATGATGCAGAGTTCCACAATGAATACTCAAATCTGCATGAATTTGTTGAATAAGTTGATTGAGAAGCACACAGAATATCACACGGCTGAACACTTTGAAACAGTGTTAGCAGAAGCTTCCAAAGTGGCTTACTAACTCAACGTAGAAACAGATTTCCCTCCAATAAATACATGCCGTCCAAGAAGAAAATCAACATAATTAAGTATGAACACAGTGATGAAGTTTTAGTAGACCCCAAAATCAAATAGAAAGTATAGTTTTTTTAGAATCCTAGATCAAACAATAACTTTTTTAAAGGATGGATTCGACGAGTTTCAAACATTTTCCGACGTATTTGGTTTTTTAGCAATAACTTATTTGATTATTCCAATGATGAGTTAATGAAACAGTGTAAAGATTTAAATCTGAAACTTAAAGATCATTTAAGTAGAGAATCAGACATTGTCGGTATGGATTTATTTAAGGAAACCATTGCATTAAATTTGCATTTTGTAGATAACCAGTATAATGATCCTCAAACTCTATCACAATATCTGTTTACCAATGACTTAATTTCACCATTTTCAAAATTAAAAATTATAAAAAATTATTTAAGATCAACAATGCTCCAACAAAGGCTATGTTTTTTAGCAATAGTTTCAATTGAACACGAAATTTCAGACAGTTTGGACACAAGAAAGTTGATTGAAGATTTCGCAAATTTAAAGGCAAAAAGAGTACATTTTTTGTAGATAAATGGAAATAGAAAACGTAAGTTTAAAATTTTTCACATCAGTAAACAAAAATAATGAGTTAATTAAACTAATTATTTGAAATAAATGTTTTATCTTCGTTTAGTTGTTTTTCTTTTTCCTCACCACCATATTAAAAAATATAAGAAAGAATTATTCTTTTTATATATATAGAGTTATATATATATATATATATATATATATATATATATATATATATATATATATATATATATATATATATATATATGAATATATATTTTTGAAAGAGTTGTGATATACAACAAAACGTCAACGAAAATAAAGTTTTCAACATTAAAATAAGCCTGTTATTGTTAAACCATTGAAAATGATATATATGTATATATCATATATATATATATATATATATATATTTGTTAATACTTTCAATGACACAATTTGTAGCAAGAACGGATTTTCAAAGAATTTCATATTTTTATTAAAAAAATCGAATATTTCAAATAATCCTTTCTGTTTCTTGCCAAGTTTCCCAAATTTTCTTTATGACTGCTGTGAATAAACAGTTATTCTGGAGTATATTGATCTGGTCTTAGTGCACTAATTGTCGAAAACATCCACAATAATTTGATTTTCAACATTAATAAATAATTTAAACATTTATCAAAACTCATAATACGAGTAACACTAACTAAACTTATAATCTTAATCGTCACTTTTTTATGAAGGTTATTTAATGTCACAGAATAATTCTAACTATTACTGAAAATTCCTTCCAACATCCTGTTTGTTACTAAGAATGAATTCTCTACACTTCGAATAAAAATGTTTTTGTTTTTTATAGTTTTTATATTAACGTATAACATATACTTATACATATTTATTCATATTGAACGTTCAAAATGACGGGGTAAAAGTCCCAAAATATACGACAATGGAAAGGATATAAACAAAACTTCGTTCAATTGCATAAGTTATATAGGTAGATAACTCTTTGGTAAATTTTGTTATTTCTATGTGAAAATAATTCATAATACGACTCGAATTCCGTACTCTTGAGATATTTATTATACACCAATTTGACTTGGTATAGCGAATGGTCATGATAAAAGAATAAAATAGTGTTTTCGGAACAATAGAACCTCATTGTAAAGTTATTTAATGGTTTTCTGGAAGAATTGTAATTCCACTGACCGTATAATATACGAGATCCTCGGTCCAACATGACTCTGCACTCCGCCAAATCCCATTATTCTTCACTAACTAGGTGACAAAAGATATACTTCAGACATGCTATACATAAAACTCTTCAACCACATTCAAGGGTAACAATTTCCGGTAGCTCATTTTATTCATAAGACGAATTGATTGAATCAATTGTTTGACTGAATCTTTGAACTGAATATTTGCCCAATTTTTAAAAAAGGGAATAGAAAATCCGTTGAAGATTATAGACCTATTACTAACAGAAACGATTTTAGTGAAGTTTTTGAAATTTTTCTTCATAATATTTTGCATTCAGACGTGAGGTCCCATTTAAAAAATGACCAACACGGCTTCATCTCCGGTAGATCTACAGCTACTAACCTTACGTGTTTAACACAATATATTTGGGCAAATAATTTTGGTCGTTCGTCACATGTAGACGTGATCTATACAGATGTTTCTGTAGCATTTGATAGGTTAGATCATGGAATTCTTCTCCAGAAACTCAAACGCTTTGGACTCTCAGATAAATTTGTTATTTTTTTAACCTACCTACGTCAAGACAATTATTTGTTCAGTATAACGGTTTCAAGTCACGGAAATTTATTGCGGAGTCTGGGTTCCATAGGGTTCTGTTTTAAGTCCGCTCCTTTTCAATATTTTTGTGAACGACATTTTCTACAACATGAACTGTAATATTGCCTATATGCGGACGATTGTAAGATATTTCGCGAAATTTCAACCGCAAGTGACTGCCACAATCTTCAAGACGATATTTCAAATTTCAAATCGGTGATGTGAAAGCAATCACAGACACTGAATATTTCTAAGTGCAATATAATGTATTTTTCTCGTAAAAAAAGTATAGTTCATTTCGATTACAATGTAAATAGTAATAAAATCAATAGATCTACCGAATTCAGAGATTTAGGAGTACCTTGTTGTAGACTATATTGTATCTTTCACACTCAGTAATTGGCCCAAGCTGTTGAGTGCTGTATTTGTGAATAAATGAATAAAATCAAATAGAATATTGGGTACTCATTTAATTAGAGAGTATTTTTTATATGATTCATCAACACTTTTATAAATTGACTTGGTAGATTTCTGCCTTCCTTTTTTATAAAAAGAAAAATCATGACTTGAATATTTTATTGAGTAGTATTTTTATATCGAAAACCCTTTGTCGTATTGATATACTGGTTGTTGAGACAAAAATTGTGTATCAAAAATTTCCTTTTTTGTGATGTAGTGTAGAGTAGAGTAATATCAGTTTTGGCTACATAACAGCTGTAGTAAAATACATAATATCAAAAATTCACAATGAATACATTAGCTTGAATATGGGCAACTAATTACCTAATTTAAAATTGGAAATTTGGGAATACACTCGTAATTTGAAAAGTATTTAAAGCACAGTTAACTGGATTGAATAAACTGATTGTTATGGCTATTTTTCAGTGGTTAATAAGACCATTTAGACCTTGCAAACATGGTCGACTAGTGTTTTTTAGAAAAAACGAAAAGTTTTAGCACAAAAATTGTATACATGTGACTTCAGACATATTTTTATTCATATGTGTGTGGATATATCAGTACAGTTTTCATTTTTATAATATCTTGGACCTCTGAAATCCAAGGAGGATCGCGAGCATTCTACTAACGCCACCTATTGACATGTAAAAAGATTTTGTTTGAAGGTATTGGGCAATGTATGTATATTCTTCATTAACCTGCCGAACTTCAATTGCCTATAAACTTCCAATTCTGAAACAAAGTATGATTAACTGAAAAAAAGGTAAAATTGTTGGTATTGAAGTAAAAAAGTGTAAAAAATAAGACGTAGGTCCTGAGGGCTGAAACGGAAATACAAAATGAGAATAAAAATGCATATAAATATATGATAAAATAAAATGAAAATAAATAAAATGAATGAATACTTATCGCTGACAAACAGAGGAATGGTTGTATCAGAAATCGAATTCACACGACGTTTCGGTTAGTATTGTACCTCTAACCGTTTTCAAGTGGAAACTATTTTTCACTTTGTGAAAAATGTCTGTTTCAGTCCTCATCACATTAACTATGAATATTTTTCAGTTTCCTTCAGTTCAATTCGATCTATTTTACCATTTAATTTCATTTAATCACAGTTTGTTACAAAATTTGAAGTTATATTCATTTTATATTTCGATTTCAGTCCTCAGGACATTTATTTTAATCTTTTAATTAATTAATCTTTTAAATCAAATCTTTTAATTTAAAAAATTTAATTCAAAAGATTAATTTAAGGAAATTAATCTTTTCAATTTTTTTCAGTTCGACTAAATCAATTTCACCATTCTCATTTTAGTTTGTTTCAGACTTTCAACTTAAAATTATAGGCAAAAAAGTACGACAAAAAAATGAAGAATTACATACTTACGGGTATAATTTCGTTGTGCTCGACGTTTTTATGACCTACAAGAAGTTTTCTTTTCATTTCTATAGATGAAACTGAGATGTATTTGATACTTTGCAATTTTTACCATAAGGTTTGACTGAGAAAAAGGAGATTGGAGTAGTTGCTTTGTCGTTGGATGTGGCGCAACTGATGAGCTCCTTGTAGGACGAAACAGTCTGTCTTGTGCTTCCATCAAGTGTGCTATCGTGTTGAATATTCTCGATTCTCGGAGACATCACTGTAATGTATAACACTACTATAGCCTGCACAACTATAAAATTTTTTCGATTAATTTCAATTTTAGAATGAGGGTGCAAGTGTGTTCTTCAATTTCTCATTCAGAGTCGTTTTGATTCAAAAATTAAATGTAAGTTTCCTTGAAAAAAGAGAGAGGCAGAGGTAAAATGTATGGCGAAATGGATGAAAATATGACTGTTATAAGTACATACATTAGATTGAAACGTATGGATTCATTGTGACGAAATTTATGACATCCTTTTATAGGTTAATACAGAATTTCCAACACAAAAGGCTGCAGTTTATAAACAGGAGGTTAAAAAATGAATGAATTATTTTGATGAATTTGAATAGATTTAAGCAAGTCAGAATATTTTTCATATTATCCAAAATATTAGTTTACTTATTTTGTCTTCAGACATGGTTGTTGCTAAGAAACTTTTCCGTTTTCAAATTTTTACACGATATTTCATTTCGGCCGTAGAATACTCTCCTGAAAAACTTACCTTGTGTATAAAATATGAGCACTCAAGTTTGTTTTTTGTCTGCTAATTGAATTTTACTGGCAAAAGTGCATCTCATGAAAAGGCTTCATTCTTGAATTAGTGACGACAACGGATTTTTCCTTCGTGGCACGAAGCTTCCCTTTTCAATTTCATCCAACAATTTTCCAGCCACTATAACGTTTTACCTCGGGATATTTCGAGCCAGCGAATAAATACACAATTTGTCGTCGACTTCATCCGGTTCCCCCTTCATAACGAAATTATCCCGAAAACGACGCTCCCTGAATGGCGCGAAAGAAAAACACTGCGGTTAATTACTCTAACTTGTGAAACAAGAAGTGAAAACTCAGAAAATCTCTTCAGTTCTAGTAACTTCCAACTCCATGCTTCGTTTACAAAAAAAAACTTAGAATGCATTAGATTTTGATGAGTTACTCAAGTAGTAGGTATACCTACTTTTGGCTTGGAAAATTGCTGTTATATTATTATTAGGTAGGTACTTATTAGGATTCACTATTATTTTTTTGTATTGAATCCTTTTATTTCAGTTCATCTTTTTGAAGAAACTTATTTGAAGCTTTGAGCGTCTTACTAGAAAAGTCTGTTCATATTGTAAATTACCATTCAATTTGAACAGTTTCATGTTGAATATTGAAATTGAAAATGTCTTTGGGGCCGTTCAAGTATTACGTTAGCAGATTTCTCACCATTAATAACCCCCCTTCCCCCTTTTCAGAAAATTACCAAAGGTCCAAATTTGAAGAAGGTTTCACAATAACATTTTCTTTCCTTAAAACACGTAAAATCATCGAACGTATCGGAAGAAAACAGTAGATTGACGCAAGGATTTTAGACAGTGAATTGCGCGCGGTAATTCCCCTACTCAACGTATTTATTATTTGTGGGAATTACCGAAAATGCGACTTCTTTTACAAGCTTTTTTGATTGAAAAAATTTAGTAAAGAAATTTTTTTTGCATCGAAATGTAAAATAAAATAATATGTTTTCAATAAAACTAAAAATAATAAAAAATTTTGAAATTTTGTAACCAAAGATTGAAAAACATATATAGAATATGTTGATATCAAGGTAGAGAATTCGAATAGTTTCTACTACCTCCAGTAAAATTATAAAACGATACCAGTAGATAATTGGGTTCATTGAATACAAGATATATCGACATAATTGCAGCGAAACTGACATTGTCATTTGAAAATCGAGAATTCAATTGAGTTTCACTGTAGATGTCCATTCCACTTCCAGCTTGTTCGCTACAGTTATCTATCTTGGGGTTATGTGGATACGAGGAATATTCATTTTGAATTCGCAAATTCATCTCGGACAACTATCTGCGAATATTTCATTGTGCCCAACGTATGCAGTGTTTCATATTTGCATATTCAAGCTACGAATTGTCGAAACGTTAATGTCTACACAACGGATGTGTATAACATTATCGCCGTGTTATACTATTGCTACGTTCTCTTTCCAAGAGCAGATTATGTGAGAAAGCTATTCGGATTTCGCTTGGGAATTATTATTTAATGGCCATCCATGTGTACAACTCACAGGTAATCCTAAAAATGAATCGTTCTTTTACAGCCCTTCATGGAAAAGCGGAAGATTATATAAATATCAACTCCCCTGAGATTATTTTACTTTATATTTGTTGATGGTACTTTTTAACTGGCGAATGTTGAATTATAAAATCAAGAAATCTTCTGACGGTTGTGCTTAGAGTTCATTATTATAAAATGTGAACACTGTTTTATGGATTTCTTTTTTAAGCGATGACTATCTATTAATGAATGTTTTGCGATCAGTTTTTCGTTTTCCTGTGTTTCTCGCAGTGTGAATTATGATCTCTATGGTTTAAGTTCGGTCCGTTTGTCGAATATTTCGGAGCCAGGACATGTTTTTCCTGTCAATCCCTCTAGAATCCTCTAATTTAACCGCAAATATTTGCTTTAGATGTCTGTACTTTTCATATAATATGACCTAGATACGTAGTTTCCCCGTTTTTAACTGTGGTAAATCGTTCACGGTCTTTGTTTACTCGAGAAGGTACTTTTTCATTTGTAATTGAGTAGAATTTTTGTTCGGTAAAATTCAAATTTGAACTTCGCGAAAATAAAACTGGGCCAGAACTTCATACTAACACCAGAAAGAAAGGTTAAAAATCATCTTTTCATAAACAAATGGAGAAATATTCCACGTCGAAATGACCTAACCATTTCAAAAATACATTTTTTTCGAACAAAATATGATTAATTCAGAAGTTATTCAACTATTTAAATCTAAATGGCAACAAAACATTCTTTATTCTCTAAAAGTTCATCATTGAATAGTAACTGTGCATCAGTTAGATCGTATTGAGAGTTAAACATTATTAACACGTTCAATACCGAGAAAAAAACGCAGTTTCCTGTGAAGGCCGTGTCGGTCAGATGGTTGACATATAGACTTTCATTTCAAGCCGCGTCAGTCAGTAATGACTGCATTTTACGAGGTTTTTCCTTTCGTTCTTACAGGCTGTTGGGCAGTGGAGTCAAACTGCATCTCATATTAATTTACCCGCGTAGCCGTCTAGCTTTTCCATATCAAGTTGGTTTTTGAAAAATTTGAGAACTTTGAAAGAAAAACAACATTACCATACAGAGAAATTTATTGAAAAAACCATAAAAAATCAAAATTTTATTTTTCTAGAAATTAAACTCAATGAACACATTTTTCTTGTAATATTCTACACAAGACCGAAGTACCTTCAAAGAAGGTCCTGCTTTTTTCTGAAAAACGTGCTTTCTTCTTGTCGTTCAGCCCTAGGTGCTCTGGGTATTGAAGGTTTCCACATAAAACTCTTCAGTATTTCTTTTCTAAAATCTACTAGACTAGAGAGGGCTACCAGACACCGCGACCCGCGCGGCCTCCTCTAACGGAAAACCGTTTTTTTCTCTCTGCAGGTCGCGTCGGTCAATGCTGCCTGACGTTAATTATTTCCATAAATAATACCTCAAATTGACTTTTGTTATAACTAAGTAACATTTGAGTTACTTGGTTGAGAAGACATTTATTGTTTAATGATTTATTGATTTATGATTTTTAATAGGCCTAAAGGGAAACTTTACTGACGGTCAGCACCGACCGCGTTAGCAGTGAACGTGTTAAGGAATTAGAATCAGTTTATTGGAAAATAACAGGTACACAGAATTTGAAAAGAATCACTTGAGTTAAAATTAATAATAACAGAAACCAACTTCACTGTCATATTAAAACGTTCGAAAATTACATATTTACATCGGAATATGAAAATGATACAAAATGATACCTTCTAAAACGAAAAACAACCAGAATTCAAAATTCGCCTTTTCTTTTGAACAAACCTCAAGCTTTCCTTAGGACTTGAATTCGCTTGACAAAATCATTTCTTTTAATAATTTTTTGCACCATTTCCACGAAAAGTTTTTTAAAAACATAATTTTCGGCGTAATTTTGTTGAGATATATTTTTTTGATGAAATATAATTTGACCAGGTATTTAGAATTGAAAAATTTTTTTAACTTGAGATTTTTGATTTGCAAATTTGAAGGTTCTTGCTTTGATAAATACTGATTCTGTTAAACAAACCTTATGAAAGTATGCACAAAACTGATTATTTCTCGAACTTTTCAAATCAGTCATTTCGACTTTCATTGGATGATACTAAAGTGAAGTGATAGACAATCGACTAAGGTTCTCGAGTAGATTTTACATGCTTTTGATAGAAGTTAAATTCGACAAAGAAATCTCATGCCGACTTAGGGTCTAAATGTAGTCTACGTGACAAGTCTGGGAGCGTTAATGTGGCGATTGGGCACACTTGAGAGTTTCATGTCCCCGCAGTAAATCTCCCATCTCCTGGGATGAATTCTTTTCTCTTTGCTATAAATGATGGGATTGAGGAACTCGTATCCTATTATACTGGTGGCAAAATACGTTTCTGTGATAGCTACACATTTATATGTCTTTGATTCCCAGATTTTCGTCTGAGCACCCAAGAAATATCGAAATACTCAAATAAATCTCACGCTGAGTGTTTCTCAGTATTTTCTTATGAAATATGAATACTTTTTATTTTTCGAATAGGACGAAATATCTATTCAAAAAATTATGACAAAACTCGCTTCACATTCGATATCTTCATTACGATGAGAAAAACGATTTTGTATTAATTTTCATTGGATTTTCTACATTTGTTATCATTATCTGCATGATGAGAATTCGCATTAGGTATGGAAAGATCATTTACAAGATGAGTTTTTAGTTGAATATTTGAATTTGTTTGTGAGTGATCATCTAAAGAGACTGGTACTTACCACAAAAAATTTTTGTCAAAATATAACGCTGCATGAATTTCTGGATGATATAACATACGGAGTAAGAACTGAGGGTGAAGTTTGTTTGTGTTCAGATGATCCACCACAAAATTTCAGTTCGGTTGCTCGTGATTTTCTTGCAGTAACGTCCTGAGGTTACTGAATTGAGGATGATGACCTACTTGGCGTCCAGACTTACACCTGATTATCTTATCTAGGGATAATGTTCTAGAAAAAAAATGTGGCACTCAGGAACTTCCTCGGTAAAGCTATTGCTTAGCATTTTTATCAACTTATGCACTTTTTATTTATGCAGTTTTGTTTTTTCTTTGATATTAATTCAAGTTTTCTCTTTGATATTAATTCAAGTTTTTTCTTTGATATTAATTCTAGTTACACATTTTGAGCGTGGTGGCCGATAAGAAAACAAATATTTTTCTAAATGAGAGGTAATAATAAAAACTTGTGTAAAAATCACTGACTGAACAATTCTTTATTCGACTAGTTTCGCTTTTTACAGCATTATCAAGAATGATTTCTTGATAATGACAAAAAAAACATGAATTCTTGATAATGCTGTAAAAGGCGAAACTAGTCGAATAAAGAATTGTTCAGTCAGTGATTTTTAGACAAGTTTTTATTATTACCTCTCATTTAAATATGAACTATCACAGAGTAGATTCATCGTCCATTGAATCTATAAATATTTTTCTTTTATTGAATAAATGAGAAGTTATAATGTAGGTTTTCAGGAGTTTTTATCATTGAAACTATAGGATTATGGCAATTGAAATAAGAACCATAATTAAATGGGAGGTAATAATAAATACTTGTCTAAAAATCACTGACTCGACAATTCTTTATTCGACTAGTTTCGAATTTTACGGCATTATCAAGAATGGCGAAATAATATCGTAAAAGGCGAAACTGTCGAATGAAGAATTGTTCGGTCAGTGATTTCAAGACAAGTATTTATTATTACCTCTCATTTAAATATGAACTATCACATAGTTGATTCATCGTCCATTGAATATATTAAGAAACGTAAGTTTGTGACTTGCTATCCTCTGAATATCTGGAAAATACCGCGTCAGTGGTGGTCCCATATTTTGTTGTGGATTTTTGTGTATCATTATTCATTTTCAAATTAATTTTTCCCGAAAGCAAAGTTGTCAACCGCTCTGATTTTTATCAGCGAAGTTGATGTTAAAATCGCCAGCTAAGATTAGTGAAAATTTATTACCATTTGTACCAAGTATTTTCGAGCCTTCTTAACTGTACTCCAGTAAAGTGAGATGAATAAAATACCCCACCTCGTCCAATTTTGGATTCGGCGAAATGTAAATTGCTACCATGTCAATTTCTAAGTTTGCATAAGCACGTACAAATATCACCAACAAATGAGCGCCTAACATTAACACCGCTAACATGTGCAATATTCATTTACATAATGAAACAATATTTAGAATTTTCTCATAATTTTAATACAAATACGCATGACGACGTTTCGAAGTACTACTTCTTCATCAAATGCTGGATTAATACTGATAAAGAAGTAGTACTTCGAAACGTCGTCATGCATATTTGTATAAAAATTATGAGAAAATTCTAAATATCGTTTCATTATGGATATTAATTTTTTCCACCATTCATCAATTTATTTTCAGATTCGAAGTCTTAATATTAATAACATTATTATAATTTGTTATTGCACTTTGTTACTTTTATTTTCAAGTTGAATTTATGTTATCTCTTCCAGTATATCTATCTGTTCTTTGATATGATTATACTACTATTAAGTAAATCTCATTTTTAAATTCATATTATATTTTTATATTCCTTCATTTTCGTATTTATCTGCCCATTAGTTTTTGTTGAATTTTCTGAAATGTGTTTCATTTGTGTGTTTTTTTTTTAATTCAGTGGACCTACAGTTTAACGCCTGTTCCGAACGGCCATTGGGCTTGTAATCGATGTACATTACCCAGCATATATCATTATTTTAACTTCTCAAATCATAGACAAACACAAACACCCATGCCTTTAGCGGGGCTCGAACCCGAGTTCTACCGCACCAAAGTCGGGAGTTCTACCGACTAAGCTACGGAGACAGGCTTCATTTGTGTTGTTAGTTGAAGATTGAATAATTTTGATGAGATTCTGGAGATGCTCTAAGTGAAAATCTCACATATATATATATATATATATATATATATATACAATTCTGACACAATTTGCCAATGGTCACATAAATTTTTTCAAATATAAACAAAATTCAATATGTATAGATGAAAAATAATAAAAAAATTATTCTATTTGAATATGCCAGTTGGTGAATGTTTCGAATTCTGTTCATTAAATTGCAGTAGCATCTTTTCCTGCGAAATTTTCCAATATTTTCTGAAACGTTAAATGGATTTTCAATGTGTTCATTGCTTCATGATTGTTTATATTTCTTTTCTTCATTGTATTTTTTCCAAGATTCCAGGCAAAAAATATGTAGGTTTTACTATTGGTTTTATTGTTACAATCGATTTCAATCAACTGAGAATATTTCGAGGGTTTGAGTGATATTTTTTCAAATGTAACAAAGGAAATCATGATCCCGTTCAATCAGTTTTTTCAAACTGATATACTGCAGTTTAACGATAGTAACAAAGTGTCAATCCCTTTTCTGTTGAACATAAGCAAATACCCATATATCACTTTGGATTCGAACCTTTGACTTCGAAATGGGAATTTAATTAGACTCTTCAACTAATCGGAAACCATATGACTTGACATAACTCCAATCCAATAAAAATAAACCCATATACAATGATATTATCTATTTACTCCGCATGTTGATAGTTCAATAATCTCTTATATAACTCATAATGGAGTTTGACTTATAATGTACTTTGTAAACCTTCATTATAGTGTCTCGGGCATTTTGATAATAATGTAATAGGCTAATACTCTGATGATGTTTATGATCCTGCTGAAATGTAGTGATTAATAAAGTTATAATATTTCCCAGATGGTGTTCTAGTGCTTCAGAAACTTCGGAAACATACCTCCTCATTCACTTCATCCAATTATAGCTAACTTGTCTAAGACCTTTCAAATTTCGTTCAGAGATGAACTCGGATATTAGTGTAGATGCAATATTTGAAAATTCGAAGTTATATAATACTAATATTTGTGTCGTATTTGTGTGAGTTTTGTTTCATGAATCCGTGAACAGAACTTCGAATAGATGAATATTATTATGCAAACATTGAAATGATCGAGTAATAAAAGCCTTTAGATGAAGAAACTTATTATGTGATTATTGAAAATGTGGGTAAAAATGGACGAAAAATTTCAGAGAGAATTTATTATCAGGGAGATTCAGGAGAGATGTTAAAAATTTACTACATCTAAGTATGTTCTGTTTAAGAAGATCATTTGTAAACATATTGACATATTTTCATATCAATTATATCGTATTTACCAGGCCCTTTTCACCGAATCCGAACTGCTAGTATTTTTTTATATTCTGTAAATTTAGGTTGGTAAGTATTGGTGTTAGCCTGGATTTTTTGTATTTTCATATTAATTAGACATCATTTAAAACAATTCAAGTTCAATAATTTTTAAACAATAATAACATTATGTATATATAATACACAGGATGAAGCATTTGCTTGATACTGAAGACGAAAATGATACTTATTAACAATGACGAAAACAAGCTGATACTTATTAACAATGCACAAAAACTGAATTGTTTCGGTCTCAAAGTTGTCCTATCCTATGTCTTCTCATTTAATGAATGCAAAAACGACCATTTAAAGAAGCGATTAGCTCTAATTTTAGAGATAGAAGCTTCTTTTATATTTTACAAATTTCTCTTTTTCAATTTGCGCAAAATTCGTTTTTTGAAATTGGCAACATTATTAATTGCCAAAATACACATAAATTTCATTTGCCAAATAATAATTTAATAATTGATGAGGCCGATACTTGATGTAAACCGATAAACATAATAACAATTCAGTTATTATAACAGTTCAGTTTAACAATTGTTTTATTAAAATTATAATTTGACTGCCAGAAGTTTACTAAGTGCTATTCTATTACTTATTGAAATGTTAACACTATTGAGAAAAACGTAATTGGCTAGCCACTCGTAGATCCAAAAAAATGTTCGTCTTTTTCCCTTACATTACCAAGCTGGGCTTGATGAAGAATTTTGTCAAAGCCATGAACCGAAATGGCAGACTTTTAAATACTTGAGAGACAAACTCTCCTAGATTAAGATTAAGTGTTGGTTGACAAATGTCAAAAAGGTCAATTTAGTTTTAGATGGGAAAAAGGAGGACATTTGGGAAGCTCTCAAGGGAGTCGTAAATCATAGTGGTTTTTTGGGGAACACAAGAGGTGATACCTTTTATTGGTAGTTAATTCCAATTTGGTAGTAACCACCAACTCGGTTGCAATATGCCCCTAAAAATCCATTTTCTCCACTTCCATCTTGATTTTTTGCCACCTAATTGCGGAGATGTCAGTGACGAGCATGGAGAACGGTTTCATGAAGATATTTCTGTAATAGAACAAATATTTCAGGGCCGCTGGAATGAAGCAAAGCTTGCAGATTATTGGTGGTTTAAATGTAGAGATTCTCTTGTCACTTACAAGAGAAGAGCTAAAAGATCGCGATCCTATTTAAATCAGTTTTACCGAATTCTTGAAAATAATAATTTTCATCATTTACGTATCAAAAATGTACAGCTAATAAATTTTTTCTTTCTCATATTCGTATTTCTCAACTCAAAATTAAAGAGAATTGACTCATGAAGTGAAGGAAACGTTGACCTTTTTTGTTGTTGCACTGTGTTATCAACTGGATTCATTAACTAATTTGTTAACATTAACTAATTATAGTTATTTTAAATGAAAATGAAATTAGAAAATTGGAAGAAAGAAGGATTACCTTGAAATTGACTGTCTAGCTTTTGCGGACGATCTAGCAATACTGGCAGAAAACTTAGAAGATGCAAGAAGACAGATAGATATACTGAAACAGACAGCGGAAAAGGCTGGACTGCAAATATCATATGAAAAGACAGAATATATGATCAATAAAAAAGATACACCAAGACAGATTTCAACAAAACATGGGAAAATTAAGGGGGTTAACAAGTTCAAATACCTTGGAGAGTTAATTCAATCAAACGCCCTTGATAAAGAAGCTATCCATGCAAGAGCAAAAAAATGGAATTAGCATTCCAGTTGACAAAAAATACATACAATAAGAAGTACATATTATCTATTAATGCAAAGTTAAGACACTACAACACAGTTATTAAGCCAGAGGATCTTTATGCCTCAGAATGCCTTGCACTGAATACGGCCAGACAGTTACAGAGGTGGAAAAAAGAAAGAAAAATTATACGGAAGATCCTGGGACTAAAGTATGAAGATGGAAAATGGAAACTGAGAAGCAATAGAGAGATCTACACAAAGACAGAGAAGATAACTGACACAATGAGGAGAAGAAGAGTGACTTCTACGGACACATTAGAAGAATGAATGAAAGAAGACTGACCAAGAGACTATTCAATTACTTCGACAGAAACCCCAAGACTCAGATAACATGGATCAAGGAGGTCAGAAAAGACATGGAAGAGATGGAAATCGATGGAGAGGATGTGAAGAGGAGAGAAGAATTCAGGAAGAAGATCAAGGAATTCGGGGGTTTTCAAGAAAAGGAAAAAAAAGAAGACTGGAGCAAAATGGATAGAAGAAAAAAAAATAAAGCATGGAGAACGAATGAAGGAGTATTGGAGGAGAAGAAAGAATGGAGAAAAATATTCATGAAAAGTTATTTCACGTGGTCCATAGTCGGCCAAAATCGAAGGAAGAAGAAGAAGTTATTTTAAATGATTGATAATACAACAATATTTGAAATTTTCTCATAATTTAATATAAAATACGCATGACGACGTTTCGAAGTACTACTTCTTTATCAAATGCTAGATTAATGATTAGCGTGATTAATCTAGCTTTTGATAAAGAAGCAGTACTTCGGAACGTCGTCATGCGTATTTTATATTAAATTATGAGAAAATTTTAAATATTGTTGTATTATGGATATTAATTTTCTCCAAGTATCGGCCTCATCAATTATCAATTTAAATGATTGAGTCATTATTGAAAAAATATTCAAGGTTCTGTTATATTTTATCATTTCAGTTTTAAAGAAACTTTTCCAAAGTCTGGAGTTTTACAAGAACTCTCTTTTCATTGAGCTATTTCACAAAAAAAAACAAACAACAATGTTACAAGAATGATTAACTTTTGTCGGAAATATTATCTGTAATCGTGATTGAAACTAATTCAATATAATTAGTCTAATAAATACCAAATAAATGATATGTATTTGTTAATAGTTATATATTATTGTTTAATACCTATTAGTTAACAAGTATTAGTTGAAAACATTAATATATATCGATAGCCGATATCTTCTTCTAGAGCCGATAAAATTCTTCTATTCTTCATTTACTGATCTTGAAACTTTTAATGCCTAAAAACCCCGGCATGACTTTGAAAGCCCTGGACTGGAATTTACTTACATATGTTATTTTTTTGGTGAATATATGGGGCATAGCTACCCTTTGCTTTACTTTACGAGTCTCTAAAATCGAAATTATTATCACTTACGCAAGTAAAACTATCTACTTCTGATCCGTTCAGCTCGTTGAGTTCCATTTCCGTTCTGGATCCTTCTTCACGAATGACAGGTCATAATGGCGTAGTAATTTAATGGCATACATTAGACGGCTAGTGTTGCCAACGTTTTCAAATTGACTGCAGTCTGGCTGATTTAAAATCGCCGGTATTAAACAAACATGCTAGAATATTTCGCATTTAGAATGCCAGTCCTGATGTTCGTTTTATCCTTAGGATTTAGGGTATCAGAATTTCCTTTGAAGTTAGGACATTATTCTAGTTAATTAAATCCTTTGAAACTGAAGCATATATACCGGTCTTCAACCCTTATTCCATTGTTTCTGATATAGAAAACTAGAGAACGTTACGTCAAATTTCTATTTTGAAAATGAAAAATACGACGAGAATAATATTACAATAGTTAATAATACTAGGAGCTGGTGTTTTTTACCTACGTTCTTGATAGTTCTTGAGAGTACTAATTCTGAGAGTACTTGCAAGTTTCATTACTATAATTGAGATTGCGATGCTTATTACTAATAATAATAATAATAATAATAATCCCAATAAGTATTTTAAATACATAAGAAACAAGTCAAAATAAAGTTAATACAAAAGAAAAAAAAAGTTGATAGTTTAAACCATATAGAAATAGTCTCAACTATTACAGGAAACTACAAACTCATTAATAGTATATGGTTCAAAATCAATACGTTGTTTATAAAGTATCTTTTTGAAGATCTCACAGCTCTCAGTTACCTGCAAACACACAGGCATCAGGTTAAAAATTCGCATAGCCATATTCGCATGGCCATTGGCAAACCTGAAACTATAATGAACAGGTAAGTGCGACGTAAATAATCGTGGCGTCGAATTTTCATTTCTATATTTAAGTATTAAAATAATGCGGATGCTATTTTAAAAAGATCATAAGTTTATAAATGTATAAAGCATGGAACGTTAAAATATTATTAGCTTAAAAAATACACCGACAAGATCCTCTGTAACCCATAACATAATTCTAATAGCCCTTTTCTGAGTTAAGAAAATATCATTCGCAGAAAGCGAACTACCTCAGAAGATAATACCATATGACATAATGGACTGAAAATTTGCGAAATATAAAGTACGAACAGCATCAGAGTTTATCCTGCTTTTGATGATCACAAGAGTGTATATTACCGAGTTCAATTTTTTTCTCAATTTATTGATATGCGCAGACTATCGCATGTGCCTGTCGTGTGTAATACCCAAGAAATGAACCATTTCTCCAAGAATGATGTCGTAGTCACGATTAATACAAAAAGTTGATGGGCTATTAATTTTAGAATAATTACTACGGAAGATAACACCCTGAGTTTTGCTCTTATTCACGACCAAGTCACTGTAGCTACATCATCTGTCCATCTCTGCAACCATCGTCCTACCAACTCTTATTCGCGATTATCAGAAGAAGCAATGGGAAGGTTGCTATCTTCAGCCTGAAAAAAAGGTGTGCTACCTATTGTATATACACCCAACTCCCGGAAGAGCATTTACATAAATAATGATATGTAAAGGACCGAGGAAGAGTACACTTCCTTGGGGAACTCCTCTTGAAAGAACCCTATTCTCAGATTTGACATTTTACCACCTAAGTTGATTATAACTTTCTGCTGTCTATTTTTAAATAGCTTTCAATGAATCTAAGAGAGGTATCTCGAATACCATTTAGCAACAATCTTTCAAGAAGAATAGCAATGTTAATGGAACCTCACCATCTTCAAGTGTAGAAATAATTGCATTTAACAGCTCAAATATGGCTGTTTCTGTGCCCTTGTTTTTTGTGAAACCATGTTGAGAAGAATTTAAATTTTGAAAAATGTGAAAGAGTTTTAGGGCCGAAATTTTTTCATAAAATTTTAACAAAGCTGGACAGAATATGAATACGTCTATAGTTTCTCAATTAGTTAGCGTCTCCTTTCTCAAAAAGAGGCTTTATTAAAGAAATTTTCAAATTATCAAGAAAACAACTATTATTGAAAGAACAGTTCATAATATGTGCCAGGGGCTTAATGATGAGATGGATCGATTTTTTTATGATAGAGATAGGAATACTATCATATACACAAGAGTTGGACGTTCTGAGAGAACCTCCAACTCTTATTACTGCAACATTAGTACTTTATTTAGAATAGTTAAAAAGCAGACTTTTTACATCTCCCCATTTTCATTAACTTTCAAGAGTATTTATTTTAATATAAAATCCATGGTTTCGTTCTATTGAAACTCGTTCCGATATAAAGATATATGGTCGATCACCATAATTTACTATCGTGTTGGACGAATTGATTCATCGATTCTGGAATCGCTGTTCTTGAATTTCTCTAGTTGTCATCTTCAAGTCCTTCCTTTCTTTTCTATTCTACTCGTGCCTTCGTTAATTTATTCCAGCATCAGATACAAATAACTTTCCATTGCTAATAAGTTGTCGGTCAATACGTACGTTTCTTGCAAGTTTTTGGATATGCAGGTTTCGCAACCATAAAGCAGAGCATGCTAAATGGAGTATTTGAACAATCATTGGACCGGTCTTTAACGACACACTTCTGTTTTACTTATTATAGAACGTTAGTTAATAAATTTTTCGCAAACCTTATTTTGGTTTAGTTAAACGCCTCAAACTCTTGAGTCAATCCATCTACGCAAATATCTGAAGTGTTATACCATTTCAAGGATTTAATCCATCCAATTTTTTAGGATGGCTATTCGATATCCATTTTTCTTTCAATTCGTTTTTTTGCATGGCTATTTGATGTCCATTTTTCTTTCAATTCGTTTTTTTTGCATTAATACTTTTACCTTTTTCGTTTTCAAGCACCATCTGATAATTTGAATGGACTCCCTACAAAATACTCAGTTTTGTTCAATTGATAACATTGGTTCAAATTTAACAAAATTGTTAAACATATTCGAAATATATTTTAGCCTACCAATCCAATGATTTATGTAATAATTTTCTTCCTGTTAGAATAGATTCATCCATTGTGAACACACACGCGAACAAAAGTTTTGAGTTGTTTAATATTCTTTTTATAACATAGCTTTTCATTTTTTTTTCATCATAAATTCATCACTTATTCATTATATTAATAATTCAATTGACACCTGATATTAAGTGTTGAATCTTAACTCTAGCAGTCGTACTACAGCAATATTTTGGACTTAACACCAATCTAGATGTATATATGTAGATATTATGTGGTGTTTCTATTTTCAGATGTTTTTAACGAAATTATAAATATTAGAAAGAAGAAATTGGGAATAAAAACCTCGAATATACAAATATACCTAACTTTATTCAGTAGCATACACTATGAATACTCTTTCAGAATTCAAAATACAATTCTTAATATCATTCGATATTTATCAAATTACTGTTCAACCCTCTACGACTGCGACATTGAAATATCATACCAAAGGGAAATGAAGGCGTATGCAAAATCAGCTTTCATTTCCGTCTGAATTCGCTTGTTTTAGGAGATATGCCGACTTTCATATGGTGCCACAGTAAAGTATTTTTCTTCTACGAAAGCAGTATTGAATTGACTATTATTTGAAGAAGCCGAGAACACATATATTCAAAATAGGTCTCCTGCGATTTACTTAGAATATACATCGAATAACATGTTGATATCTGCTTTTAAAATCAGATTTGAATTATAAATGTGAAATAGAATATTTTAGGAAAATCATGGATTTTTATTTGGTTTCAATTCAAACTCAAATTCATGGAATTTTCCGCAGTAAAAATATTAAATGAACTGCATATGGAAGAAAGCTACAGATGGAGGAAAGCTAAGAGGTGTACATTCCAAATTCGTCTTATGTGAATTTGCTAGATTTAGAATGTTTCTAGAGAAATTTATAGATATACTTATTTCAGTGAAGTACCTAATCAACCTTCAACATTGTGTAAACGCGATTTATTTAGTACATTGTTTCTTATGCATGTGGCTTCACTAATCTATTCAAGCCGCTTGAAGACCTGAATATCTCTTGAAGAAAATGAATAAAATAACTGATGACGAAATGATGCCCTTCAACAAAATAGAAGAAATGAGGGGTATAAACATTTTCATTTTATTAATGTGAATAACAGTTGAACACTTTATGTGAGACTTCAAGTTAACCCTCCTGTTTTCTTCTTTTTCAATTTCAATTTCCTTCTATCTATCTAGGTGTGTTTTAGGTAACAATTTGCGCCTGATGGCCCTTTGGTGTCTCCCATCCATTTTTTGGGTGGACACTTGACTCTTGTTTTTTGTAATTGTGATCTCCGTTTTAAGATGCGCCATGTTGACCTTGTGTCATCTTGTCTAGTGATATGCCCTGCCAAAACCCATTGCAATGTTGCTGTTCGTTTATTCCCATCATCATTTTTGTTTGTCAATGGATTTCCTCATTGCGAATGTGGTCACGAAGCATGAGACCAAGCACGTGCGTTGAGTTGTTATGAATTTGTTCGCAACTTTAATTGTCAGTGTAGTTGTTTCTTATTCGGAGGTTAGAATCGCAGAATACAGCTTTCAAACTCTGTGTACCTGATAAAAAATCTGACAGCTCTTTTAAAAGCGTTTGAAGAGTTGAATAAAAGCTATGGACATTTTTATTGATGACTGCTTATGGTATAATCAAACGATAAAACCAGATATCCAGACACCATTACGTAATAATTGTCGCCAACACCCTACTGTTTGGTTTTGTTGCTGAATTTTGTGAATCTTATTTTTGAAAATAATGTATTTGCTTTCATAACGATTCGGTTTAATGCGCCCTGAGAACCAGAAGCTTGTTTTCTCCGTCGGTTTCTATTTGTTTTTACTACATTTTTTCATGCGACTAATATTGTCATCTGCATATTGCAAGACATACAGTCTTTGATGGAATTCAGAGCACTAATACAGGTTCAGTGCCTGCTGTAAGCTAATGCAGTTAGTGGTGATGTTTGCGGAGTTCCTTGTTCTAGGCAGAAATATTAAGATGTAATATGTATTCTAATTGTTAGTTATAAGTTTTTTAGAGACTTTTTTATTATGTTCATTAGAGGTCTAAAATCAGTGTTTTTCGTACCCTCAAGTTGTGTATTTTGAAGGTTTGAATTATGCCAAGCGGCTGGATAATAGAATTGAGTTTTGTTACTCAATCTCAACTGGAAATAATTTGTTCATGATACTCTTCTAGTATTCTTTCAATTATTTAAAAAATAATTTTATGATAATTTGCGTTTCTGGTTTTCATCATTTATGATGAAACCTACTTGTAGGAACAGTAGTCATACATTTTGATGTGTGTGTGTGCCCGCGAAACTTTTGGCTTAATTGCTTTATAATTTTCCAGGTTTTCTGATTTATTAGTAGATACTATTCTTTATTTTGTTAATATATTTTCATCTTTTATTTTTATATTTGTTGAGTTTTCTATTGCATTACCGTCAAAGATATGTTCATACCAGGTATGATTAACACAATTCTATTATTTAAATATTTAATAGTGTTGGCGTTTACTTGATGTAAATCCATTATAATTGAATATAAACTTAAATTCAAACACTTGATTTCAAACTTATGATTTACACTTTATTGACTACATAGCATGACGCGTTTCGTCGTTACAAACGACTTCTTCAGATGCTTACAGAATAAATCTTACAGATGCTTACAGAATAAATAATCATTATTCTATAAGCATCTAAAGAAGTCGTTTGTAACGACGAAACGAGTCATGCTATGTAGTCAATAATGTGTAAATCATAAGTTCAAGTGTTTGAATTTAAGTTTATATTCAATAGCACAATTCTTCAAAAGATGATAAAATTACTCGAAAATTAATTTGAAAAAAGGCTTTTTTGAACAATGTATTCTTTTTTTGAGAAATGCACATAATTTTATCTCATATTGAACGTATAGTTCATATATTTGATATTAAACGGCAACGATAGGAAATAAACCTAAAGCACCGTTTACCGACCGGTTCACGACAGTTATTCCTATATCCGACTACTGAGGATCGTGACCAACCATACTCACTTAATGAAATTAACTATATGGCTTACAAAACACAGTGTAAATGCGTAAAAAACTACAATTCTAAATAACAATTCAGTATTTATTAGGATATAGTTATATCGACAGTGACAAAACAAAATTTTTAGAAAAAACACGAAAATTAATTCATAAATACCATAATTCAAACTGAGTAAAATCAGGAAAAGATATTGAAGATTGCAATAATCATTATAAAATTTTTGTCACATTTTCTATGCATTGTATGCATCCTAACGAACCCATAGAGATTCATCTACTTCACTTGTAAAATCTTTGGAAATATGAATTAATTTTTAATATGGTAGTGATAGGATGTCAATTTTTCTTCTGTGCCATTAAAGCTCACCTTAGCTTTGATTGAAGTTTATGAAAATTTTTTTCTGCAATTTTGAACTCAAATTGTTATGAAATAACTTCATCTATTCCAACAAAGTCCCTAGTATAAAGTCCCTGATGAATAACGGGGTATCAAAAATAATCCACATAATTCGATCAGTATTGAATTTATAGTGTTAATTCATTCAAGGGCCAAACAAGCACGGAATGACAAACATTTCACTATCCTGCGCTACAAACTTCCACGTTAAATCAAATACGAGTGAATAGATTATGAAATAAAACGATCAAACTACTGAGCTTTTCGTCTTGTTATATACAGTCCGTTGAGTTCCATGATAAACGGGAGCGACGGAAACGGAAAGACGATGTTTGAACGTCCCGACTAATGAAGTTGGGGATTCCACGAGGAGCGAATTACGGCAAACGTGAAGAATGCATTTTACGCGCCGCAATTTATTAAGCACATAAGGAAGAAGGAAATGCGTTATTTTCTTCGAAAAAATAATGAGGGAAAAAGTGGGCACTGATTCACATCCGATGTTGAATAATACCTAGAGACCTTTCAGTGAAATATATTGAATTCTTGAGAAAGAAATCTTGAAAAAGAAAAACACGAGATCCAAAACCAAGAAGAGATAATTATAAAAAGAGTATAATTCTGTCATTTTTCTGTATTTATCTAAAATAAAAGGGAAGTCTGATAAAAAAATATAATGATGACTTATAAACGTCATTCAGTAAAACAATACATAATTCATTCATCATCAATAGACTGCTTAAGTTGACGTCAAAGAAAGGAGTTGACGTCCAAATATTTTATTTTCCTAAATATTTATCGTACCACTCATCAAAAATGTAAATTAAAAAGTAAACTATTGAACTCAAAACTATAAAATCGAAATTTTATAAATATATAATCTTATTTTATGATATGAGAATGGCACAAAAAATACATAACATACTTGATACAGTACGTTTCAACATGTCGTAAATATTCACCTGATAAATGTTTCAAGTTTTAAATATATTTTTACAAAAAAAAGTGTTTCATTTTCTGTAGTTCATTTGTCTGGTAGGTATATGAAATTATATGAAAGCTAGAAGAGGTGGGCAGCCTATACCGCCATAGAGGAGATTGTTAAGGAACTTCAATTACACAAACTTCGGCCAACTTCAGAGAGAATTAGCCCCAAACCCCATTCAGAAATCAATTTGACTATAACCTCTGGCTGGATAGATGTGATCTTTACCCCACAGCAGATATTTGAGAAATCTTCTCTTGTATTTATTCTAAATTGAATATATATATATATATATATATATATATATATATATATATATATATATATATATTATTTTGAAAGTTTTTAGCAATAACAGGCTTTTTTGATATAAAAAAAGATTATTTATATTATTTAACTTATTGCTAAAAACTTTCAAAATAAAACATCTTAAACAGGCAATAAATCAATTTCAAGAAATATATATATATATATATATATATATATATATATATATATATATATATATATATATATATATATATATATATATATATATATATTTTTATATATATATATATATATATATATGTATATATATATATATATATATATATATATATATATATATATATATATATATATATATATATTCGCTATTAAAGTACACTATAACTTTCTTTCGATAATTTTGACGAATTATTCTAAAGAATATTATAGAAGAGCTGGTTATGTGAAACATGAACAATGCGATGTCTACAATGTTCTTATAGGGATCAATGTTAGAGAATATTAGATTCTCCGTTATATTTCATACGATAAATGTTAAAGAATCTTGAAATCGATGCCGCCTACATTTATTGAAAGCGTAAGAGGGTCACTGTTTCGTACTACAAGGTACTCATCAGTCACGCCACGTTCAACGAATGATAGGCAAGATTTCAATCCTCAAATACCCTTCAGTTGATTTTCAGACAGAAATATGGAGTGAGTGTATTCCTATATAATGCATAGATTAATGTACATCTCAAATCTTAGAATCAATAAAAAGCACATGAATACATCTACTTTGAAAGTTTCACACGTCCTTATCAATCAAGATACTACATTTTACAAGTCTAGTTTTTCAACAAGTTAGTACGAAACAGTAACTGTCTCACGCTCTCTATAAATGTAGGCATCGATTTCAAGATTCTTTAACATTTATCCCATGAAGGATAGTGGAGAATCTAATATTCACTAACATTGATCCCTAGAAGAACAATGGAGACAATGGAGACAATTCACATAGCTAGCTCTGCTATAATATTTCTTTAGAAATTTATCAAAAGATATCGAAAGAAAGTTATAGTGTACTTTGATAGCGAATATCTATAAGTAGTATTATCTACAAGTGCGATAATATAGCACGAGAACTACAGATTTCTTATTCTTGTATTGAATTTCAAATATACATATATATTTAAAATTGATCTATTGCCTGTTTAAGATTTTTTTTTAATTATTCATTAGTTTTGACAATGTTGTGATATACTACGAAACGTCAACGAAAATAAAGTTCTTAATATTGAAATAAACCTGTTATTGATGAAAACATTGAAATGTATATATATATATATATATATATATATATATATATATATATATATATATATATATACGGTTCGTTGTATATCACAACTTATTAAAAACTAATGAATAGTTTTATTTTATTTCATTTTATTTTGAATTAGCACTTGTGTGTAGGGTGTCAGTGATTTACTCGTGAACTTTAAACCATTGGAGTGGAAAAATGTTTTGACTAATTCTATTTTAAAATATTTTTATAGATGAGGCTCAATTTTTCAATATCGGATCTAGCGTTAATCGTATTGTCTGTGTTGTGTATGTATCATTTCCAAAAATAATCTTGAAAAAAAGATTTTTTCTGGAAATGCCACACAAGTGCCTCGTCTTCAGCCTCCTAGGGTGCTGAATTTATGACCAATCAGTTCAGTAATATGTAAGGTACAAGTCAAAACAAAATGAGGGACATGTGTTGAATAATGTTAGTTCGGTTGATATCATTGAAAAAATTCTAATTGTGAGTATTCTATATATTTTACATATTCAATTTGATCATTGTTGTCGTTACTTTGGAGCCTGTTTTTCTCCTGAAGAAGACACAAAAAGTGTCGAAATATCGTGAATTGTTATGAATAAATGAGTTTTGAAACACTTTACCACACCGAATATTACCGTTACCTAAATTCTAAGTATTGCACGGTCGAGAAATTACCTCTTTATCAATATATATATATATATATATATATATATATATATATATATATATATATATATATATATATATATAGATATATATATATATATATATATATATATATATATATATATATATATATATATATATATATATATATCTATATATATCATCATCATCAACCTCTGTCCGTGAACTGCAGAACGAAGGTCTCCCCCTATCTTTGCCAGGATTTCTTATCGGCATTCTCTCTGTCCGGCAACGCTCAGCCAATCCCATCGATCGTGAGGGCACTTTCTTGACCTTACCCTGTCTCTGGGCTGCCAATCACCAACCACAGCTGATCAACACTCATCTCTTGCTCGGGCTAGATGGCCTTCCATTTCCACTTCGACCTTTGTACACCCTCTACGACATCCTTCACCTTTGTTTGACCTCTTATCCAGCTGCAGCGTATTCTATCTTGTATGGGTAGGCCGATCATGCAAAATCTGTCCCAGATATATGTAACATGCTGCTATTTCTAATGGAGATCCGTCCACCTCCATTTACTCTCTGGTGCAGAAAGGCATCAGAGAGTAAATGGATCACCATCATCTTTTTTTTGCATTGTTTATTTCCAGACCTATTTCCTTGCTCGCGATGTTCAGTTCATTGATAACACTAAGGTAGCGGCCATTTATCTTGATTCCTTTCTCGCTCCAGTTCAGCTTGTGAAGCATACACTCCAGAGCAGCTGACAACAGTTTTGGGGAAAACGGGTCTTCTTGTCTGACACCTCGCATTATTGGCAGTTTTTCCGAGTGTTCGTCTATTTTGATGGTTGGTGTGGCATGTTCGTATATATTCTGGATCAGCTCGGTATAGCAAGATGGTATTCCTATCCTTAGTAATTAGGTGGTTGCAGCTACAGTTCTACACAGAAATATATATATATATATATATATATATATATATATATATATATATATATATATATATATATATATATATATATATATTCTTGAAATTGATTTATTGCCTGTTTAAGATATTTTATTTCGAAAGTTTTTAGCAATAACAGGCTTTTTTTGATATGAAAAAATTTATTTCTGTTGAAGTTTCGTTGTTATATTACAACTTTGTCAAAACTAATGAATAATTGAATTTATGAGTTACTACAGATATCAAATGTCAAACTCATTTTTTAGAAAAATCAAATCAGTCTTTTTGTATCTTCACTTATTGATTTTCATTATCAGAGGAATATTTCTGGCTTAGCATTCGCTTCGGAAGTTTTAGTCTTTTTCACCATGAGGAAACCTCTGAAAAACTCATGGTAAGCCAGGTGATTCTAATAAGTATGATTCATATTCACATTTTATAATTATATATAGTTTTTTATATACTTATCCAGAATATGTATATTGTTATATATATATATATATATATATATATATATATATATATATATATATATATATATATATATATATATAAGAAATGAAATTTTTTTTGTGCTTATGGCACTGCATGAAATATTCAAGAAAATGAACACGTTCACATATCTAGCTCTACTATAACATTCTCTTGATTAATTTCAATTTTTCAAATGAATGTTCTAGTGTTCATTTTCTTATATATATATATATATATATATAAGTATATATATATATATATATATATATATATATATATATATATATATATATATATATATATATATATATATATATACATTTGACAATCTATCTGATTCGTGAACCATTTTATTTATTTTGTAAAAATTCGAATCTTGGGTTTTGTGGTCCAATTAAAACAATATGGTATTAGTTCATTTCCAAATGACGTTTCGGTTATTATTTTAACCTTTATCAAACTGGTATATACGTCATATGCTCGCTAAAACAAGATAAATATAAAAACAACGCTCACAAACATGATTTTGAATCTTACCACAATATAAATACTCCGGAACAAAAGTTCATACGTGATAAACAAACAACTATATTGACAATTATACTTGAATATTTAAAATTTTTCTAAAAAACAATTTACGTTCATCTCTCAAGTCGTATTACAAATATATGACTGGACTCGGAAATTCATCACATCTGCAATATTACATACACACATCAATGATATATATTTATGTTTTGCCGCATGTTCTTTATGCGGTTAAAATATTGTTGTAGATTTTACTTAGACCAGTTATTATGTGTAATTAATACATAATTGTATTTACCATCAATGATAAAACCGACATAGATTTTTTCTAAAAGATATGACTTAATATAATATTTATTTTCTTCAACAATAGATATTATGACAATGACTTGAATTAGGTACGTGAGAAGTCGCTCAATTTGCCGCCCCCTGGTTGAGCCGCCCGCGTGCGGTGCACGCCTTGCACGCCCGCTTACGGCGGCCCTGAAATTATTTAACAATTATGAAACATTCGTGTATTTTCAAATTCATTTTTATATCGTTTAATGCCAATAATAATAGATTTCATTCAACTTAGTAGGTTTTGAAAATGTTTCTTGTAGTTTACATCAGATGGAAAAAGTTACTCACTACATTAGCACACGGAAAAGCCTTGCTGGAACAAAATGCCTAGAACTCGTTTGCATAGAAAATTTCTTCGGGAAACTCAAGACTAATTTGAAACGACGAGAATGTCTTCGGGTTATGACAGTTTTCGTTGGAAAAGTCTTCTCTTTACTTTGCATTTTTATTGCCTTTGTACGGTAAAATTTATTATTGAGCTGATGTTTGGATGAGCACCATAAAATGTCTCTGTTGAATGATCTTTGAAGTACTTCCTTCTAAGCCACCGAAGCATTTTCATCTCAATTTCATGGTTGGTACTCAAAACTACACTTCTATTTCACATTCGTTCGATGTTTTAAAATGAATTGAAATTTTGATAAACATTTAATGATCTATGAAAGAACTATTGTATGATGTACAGGGTATTTTTAGTGAGTAGTTAATGTTATCTGAATTTGACATAGTTTTTGATGTTCAGAAATGAGAGTTGAAAGCGATGATTGAGGAATTTTGGCCCAGTAACTTTATTATCCCGAAATTTGGTCTTGAGCTTATTTGCATGAAATAGTACATACAGATAGATTATATAGATTATTATCTTCATACTACAAAATGATACTATGTGTAGCAATATACAACATACATTTACCAGTCAAAATAGAGATTCCAACAAATTCAACAGATATGGGAAAAATCATTTAAAATTAAACAAGAAATTCGTCCAGTGTATGATAACTTCCAATCAAAAATCTTCTAAGCTTCTCCTTGAACAGTTTCAGAGAACCTGTTTTCTTCAAATCTGTCGGAAGGCGATTGAAAACGACTGGAATTATATAAGAAGGGGAAAATATTCTAAGAATAATCAAGGTATTTCGGTTTCTGGTATTTACACCGTGTATATATTTGATTTTTCTGAAATTACTCTCAATTTTATATATATATATATATATATATATATATATATATATATATATATATAATTACAAAAATAATCATATGTAGGTTAAATCCGGGAGAGATCGACCACCGGTAGAGATCGACCAGAGGTAGAGATCGACCAGAGGTAGAGATCGACCCCCGCTAGAGATCGACCACCGGTAGAGATCGACCACCGCTAGAGATCGACCACCGGTAGATATCGACCACCCGTAGAGATCGACCACCGGTGAAGACCGTCCACCGCCTATAGTTCATCATCCACACAGCAGATAGAACTGTATGACTTACTGATTAACATTTTTAATATGCGTATTTGGTTTATCACATAGTGGCCTTCATTTCTGTTGGTGATTCCGAATCAATCGATATAAAAATTGTGAATACCGAAAAGTTTTCTGATTTATATAAATTTGTTGGTAGTGATAAATCCGAATAAGGTTAGTTAAATTCAAAACTACAATGTTTCATGACAAAATGGGAACGAAAGAAAAACGAGTATTTAATCTTGAAATTGGACATGTTTTTCATTGAAGTCTGTTTCTAAACATGTAGTAAGTCTCTTCCATTAGCTTGGTCGAGTACGACCACCTGTATTCTGGAGAGAAAGACCACTATAGGAAGATTACTGTTTTTGGCATTTCGTTATGATTGATTCTGTTAGCAATTCTGAAGATGCCGACCAAGTACGAAAGAAAAAATGCTGAAGGCTAGTTGGAGCGCTGAGGGGTTGAAAAACTCTATCAATTCTATAAAAATGGAATTATAGGAGTACAGTAAGCCGAATGAAATTATGGAACTCCCAAATCTAATTGAAAAAAAGGTTGAGAAAATCTGATTCAGAAAAGCATGGATCGGTTACCACGATATGGTGTTGATACCGATGGAAATTAAATTTCCTCAAAGCATTAAATCTCCCCAAAAATTTAGTTGAGAAAACTTCAGCTGAGCAGATGAAAAAAACCAAAAATTCAATATATAAATTTGAAAGGCTGGATATGATTGGTGCTGTTATAGTGTTTTTAAGGCGTCATCCGAACATTTCAGTTGGAAAAGCAGAAGGAATCCTTATCAGTCATGCTACCAGTATGGACAGTCTGTCCTTATGCCGTAAGACAGTACGGCAATATTTTTTTTTTTAGAGAAAGTATGTGTGAAAATTATCTTTTCCATAAACCAAAATCTTTGAAATTTCGAACAGATCTTCTATACACAATTGATAATAGAATCGAGTCAGAGGAGGAGTTCAGTAGAACCGTTGAGATGAAGCCTTGTTGCTAGATCCTCGGAGCCTCCCAGCATGTTCAGAATCTTGAAGATTTTGAACAGATTTATATAGTTAGAATAGGAAAATATTTTATAATAATGCATTAGACAATAAGTAAGTAGGTTAACGCAACTATTGCAAATATCATGGGTTCACCATACTCGCATGAGTGTGATGAACTTGATTTCAGCGAGTGCGTAGTTTTTATTTTATGTATAAATACGTTAATATTTTCTAAATAAATTCAGTTCTACATCAGTAGTCAACTCATTCACCTGACAAGGAGTAGGCAGATTGAGGCTTTGTCAGCACCGAACCCTTTCATACCGATTTCCAGAAATCGGGGGAATTGGGCATCACTGATATTCATACCTTAATAACATTCTTAGATTTATGGTTAGGGATTAGCACCCCATATTTCATTACAGTGTCCAACACGGAAGGGTTATTTTTTCATATTATGTTTTTTATATTGCATAAGATGGATTTTTCTATGGCGTGTATAACACATCATTAGTAGACGGTCTAGCCCGGATAGACGTGATAGACCGCAAACACTTGCACTGTTTGTGTTAGTGAGTGAAACAGTGAATCCACTATTTGTTTCTGTTACTTTTCGGTATTAAATTACAATCCGTAACTGAAGGTTGCTAAATAAGTGGAGTTTGGGAAAGAAACCTTGACGAGAAAACAAAATATTGCTTTGAATATAAACTAAAATTCAAACACTTGAACTTTTGATTTACACTTTTATTGATAACATAATATATATATATATATATATATATATATATATATATATATATATATATATATATATATATATATATATATATATATACACACACACACACACACACATATATATATATATATATATATATATATATATATATATATATATATATATATATATATATATATATATATAGGGGGAAATTTGATAATTCCGGGCACTATTAATAAGGGCCGGTCTGTATTCATAATGCCCGACTGAATTAGACAATGTGATTAAAACAGCATGATTCATCACTTTTCCCGGACATTATGAATAATGTCCACCCTATCTTTTGCAAAGTAATAAAATAGGTGAACTGTAGTGGTTTTGTTTAGTAAATAAAATTGAACTTACAAAATTTTCATGAAAAGTTAACAAAAAAAATAAACTATTGAACACAGTAGTTAAAAATAAACAGTTAAAAATGGAACAACATAATAGTTACCTACTTTTATTTTTATAAAAATATTACTTAAGAACAATAGTTTAAAAATTAGTAAACTGTGAAAAATCAACAGACATATTTAATAATGAAGGATTGTTTAAGAAAATTATTAAGTTAAGAATTATTTATTCTTGCAAGATGAGCTTTTATGACATTTGGAATTACAAAGAATGTTTGATTTCTTGGATTTACAACGACTTTGAATTGCAGACACCACTACAGTTACAATAATAGAAGCCTTTTATATATATATATATATATATATATATATATATATATATATATATATATATATATATCATTCTAAATTTTATATTTCATTCTATTCATATTTATATACTTTTATATATACATATGAATAGTTTATAGAGGAAAGCTCCAGCAACTACCAGAAGCCCAAATATCTTGAAATAACTAGTACAAGAGTACCACCCACTAACTTCAGCAATACATCTCTCAATTGCTTTTTGTCTTGTGGAAACGACCTTATATCTGTTGACAATTCCAAAGGAAAAATCTTGTAATGCAGTCTAAATGGAACATGAGCATGTAGACTGATTGTAACTTGACATCAAAAATTGTTCTAAGATTTTGAAAAATAGGAAAAGAATGAAGCAAATTGAGAATTGAAAAGACATATGGAATCTTGAATTTAAATTATTGATATAGGTACATGGAAATTATAAACATATTAGTTCGTGTTGATTGGTTGTTAAAAATTTTGCTAATGTAAGAGCTTGAAAAATGTTTTTTAGTGATTTACTCATATTGTTTTCATTTCATTGTTTCATTTCATGTTTTTTTTCATTCAATCGAAAAGTGCAATCATTTTTCAATTGAATGGCTCCGACATATCCACAAAGATGCCTCTTTCTATTCTTTCAACCACTTTCTCCATGAAAAGTAAGAATTCGTGTACAGAATTCTACATGTGAATATACACAAACCTGACAAACTTCTTTAACGAATTTTCATCAAATTTTTGTTCACTGGTGAAACCCATATTTCATTTCAACTGCCTTTCATTTCTATTTCCAACATGCCTATCAACTGCCATCTATTTCTATTTCCTAATAGATGGCGCCAGAATATATATTTTACATGGGCGCTCATAGGCTAAAGCCGCCTATGATTATTATGTAAATATAGTGAAATATGAACATTTCTATTGCGTTTTGATTACATCATATTCATCCAAATGAAAAGGAAATTATATTTAAAACTTGAAGCATTTTTATATTTAAAGCTATCCACCATTGTGAAATAATTCAGCAAATTGCTTGAAATCTAAATGAATAGTTCAGAACAGCTGTTCCGAAATATTGTGAAAAATATATGAATGCTAATGAATTTAAAAGTTGTCCGCGAAGTTCTAATACCAAATTTCCATTTATTCTTTGTTGATTTAGAATTCGTTATACCGCCAACAATGAACTGAGGCAGAAAGTTCAACTTTTGAACTCGGGAGTATATTTAAATGCGAGAGAACAATATGTTTAGTCAGCGCGAACACCGAAAAAGTTGGAATAGGGCGTGATTCCACTGATATGGAAGTGGTTACGTTTCCGAGGGAAGTTCTCCGAAAATACAGGTTTTTAAATATCTACACCATTTTTAAATGAAATATGTTCTGGGAATGGATTATGCATACGAACTATTATGTAAATATACATTCTTCCAATGTTGGAATTACATTTAAATATTTTTTGAATCTCTGTACGGTCTTTAATTTGAAAGAATCACTGATTTAAGACCATATGTCTTAAATATATAATAAATTCAATGGACGATGAATCTACTCTGTGATAGTTCATATTTGAATGAGACTCGTCATGATAAAAATGAATTAAGATATCTGAGCATCCCTTATACACACGTCCCCTCTTCAAAAATCATTAAATTATTCAAAAATAATAATTTGAATATAGCATTTTCAAGTCACAGCAGATTGGATAGAATGATCTTTAATAACAGATTGTCCAAATCCGAGCCAATGAAGAAGTTTGGAATTTATAGATTGGACTGTGAAGAATGTAAGTCGTCATATGTTGGCCAGACCGGAAGATGTTTCGAAACTAGGCTAAAAGAACACGTAAAAAATGGACAATCTGCTTTTCGGGAACATCTAGAGTCGACAGGACATAAGATCTCACTTTGTTTTAAAACTAATATTCTCCATTACTGTGAAAAAGGTATGAAAATGAACTACCTGGAAGCCATGGAAATAAATGAACAAAAATCCGATAAATACAATGTTCAGAAAGTTTGGAAAGAGAAAAGTCAAAGACGTAAGTCAAAGACAAAAGTCAGAATCTTCCAGATTTGTGAAACTTCGATTTTCCAGACACGGTCACAGACTTTGTGTCGTTTCGGAATTTGAACAAACTTCTTGAACTTCTTTGAATCACTTCTTGAACTACTAAAATATCAAAATTCGACAAATTACCAGCTCTTAGGCTTCTTCGCCTAACTGATGAGACCCCGGAAGGTCGTACAACTAACTCAAAGGATAGTAGACCCTGTTGTACCCAGTTTGCAAGGACAGCATTTGACAAAAGCAAAGGTTTGACAAAATCAAGAAATTTGAGAAAAATTCGCTCTTTTGATCGTCTTCCAAAGCAAAAGTCATCGCTGATTCGCAAAGGCATTCTTTGTGCAACAAAACACTGTTAAGTTTAGCTTGTTTCGACTTAGGTTCGTCATCTTCAGTCAAGAAAATTACCTTGAGACAAGTAGAAATAGTAGATTTTCTTCTGAGAAGTGGAAATTCACAGAAAGTTTGGAAAGACAAAAGGCAAAGACGTAATTTAAAGACAAAAGTCTGTGACTTACGTCTTGATCAAAAAGAACTTTTGTCTTTGACTTTGGAGATACCTTTTTTTGATCCACCTGTTGAAAATACAATGTAAGTTGTTTTTTCTGGATTCATTAGACGTGGATTTTCAATGAATCATTTCACAGTTTGTGTTATTGCTATTTGCATTGTACTGCTTATACTGTTTCCATCTTTCGCTGATACAAGTATATTTCTATCATCGGCATACATAATTATTTTCAATGGAAGACAAGTATGGAGATTTGGTTGGTCATTTACATACACTAAAAACAGTAGAGGCTTCAGAATGCTGCCCTGAGATACACCTACAAGAATCGTGGTCTCCCTCGATATGGATTGGAGCCCTCCAACTGACAGGGTTACCCTAACTACCTGTCAGATAACTCTCCATGAATGTGCGAGTAGCATCCCTAATCCCACACATTTCAAGCTTATAAAACAGGCAATCACGATCACCACTGTCAAATGCCTCTATCAGATCAACAAAGAGGCCTGCAGGCGCGATGCCTTTCTCAAGTTCTCGAGTAATGAGCTGTACTAGCTCCAAAGTTGCCGTCTCTATGTTTTCGCCCTTTACAAAACTATGTTGATCCTCTGTAAATATTTTAAACTTCTGGAAAAATTTCAGCAATCTATTTGCCAAAATTTTTTCAAATATTTGAAAAAATTTCAATAGGTATTGAATTTTTGCCTGTTCTATACATTGCTGATGTATCATCGTAGTCAGTTATCGCATGTAAAAGTGAAATATGCTTTTGGCATTTTGGGTAAGCAGATAAATTTATTGGAGAATATATTTCTGTTCGCTGTTGAGCTTTTCCAAGTTTCAGAACGTGAATAATTCTATTACTAAGAATCTTTGCAGTGAGTAGTTTTAACAAATTAACATCTTCACCAACGACAATTGTTGTATTTGCTGCATTATATATTTTTCTATTGCTGTTGCAATGATGAGGACATTTGTTTCATTCTGAGTTTGTTTCACTGCAATAAACAGTTAATTGCCAGGAGTATTGCAATGGTTGGTCAATTTGTAACTTAACATAGAATTAAATCGACATTTGTTATTATTTTCAGCTGAAAATTGTTGTTGGTTCCGTGGAACTGTCAAAAAATTTTCTCTTTCCATTTGAAGCATCGCCAATATTTTCGTCAACATTAATATGATAATATACTACAAATACATTAAGTTTATTCTGTTTTCATTATCAAAGTCGTTCATCTTTATATATTATATTTTTACAGAATTTGTCTCTACCTCTGGAGGAATGAACCGGAAAAGAGGATATTACGTGGAAAGGCATACAAGGATGCGATATAATGATAAAAAGCTCTCAAGTGAGCTACACCAAAACCAACTACCAAAGTTCTGAAAGAGACGAAGTAATTCGAATATATGATCAGAGAATTTCCAGATATTCTGATTTGATATTTCCGCTGAGGAAAACTTTGCTAAAATGAAAAATAGTATCCATTTTATCTTCGGTTTTTTCGGATCATTGAGTTTATTTGGATATTCTTAATCCTATTTTGTTATATCATATTTTTTCGTATAATATGGTTTTGAATCTTGACTATGTTTTCTCATTCATTGAGCAGAGAAAGTATATTGGGAACAAATAGACAAAAGTACAATTGACGTGAGTTGTTCGGTTGAAAATATGGAAACATGGTTTATTCAAAGATTCTTATGAAATTAAAATTCAGATGTTCGTTGTTCTTTTTTTATATTTATAACTTAGAATAGGCATTCTTCTTTGGAAGTTTCCTGTGTCATTATGAAATGATTGGTGCACTCAAGTTCAATGTGAAATATGTTCTAGAGGAGCCTAACTATTATTTATTTGAAGATATTTGCAGGATATGTGTTCCCTAGCCACTGCATCCAGTATTCTACTAACAGTTCAATATCACTAACAAACTTGTTGTAAGCTGTAATTGTTCAATGTTTAACTTGAAAGGACATAAGAAATTTAAATTTCGGAGGTTTTTCAAAATTATTATAACTTGCATCATTTACTCAGATCAATGTATTGAAATCGTCGATCATGTGGCCGTTGAGAAATGGAAAACAAATGTGATTATTATTGAGAGAAGTAATGTATAATATACGAGAGCTAGCAACGTCGGGAATACAAGCATTTCTGGTAGGCCAGGTTTTAGATATTTCTCTTTCACTCTTCCGGACTATATATGGGCTATCTGACCTGCGCTAGTGGTTGCGTTCATCAGTGCGTAACCTACCTGTACAGGTTAAATATCGATTTTTCAAATCATTTTAAGAAGTTTTGTTACATTTTTATAATTTTTATTGAACTTTTTGCAACATGAATCTATTATTGCCAGATATTTTCATTGCTGATTAAACCGTACCAGACGCTAATTTTAAATTAAAAAAAATATTTTTTTTCATAATATTTCAGTATGGTTGAAACTTTTATATGATGTTATTTAAGTATCTTAAAACCTAAAATTAATTCGCCAAACAATATTTCGATTGTTAAACTTCCAGTCAGACCGATTTAAGGGTGAAAAGTGATGTGGTATCATTTTGCTTGGTGTAGGAATTGTCGCATAAATTACAGAGAAAGAATGAAAAACTATTGAATTAATGTGTGGATTAATTTAGCATCAAAATGATTATTTATTGTTGTACAAAATTAAGGTAACGATTAATCCAAGTATGAAAATAAACAAAAATTTTATTTTTTAATCCATAATTGATTCACAAAAAACGATAATTAAATTTTGGAGTTTCTGTTCACTTAATTTTGAGAGGTATTTATTATGTCCAAATCATATGTTACTTGGACGTATTTTTGTTCACATTCCACGCCAACTTGTTGAGCCTGTGTCATTGTGAACACTACTGATGCCTCTGTTGGTGAAAAATTGGTTGGAGTAAGGAAAGATACTTTTTGTTTTGGAGTATTGTCCTTCATAATTCTACAATTAAATCTTGCCCACATTGGAGTGTTTGGCACATGGAAAAAGAGTGAAGTTATATGTAATAAATTAATTGTTTTACTGAATACAAGCTACTCGGAATATATTGCTCTATATTCTCCATAGGTGTTAATTGTTCTAACATTTGAAATAGGGCAGAAATCGGAACAAGTTCGGAAACAATAGCTTCAGAGGTTCTTCTTTTTTTGCTGGTGGTGGTAACATGTCGGACTGATCAGTTCTACAATCGATATCACTTGCATTATGTATTATTATTATTGATATTATTTGCTTGATTTTCGTAGGTAATTTTAATTTGTCCATTTTTAAAATGACGCTCCGCAGGAGTAAAGCTACTTTATCCATAAGCTCATTTTCCTCGAGTCTCGTCAAATCATTATCTTCTAATAAACCACAAACAGCTACTGTCGTCTATCACGCTTGCGCAGCTATCACGTGAGTCTGTGCTCTTCCATCATGCCCAATCATGAGTGTATGGGCGTTTCTAAAAACTGGCCTACCTGAAATTCTCTCTCGAAAACGTTGCTAGCTCTTAGACTATAAGTGCTATGCAGCGATAGGGAATTAAATTGAAATGCCTTAAAGTGCGTCATAACATTTTTTGTCACTTTCTGCAAGAGGTTTTTCTTTTCAAAAAACCGCCCTACATGTCTACACATCATATTGATATTGAATAATCCATTTACAATTCACAATGAAAATTTCTATTAGTCTTAGAATTTGTTTTTGAATTTCCTTGTTTCGGAAACAACTGAACAAATTCCTATTTCTATCTGCATAATTGAATAGAATAATTTATTGCAAACTAAATTCAGTTTATTGGTTCTCAACGCACAAACACATGCCATCGAAAATTCAAAATATTTTCTCAATTGTTCACAACAATTCACCGAATGCCATCAATTCAATGTTTGTTTTTGTTCTACATGGTATTAACTAACTTAAGCGTATATTAACGTTGAACTAAATTACAATTAATTAATCAAAAGTAACATCTGGTGTTTCTGAACGCAGGAATAACCATGCTTTCCACTCAGTGGACAGAAAAGCTTGTTCGTTGATTAAATTTCGCGGAGCTTCATCATTTTAGAATGTGGAAAGACTGATACTTCGACACTGAATAAGTGGAATAATGAAGATTGCTGCTATTTTGAAATTTCATTGTGAGAGTCTTTCTGAAAGTGCGACCCGATTCAATTTTTAAGTGTCATATTTATATGAGAGCATTTAAATTTTGCAATAAACATCTGGTCTGTTTACATAGCATCTCTTTGAATATTTCCTCAACTTTTTTGTAATATGGTTTTTAAATTATTATTGGCTTTATTCAACTGATGAGCTTGATCATATCTTGTACTAACGGTTTTTTGATACACGTTTCACATAGAAAGCTACATAACCTTCATTGATATTTCTGGGAAAGAATGAAAGAACATGCGGGTATTAAAGCCTGTCTGCTAATAAGACCTAAACTTTGAAAATCTTGTTTAAAACACGATTTTGCGCTGAAGGTAACACTCACACATACATATTACACGTACAAGCATATTACACGGCAAGCGTTGACTTCCTCCCCTACCGCTTGGCAGTAGAGAGCCAAACGTTGTCAGGAGTAGTTCCCCGTCACGATTTAATAAAAATTGGCTCCAGCAAAACGTAAGTACAAGTGTTATTATAATACTCATCTATTCACACTTGCTGTTTGTATTTGTGTTAATTTACGCTTGTCCCATACTGTTCAAAAAAAATAACGTGGTACAATCCCAATTTTATTTATTTCGTTTTTCCCAAATACGTTGCCCATGAATAATGAGGCCTATGAAAATTTGCAGTAGCCCTAATTATACTTCTAGTTTTTTATACTACTTGTTTATTCTTTCTTCAAGTCAATTCACCAGGGCCTGCTGATGGTGAACAAGGAAACATAGAACCTCTTGATAATTCTGGTACAGTAACTCCGGAACGCGAATCACCATCAATTTTGACAGAGGCGTTAAGCTCCTAAACTCGTAGAAGAGAATGTGTCGCATGTTGATTTAAGTAGACGAAAGACTCCAGAAGCTGATAGTAGGTTGCTGTTGAATTCTCCAGAGGTATTAGCACCTGATGTCTGAAAAGAGAATGTGCCACCTGCTGATTATTTTGGCCAAACTCCTGTTTGACTCCTGAACCTTCTACGTGTTTTAGATCGCCATCCAAATTGTTAGCAGAAGGATGAACAAATCAGCAGATCCCAAGGCAACCAAAAGCAAAGCGCAGCTATTATTGCCAAATTTATGGGACTTCTTCAAGTGATTCTGAAGACGATGTGCCTCTTATTCAAATAAAATCTGGGTTTCATGATCTCATGCCCACACCTGCTAAAATTCAAGAAAAAACACCTATTCTCCGACACAAAGCTATTAATTACCGAGTTACACCAGTTTCCGAATATCTTTTTGATAAATTCAATGAAGGTAAGAAAAACAATGCAGAAAAGAAAAGTATAGTTCAGGAGAAAGAGAAAAGTGACCCAAGGTATTCAAAAATTGAATTCGCTTCAAAAGTAATTAAAGCAAAATCGTCTTTTCACGGATCTACTAGAACCAAGAACACTTCAATAATGACAGTACCAACTCGCAATGCCTGTTAAGAAGACCGAATGGATGATATGAGGGAATGCTCTAAGTGGTACCATGAGGAGTGCGTCGGTTTGTCAATGGATGATTGTGATGACTTCATCCTGCTCTTCTACTGGATGTCCTGCTGGATGTTGAAAGAGGTCATGTATTTTATTATTAGACTATTTATATGTTGTGCTATTATGTATAAGGATGATTATTGACCTCAAGAACCAAATTTCAATGTTTAAGTTGATTACTTATATAATATATAGTATAGGCGTTGTTACCCTACCCAATTATAAGAAGGACTTTTGAGAGTGTTTTAACAAAAGTTCAGTTTTAAATATGTCGTAAGCTATTTTCTGTGCTATTTTGTATTACCATAAATAAACCAATGATTACCAATAAATGTAGTTGATTAAGTTGTTCTTTTAATATTTCACAACTAATTTCTACAACTAAATCTACAACTGCTTTTATGCTACGCCAATAAAATATTTCTCATTTTCTCAGAAGAATTCGATCTATACTGATTTTCACAACCGTTTGAAAGTATACCAACTGCACTTAGGTGTATCCATATTATGATTACTATTACGATTGCTCCCCATGAGGAGAGTGATTGAACTTGAAATCGGAATTGAGGTTCTGCTTCTGAAAATTATCTGAAACGTGTACGAATAATCCTATGGGCAAAAGTGTAGCTAGTTCAAAGATTCACAGGTCATTCAATACTAGTAAATACTAGTATACTAGACAATTCTCCGTTGTGTTTGAATGAAATATCTACAAAGCCTTCCACTCACACTCTTGTTGTCATGAGTAGGAATCTTGAACTGTAGGGAGAGTTTATACGTCCTCTCGCCGATACAGGGAGCCTACGTGAATATTTCACCCTGTAGAATATCTCTCAATTTGGTATAGGACTTATGTTCGTTTTGAAAGTCATCGATTCTTGATTGATAGATTAAATATGGACTGATGATTCATAATAATGATGAAACAATTGTTTTCTATAATCATTCAACAAGATCGATGAATTTTTCGAAACGCTCTTAATATTCACTCTCGAAAGTGATGGGTTCGTTCTCGTTGACAACATTTGTGTAGACAGCTCTCTGAGTGTTTTAGTTGAAATATTTCGATATTTCGATTAAGAGTCTCAGTTTACTAGTATTGAATGACCTGTGAATCTTTGAACTATATATATATATATATATATATATATATATATATATATATATATATATATATATATATATATATATATATATATATATATATTATATTATAATATATATAATTTATTATATAGCTTATTTATATTAACATGCAAATTCATATCTATAATAGTAGACACGACACTGGTTGTCACCAAAATATAATCTCAGTAGTTCGAAAAAATCCTTATTTTCTACAGGCCTCAAATAATATAACGTTGACCGTTGACAACTAACTATCAGAATCCAAGTCAACTCGTGTTTTTAAGGAAGGAATGATTAAGTATATCGTATGAAGTTCTCTTTTCAGTTTCAGTTACTGTTATATTGAGTCTTTATTCATATTATAATTTGAATTAGAGGTCAGGTATTAGTACATAGCTCTATCAGTTGTTTATAATTAATTGTTGGGGACACTTGAGTTATATAGAACTTATTGTATTTGTATAGGTACATTGATAAAATGTATCATATAAAGTTCATGAACGAAAACTTAGCTTATTTTCAATATGAAATATATGACAATATCAAAACAAGCTTATTTCTGAGTGATCATTTAAATATCTCATAATAAAAATATTCATATATACTTCGAAGCTAAATAGTAATAAAAATATCTATGCTTCGAAGCAAGAGTATGAAAAACATAATGAAACAATTGTTAAACTGATTTACACATATATTGAAAAGAATACTGCATGACGTACGTTTCGATGAGATTCACCGTTTTCAAATGCTACGTGCAGACTAATCAGTTTAACAATTGTTTCATTATGTTTATCGATTTACATCAAGTATCGGCCTCATCAATTATTAGTATGAAAAACACCTAACAAGACAGCTAGGGTGGTAGTCTGCCTCTTCAACTCAATTTAGCTATTTTGCAGCTGTTGAAGACATTAACCATGCGGCATATCACTTAATATGACCTTTTTTTGTACATAATCCATTGTACGATATTTCATCAAAGAGGAAATATAACAATGTAGTACCTATAATTGCGAACAACTGGGGATGATTCAAGCTTGTTTTTCCATGAAAAAATCATCTAACGTTAAAGAACAAACAGACAAAGTAGCAAATATAATAGCATCTTGCCTTCATAACACAATTTGGTGGAACAAATACATTCGAACAATGACAAAATTCAGAACTTGTCTACTTATATCCCGTTCATAACATTTAGAGGTTTCTTTAAGGAAACGTTGAAGTTGAAAGTTGAAGTGAATTGTGAAGTGACCTATTAAATATTTATAAACTCGTAGTTCAATATTTTTTAAAACTTAGAAGTGAACTAAGACATTTATATTCCCGTCATAAGTAAAACATTTCACATATAATTAATTTTACAACTATTTTTTTATTCGACTACAGATCTTAAAGATAATTAGCATTAAGAAGGTAATGAAAAAACATTAAATATCATCAATTTGAAATACACTTAATGTCACGACGCTGTTCCAATGATCTCGAGTAATAAAAGCCTTGAATTTATCTCCTCAACGGATAATTATTTTCAAACGAGATAGCTAATTTTTTCGATTAAATTTGGTGGAGCTACGAAAGTCGTTTGCATAATAATTGTGAAGTTAATTGATACAAATGTTTTATTCATGAACCGAAAAGCCTAGGTTGGTTAAAATTTCAAGCAAGGCAAAAAGCATGGATATTTGATGTTGATTGTTGAATGGCAAAATAACGATTTCTTCATGAAATTCTTTCACCGTTACAATCTATACCAATTAATGAATATATTGATCATACATATTATGAATGAATCAATTTAGAAAAAAAATTGATATTTGGAATAATTATATACAAAATGAAATGCGAAAACCTTATTAAATTATATATTACAATTTGAATGATATTAAATTGATATGGGAAAGCTCTGAAAAATTTCGTTGAAATCAGTTGAATGAAATAGCTATTAGAATAAATTTTAAAAGTTCATTCAAAACAAGGTTCAGATTCTGGATTCTTGTCTAAAATCAAGTTTTCAGTATTGTACTAAAATTACTTATCAGTAAGTTTATGGTTATTATGTACGTGTATATGCCAGTGAAATAATATAAAACAGCAAAACCTATTTTGTTAAAAATTTTACTCGAGTTTAAGTAGGTTTGAGAATGGTTCAGATTCACAATCGATCCAGGTAGGTGGCGCTGAAATCGAGTTCTACGATTTTTATTTTTCGTATATCAGAATAAAAGCCCAAAATTCTAGTCTAGATTGGTAGAGCTCAATCAAAAAAGTTTGGAATTTTTGATTTACATGTTTACAGGACAACGTCTGGTGGGCATGGTAGTATGGAATATATTTTGATATAGGTATATTAAGAAACAGTGTTTGGTTTTATTTATTTATGTCAATCGATGTATTGCAAAACCTTTTATTTGTAGAAGTGTCTTGAAATGTATCCTTCAATTGAAACACATTGAAATATTGATGCATTCGATGTTCAGAGCTACTAACCCAGTATCACGTCGACTACAACCCCGTCATTAGTTGAGCTGGTATACTAATGCAAATAGGACGCTTCTCAAAACTTTTGCAGTTTGAAGTTAAAGAATTGGAGCTTTTTGTATAAATTCTATATTTTTCAATTGTCTTACTGTAATACATGTGTTTTTGTTGATTATTTGTTGAAATCTCAAAATCAAACTATAAAAATTTGGTTTGAACCCGGTATCTCTTTATATGAGACTACAGTTTCTCGAGTTCCTTTTTTGTTATTATGTCTTTTCATATTTTTTATACTATAATACATAATTTTTCAAATTTCAGATATCTATAGTGCTATAAGAGAATTGTGATCATTTTATTAATACGTCTTTTTTTCCATCGAGATTCCTTTTTGACGATCTCATTCCCTCATTTCTTCATTTATATGTCGCTGAATTATCAACAGTGCAACTATGAAATGCAATTGTGAAACACTAACTGTAACATGTTCTTCAAACTGTACGACAATGAAGACTCATTTTTGTTATTATTGTCATTATTAATATAATTAGAATATCGATGTGTGATATTCTAATAATGTAAATATTTGTTGAATTTAGTTTTATTTTTGTCTGAATCCTGACTTTTTCTAAGGTTATTTCTAATCGAATCCTCATTTTTTTAGTAGGTCTTTCTCATCCTGAGACGTAGATAAAAATTTTGCGCATTTCCAAACGTAGTATGGAATGTTTTCATAATTTCATCGACATCATATATAAATCAAAATTACGGTTCATTACTATCATTTCTGTTCTTTATAAGTTTTTTGTGCTTCGCAATTAGTAAATCTAAATCACTTTACAGTTGGTATGATTCCTTTTCTAATCTAAATCACTTTATAGTTGGTATGATTCCTTTTCTTATGCTTCAATCAAAAAAAAAATTGTTCTTTATTGTTTTCTCGGTGGAAATTGGAAATTTCATTGCCCATTGACATCTAATATGGGGATACCGTTTTCCATTCTTTGTATAAGACATCGATCCACTTGACGTATATTTTGAATATTGTATCTCAACCCGACACCCTTTCAACTTTAACATGTTATCGAACCACTCTAGTTGAAGGTGAGCATAATTTATTCTTTGTATCGTGTTGAATAAAATACTTCCAGCAACTACTAGAGTAGCTCGTATAAAATGATGTAAAGCAACTCGTATCGCCACTATATCTTCCGTAATGTTCATTTTGTAGGAGTAGAAGTATTACTAATTTTACAGCATTATCAAGAAAGTAAAGTCGAATAAAGAATTGTTCAGTCAGTGATTTTTAGACAAGTTTTTATTATTACCTCTCATTTAAATATGAACTATCACAGAGTAGATTCATCGTCCATCGAATTTAGAAGTATTACTAGTTACAGACTGGAAGTTAAAGGTGATTCTGATAGAAAATGAACCATTTTCTATATTTTTTAGAATATTTCAAATTATTGTCGAGAAATTATCAGTTTTCGAAAAATGAAGGATCCAGACTCGGTTTTCTGTTGGTAACCGATAATTTAACGCCGGTTCCGAATTGTCATTGATTTTGTAGTCTTTGTTCATAATTATATCAACTTAAATTGTCATTATTTAATAACTGAACTTAGACATGCACAAAAATCCCAAAATAACTCGATCTGCACACGTAGTACATCTGTTTCTTGAATTCAGTTGAAAAGCATTTATATATATATATATATATATATATATATATATATATATATATATATATATATATATATATATATATATATATATATATATATATATATATATATATATATATATATATATATATATATATATATATATATATATATATATATATATATATATATATATATATATATATATATATATATTTAAATATATATATATATATATATATATATATATATATATATATATATATATATATATATATATAAAATGAAGTTTTTTTGTGCTTATGGCATTGAATGAAATATTCAAGAAAATGACTGAGATTGAATTCTCGCTTAACTCTTCATGAAACATAATTGAATATTAAGATAAATTAAACTCTTGGCTTAATGTTTCACGATTTATTTAACAATATGAATAGTCAACATGTTTCGAGCGTTAGCTCAGTCTTGAAAATGAGCTAACGCTTGAAACATGTTGACAACATGTTTCGAGCGTTAGCTCAGTCTTGAAAATGAGCTAACGCTTGAAACATGTTGACTATTCATATTGTTAAATAAATCGTGAAACATTAAGACAAAAGTTTGATTTATTTTAATATTTAAGAAAATGAACACTAGAACATTCATTTGAATAATTCAAATCAACCTAGAGAATGTTATAGTATAGCTTATATATATATATATATATATATATATATATATATATATATATATATATATATATATATATATATATATATATGTTATATGTGAACGTGTACGATGTGATGTCTCCATTATCCTTCAAGGGATAAATATTAGAGGAATATTGAAATCGATGCCACACCTGATGGAAGTGCGAGACATATATGTTTCGTTCTGCAAGGAACTCGTCAGTCGCACCACGTCCATCGAAGTCAGGCAACGATTTCAACCTCCAAGCATCTTCTTGTGACTTCAAGTGGAAGATCGTAGAGTAATGAATACTTCACAATTCCATCTATAGAAATCAGTAGAAAACACCTCTCTCAGATTACAGACACACCAAGCATCGAAATTTCACATATCTTCTATAACCGTAGGTATCTACTAAATTGCAATGTCTACATATTTGACAAATATCATATAATACTACAAATATATAATACTATTAACGCAACCTATTGACATTTGAAAACATCGTATGGTGATATTTGTCAAATAGACATTGCAATTTAGTAGATACCTACGGGTATAGAAGATATGTTAAATTTCGGTGCTTGGTGTGTCTATAATCTGAGAGGTGTTTTCTACTGATTCCTATAGATGGAATTGTATCGTATTCATTACTCTACGGTCTTCCACTTAGAGTCACAAGAAGATGCTTGGGGGTTGAGATCGTTGCCTCACTTCGATGTACGTGGTGTGACTGACGAGTTCCATGCAGAACGAAACATATATGTCTCGCACTTCCATCAGGTGTGGCATCGATTTCAATATTTCTATAACATTTACTCCTTGAAGGATAATGGAGACATCACATCGTACACGTTCAAATATCTAGCTCTACTATAACATTCTCTTGATTAATTTGAATTTTTCAAATGAATGTTCTGGAGTGTTCAGTGTTCATTTCTTATATATATATATATATATATATATATATATATATATATATATATATATATATATATATATATATATATATATAGTATTGCCTTGTAATTTGAATAGAAAATTATGGGTTATAGGCAAAAAGGGGGCCACTATAAATAGATTTCAACCAATTTAATTGCCTGGTCTGTATATATATATATATATATATATATATATATATATATATATATATATATATACAGCGTATATATTTCATTCAATAAAAACAATATTTCTAAAATGCGAAAAAAATTTTTAAATTATTTTTTCTATGAAATAAAGAACACGATGTCTTTCCCAACATTTAACTGTAACATGTTGAGAAAACAAATTCTGTAAATTCACTGAAGTAGAGCACTCGGAATTTCATAAATTACCATATTAAATTAAATTGAACGCTTGGCTTAATGTTTCACGATTTATTCAACAATATGAATAGTCAACATGTTTCGAGCATTAGCTCATTTTCAAGACTGAAATCTTGAGTCTTGAAAATGAGCTAACGCTCGAAACATATTGTTGAATAAATCGTGAAACATTAAGTCAAGAGTTTAATTTAATTCAATATTCAATTATGTTCCACCAAGAGTTAAGCGAGAATTCTATCTCAGTCATTAAATTACCATATTTGAATTGAAATGTTCTAAAATTTTCAGGCTTGAAAATAAAATCCAATACAAATTATTATTTTTTATCATTAAAACGATGAATGAAAGAAGAAAAGTGATAAGTAATTAATTTTTATGATAAGCAATATATACTTATATAAGAATGAGTAATTCATCTCGTAATAACGAAAAATATTGTGTAACCAGTTTAGAGTCTAAAAATGATCATGTGAATCAAAAACATTCTATTGAAATTAACTGGAAATGTGTATATTGGACCACCTTCGAATAGGATGGGTTTAACGAAGGACTACATGAACCCAATCACTACTGTAATTAATGTACTCTAATCTAGGCTGTTTGCCCCTTCCGAGAGAATTCAGTGTTAGACAATGTTCGCTCGAGCTCTCAATTCTTGACCAAACAAAGGGAAAATAACAATCAATTCAACTAATGACATACCAAAGTGAAAATTCAGTGAACCCTATATCACACTCTTTTTCCAATTAGATGAATTTTCTCTTCATGAATGCATATATTCCATACGATATATGCATCTATTTATCATACAATAATTCAAAATGAGTATCAATTTCTGGTTTCAGGTACAACAAACGAATAGTTTTGAAAGTTTTGATCTATTCAATAGATTAGTTGATTTCGATTCGTTTAGTCTATGATCTACTTGAAATCAAGTCTTGTGAATGAATTCTGAATATTTACAATCATTTTTCAATATCTACATTTTTATTTATCATTTATATTCATACATTTATTCATGAGATTATTTATGTTCAAAAAAAACTTGTTTTCACTGAAATTGAGGTGTTATTGAATATTGAGGTGTTGAAGCCATACGTTAGAAGTTATTGGTATTTTAGATTATAATTAACGATAATTATGATGTTAATTTTTGAAGTCATAATTTTATGCATTTTCATAAAATGAACCAATATTCCACTAATTTTGGATAATAGGTTTTGGAATTTCCAATATAGGTTACACTGCATCAGTCTGTCGTTGCCAGTAAGAACATATTTTCCGTCAGTGGAATCAACTGAAACATTTTTGAATATTATCATTAGTAGAGCACGTAATATTGAAGAAAGTAAAAAGTTCAATCAGGTAATATCCAAACATGCCTGACCTGCTAATATCCAAAAAAGTCGACCTATTTATGAATTTTCATATTTCGTGGTTTCTTTGATAAGTGTTGAAATTTGATTTCAAATAGTGATTCATTATAAATTGAACACTGCCACGTTTCATTTCCAATGTGACCTTTGCATAGAAAAAAGTAACCGGTGAGAGAAAACTGCTATACGTTCTCAAATTCTTAAGCAGTGGTTTGTTTATTCCTCGGTTCAAAATGATATGAATTCGGAGAAGTTTGATATGAAAAATATTCAACAAGAAATTGACCTGAGTCAGCTTTGAATATGAAGCATCGCAATTAAAGAAAAGCAAATTCGAAATAAAATTAAACCGTCCATCTTGATCATCACTTTACCAGTTTACATACACAAATTCTCATTGTGTGCTTCTTTTTTTTTCTCGTTCATAAGATCTTATTTTCAAACATCAACAGCACCTACTCTTTTGTCTTTGGCTAAACTCAGGTTCATCCCTGTGCATAAGAACTTCATATCTGAGCAGCACATTATGTGTTGGTAGTTCTATATCATGATGCACTTGCTCTTATCGCCCACAACGAAATTCCACAGCATAAAATTTGGTTTGCACTTTGATACACCATTTCAAGTCAGATAAGATACTTCCATATAGTAACATTATTCTATTTCTTTACTTCTATTCCTATTTCAGTTCCATTGAGCTATCTGATGTTTGTTTTATCCATAGACCAAGACTCCAAGCTCTTGGAGGAATTGGTAGCTATTCCGTCGCTTCAATGTTTGAATAAAACTGTTTCGTGAGACTAAGTCTGGATTGTGGTCATACAATCTGATGCATGACCAGCATGCAGTCATGCTGGTTTGATGATCATGCAGTTTGTACCTCTTTCAATTTGAGTCTTATTCTATTTGAGTTTCAATCTTAGAGGCTTAGTGGCCGAGTGGTGTAGCCTATACACTTTCGGCTTACTGGTGCTTGTGGGTTCGATGCCCACCGGGAATCTTGGGGGGGAATCGTAGTTAAAGATATAAAAGTCTCTGACCTCCGCTTTTAAACAATGATGAAAATAATAATTTCAGCAGCTGGATCCCTTCGAATGACAGATGATGCTGTTACAATGATTTTGTATAATTTAACTGTTAGTGTTTTTTGAAAGACCCTGAGGTAATGCGTGCTGCTCAAAATATGGAACTTTTCCATAGAGATAGAGCACATTCTGTGACTCAAAAAATTAAAAGCTAGCCTCTTCGTACATAGTACATACAGTTTGCAGAGCAATCTGAAAGAAGTGTTCTATCTAGCTTGACTATCAAGGTTTATGGGTTGTTGAAGTGCTCAAGTTCTAGGTCCAGCCAAATGACTTTTGATTCCCTCAAAGCTAGTCTATTGTTTAGATGAAATGCACACATTTGTGAATTTGCTGGAGTTAGGCTTGAGGTAGTTGTTCTCGCAAAACATCGTTATATCATCTAGAGCTCTTTCATGTTTATTTCTTACTTTTCCAAAGTATATCCTTTGCACTGCGCGTGGGTTAGTAGTAACTGAATCGTTCACCAGATTACAAATCAAGGAAGTTATGATAATTTTGTGATTCTACTGCGTAATATTGATCAAAATTGAATAAATGGACGAATGGGAGACGAGAAATGTACAAGACAATATGCCATATTCGTAATGTGGGGCAATATATTCAGTTATAATTGCAACTCTTTTCTCATTGCAACTGTCTGAAAATGCGAAAGACGAATCAAGAATTTTCAACTTCTGAGAAAAATTTTTTAGGTTGAAATTTTCATCTTTCTCCACCAATTCTCTTCGTTATTTTTTTTTAAACCTATTTCTTTTATGATGTGCCTCCAAAGTGAAATTAAGCTTGTAGAAATCGCGAACATGTTATACTTCAGTGCATTTGAAATATTTACGTATTTACTCCGCTTCAGAGATAACAAGGATTGTAACAAAGGGACTTCAGACTAAACAGCTTTCGCATAAGGAGATAGAGTATTATATCAAGTCACTAAAAATAGTGTTTCTCCTGTGAGGAGTATTAAGTTACCCAAGCAAGTGTTTAGTGAATCTGCGGAAAGTGAAATAAGATCTTAGAATTAAACGACGTAGATGCGGATTCAGATAATCTTGGGGAATACAGATTCGGAGACGTCGTTTCTGTAATCAATGAGATTAAAGGAACAGTCATGTACATAAAGCAATTTGAAGAAAATTTGGCTGCGTGATGGGCTGATTTGAGTATTAGCTAGATTCAGACTTCGACCGAACTTGAGATGTTTTTTTCAGGATTATAAAATAGAATTGAGCTATACACCAAACAATGTGTGGTGTTCTGAAATAAAGCCTATGATGCAAGATTGCTCAAAAACATTTTTGAAATCTGACTGCTAGAGTTAATGGTTATTTGAAATGAATGTGAAGTATAAGAGCAAAAAACATGCGTGCTGAATGAGCAAAATAGTAAGATATTTCTCAATCAATACGCCGCTTATTTTGGCCAAGGATAATGGCAAATGAGAAGCTGTGAGATAAATACATGTGGGTATTAATCGCGGAAACTTAACACAAACATGACTGAACAAACCTTGCTGTTCAACACTGCAGGAAAAACGTAGGTCGATCGAGAGAATTAGGGAGATGGAAAATTTAGCTACAGCAACAGAAATCTTATGGAGTAGAATTGAATAGCAGAATAGAAGTGACGGACTCAACTAAAGCTGTGTAGATATTCAGATGGGTAGCTGGATTTATTGAAAATATTGAAAAAGATGAATGAATTTAATCTGAAAAACAACTTTCACTTTACAGCTGGCTGATGTTTGATACTATGTAATAGAGTTTTCGGGTTGAACATGGGTCACAGACCTTTGAACTGCCACGTTTGGTCGGTTCTGCTCTATGAATACTAAATAAGGATACTTAAAGTCAAGAATTCAAATAAATTGGATGATTTTGAGTCTTGTGCTGCAGCTATTTGTTGAATTCAATTCAATGAGAGAAGAAAGTAATTCACTAACTTGTGTTAGAATGACTACATAAATGTGACATCTGATATACGACATAAAAAGGGAAAGTTTCAATATTATGGACATATAGTGAAAGGACATATGCCATATGCTTCCACAATAATTCATAAGACAATTCATTAGGGTAAAATAACTGTTTTGACTTCGTGATATTATCCATTCGTGAAATTCATCAACCCGAAACAGCTTATGAGCACCTAATAACTAACCTTTAAACACAAACATTGTACACAGAGAAGAACAATGTAACAATGATAAACCATGGAGTAATTACATTGAATCTGATTAGAATCAATTCAAAGGGAATGTAGATCAATAGAAATGTATTTATCGACTATTTCAACAAGATTAACGACACTGTGGCACTATAGATGCATAACAAAATCAAATTAACCCTACAAAACCTGAGAACTGTCAATTTATCGACCAAAAGTACAATGTTACCAACTTAACGTTCTGTGTTTCAAAAAATAACTGTGTAACACTAACGCAATGACATACATTATGGTACTATTGTCTAAGCGAGGTTCATTTCAGAGAAATAGGGTTAGAACAGTTATATGCAGCAATCATATGAATCCCAAAGTTTCACGAAACCAACCACTCGAGGTAAATAACATTGTTGGTGCGAAAGGAATGACTACAAGTATTCATAAATATATAGTTTTATGAAAAGTAAGGGGGGTATCCGTATTAGTATTCGTTCACTCAATACGTGAACAAATTTTACGATTTTTTGACGCCTTATGATAATTTTAGACTCCTATAAATTTCACGTAAGACAAAGTGAATGCTGCAACTTTGAGGAACAATATGAATACGTTTTTTTATAATTATCACTTGAAGTTTTTAGGAGGCAGCTTGCTGAAATTATAAAATTCATAATATTTTGAAAAACTAGCACCCCACTGTTGAAAAAAATAAATTTGAATCTCCTTCCCCCAAAATAATTTTATCTATAAACCCAATAGTTTTTAAGTATTTCACTCTCGATATGGTGGAAACTTTATGTAAAATGGAAATTAATCGGGATGATTTTATTGTAACAATTCAATGTTTGTGAACTTTGTTATTACCATTATTTTCGAAGGATTCAAGTTTGAACTCTGAACGTCTGAAATATCATTAAAACCGTTATTCAGCTACTATCAAATTTAATTCCTAAAATCACTATTGTTAGAGAAAATAAATTAGTATCGGGGAAACATAAGGGTAAAACTGTTGAATTAATTGACTTCGCTAAATATCTGAGCGAACTGAATAAGGTCTGGATGAAAATACTGCTATTCTCCCAGACTCTGTGAGATAATTTACACTCCAGTTAAATTAGAGTTGATAAGGTAGAAATTTCCACTTCATCATTGAATTTATAATAAATGCTTCCTCACATTTCCATCATTTGAACTGGGAGCGAAATAATAATCCACAAACAATGATTTCAAAGGGGAAAGTTTTCGTGATATTCTGGAGTTTCTCACTAGTCTGAGTGTGAAGGGCAATTTGTATTTTCCACAGCTAATTAGACCCAGAAGCGCGAGAATTCGCACCAAGGAGTTTTATCAGCGAATTAAGCGATTTCGCTAATTTTTAAAAGAAGAGTGCGCTGTGTAACAAAAGCGGCGATTTTCTCGGAAACAAAGAGGAAATCATTTTCGTGACATTATAATATATTTTTGAATTCTAATTCAATGAATTATTCTAAGCCAATTATGGATTAGTATTTCATCTTTCTCGTATGAAACTAAATGAGTAATTCACTTAACAATTCGACATTTTTGACGATGAAATTTTTTCGGAATGATTGGGTTTGTCCTTACAGTAGAGTTGAAATCTGCATTTATTTGTATTTTCAATATTATGTACTGCTTTCGAATATTTTTCTTTGAGTGAGGCTTATCCCTAATGGCCAATAAAAATGGTTCTTTGGATGGATATATGGAAATTTACTTTTGACGAACAATATAATAATAATAATAATATTTATTGTATCCATTATGACAATTTCATAATTTTGTTGGACATGTCAGTTTTACGCAATATGATTATCGGTCAGGTACTCCTTAACACTATAATAGCATTTTGTGAGGAGCACTGACTTTATAAGTTTTCCTAACCTAGCTCGACCAAGGCATTTCAAGGCGAGGCAGATGATTAAATAGCTTAATGCACTGATAAACAGGTGAGCTTGCTTACTTGGTCGAACCATGTCTAGGAATACACAGAATTTCAATATTTCTTGTATTGTAACAATGGTAGCTACTCAATTTCACGAACTTATTTTCATTTTCCTTAACATAGAGTAGACACTTATAAATATAGATGCAAGGTGCAGTTAATATTTTGTCTACAATAAATGAACGTTTACAAGATTCTCGAGGTCACAGTTAGAAAATTGTTCTAATTATCCGTTTTTTGCGATATGAAAACCTTTCGGTTATCAACGGAATTACCCCATAACATGAGGTGATAATTCATGTGACTATATGCAAGAGCATAATAGACTTCCATAACAGACTCAGTAGATAGACAATTATTTATTCTATTAATAGCATAGAATGCCGAATTCAGTTTTTTAGTCACATAGTCGACATGTAAAGACCATCTGAGGTCTCGATCTAACAAAATTGCTAAAAATTTAACATTATCACATAAAAAAATTTTGCCGTTTTCAGACTGGATAAATGTTTCATTATTCACGATATTAGATTGATTAAAAAATAAACATTTTGTTTTAGCGGTGTTCAATATTGAGGCATTTGAGTATTTGAAGAATGCATTGTATGTGAATTTCCTGAAGATAAAGACAAAAAGATATTTGGTCTTTATTCTTAATTATCCAGTTAAAAAATGATTTCAACTAATCTTCCAGGATTTAACCATGCTCATTAATCTCCGGATGTACTTCCTGTTCGCTTTTCAGAGTTGTTATAGCCCGTTTCCTATGGTTCGAAGTTCTCTTTGTGAAACGATCAAGTATTTTATTCGTTACAAGAGCTCATAATTGAACAGTGCTGGTTTTCAAAGAAGTAACGGAGTTCGCATCTAATATCGAACATCATTATACTTTCAGAATCACGCAAATATGAAACGGTCATGTTTCATCTAATTGTCACTTTTTGATATGCATGGAAATGCTGATCTACGCGATGCTGTGGTTGCATCCGAAAAAAGTTTATCCAATTATTGTTAATTTTTGGGACCACGTAAACATTGGGAGCCTATAGGAATAGCCTCAAAGCTAAGTTGCAGTGTTGCATTCTGAAGAGTTTACGCGGAATCCGTAACTGAGCTTTCGTTCTTTCTCTGCAGAGGATTTCATCTCTTTGTTTCATTTCTAAGTGAGTGTTTCTGAAGCTTGTTTTCTAAAGCGGCGTGTACTGATAATTTCTTCATTTGATTTCACAATAGGGTATCTGTTTGCAATAAAAATATAGATCAAAATGTTGTTAGGTTGATAGTAAATATTATTTTAAACCAATATAGCCATTATATCCTTTTGAAATATATATGATTTTTAAAAGAAATTAATAATAAAATAATAAAAATTTCATATTTGATCACGTGATTGAAAACGCACTCGATTGGCTGAATCGTGGGTGACGTCACCGTGCAGGAAACAAAGACAACCGCCAACAAAGGCAAACGTTCATTTCGCTGATGTCTTTGTACGTGTGAGTTTGAGTGTTTATTTTCTAGTTTTATCAGCAATTTTATTTGTTAGAGACAAAACAGAGAAATTATTTTGAATGATTATAAATAGGTATATATTATAAAAGGTAAGATGGAGAGCAATTTTGTTGAAGCTGATAGCATAAATCTCTCAAGAATAGACGCTATTATGGTTAGACAATTTTTCAAAAACAATCCTGATTTTTATGGTCCAGAATGAAGAATGTAAAAACAGCAGATTAAGTATTATTCTATATATTATAAATTATACTCTAAATGAGTGAATGTTTCAGAAAGTGCCTAAACAAGTTTACTCAATATCACAAACATTTCAGGTTGTTTGATAAATGAACATTCAATACTTACAAGCTTTAGTTGAAAATAAATGTAAAATAGATAATGAAGCATGAAAATTAATAAACCTATACATTTTTGAGTTTATTTATTTACCAATTTGCGAACCAAAATCATACTAAATTCAATAAAGTGTACTATTTGACTATATTAAACATGTAAGAGATATACTATGGTTTCCTTGCTTTTACAGGTCCTCTAGAGAAACTTACGGAGACGATGCTGTTGGTTATGTTCAACTGTTTCGGGAATCTGGAATTTGCACAATCAAATGTAGGATGTGCCCCGAACATATATTGTGTATAGTTTGCCATGTCTTTTTCGATCTGCAATAATAATTTCATCATCGTTAATTGACCTCTGGCTAAAATATAACTCACATACAGTAACAAAGTACTGAAGTAATTTCGATCCGTGGAGAGAACCTCAGCGTCGTCGTATTTGATATTATGCTCCAAGTTGTTATAGGCATGCTCTGCTACAGCTGACTTCTCAGGCTGAACTCGGCGACAATGACCTTCATGTTCCTTGAGGCGTGTCTTGATGCTACGTTTAGTTGTACCAATATAAACCGAACCACATGAGCAAGGGATTTTGTAAACACCAGCTGAAGATAGTTTATCCCGTGGATCCTTCGCTGACCGCAACAAATTCCGAACTTGATGGGTTGGCTTGAAAATAGCCCTCACTTCGTGGCGCTGAAGTAATCTCCCGATTCGATCCGTTACTCCTCTGATGAAAGGCATTATTGCCACTCCTTGTTTGGGTTCCTCCGTTGGTGGTACTCCGGTTCCCTTTCTGGGCCTCAGTGCTCTGGTGACTTCTTGGAAAGAATATCCGTTGGCCTGAAAAGCTTGATGTAGATGACTCTCTTCATTTTTGAGTGATTGTGGTTCACAAATCCTACTTGCTCTTTGTGAAAGACATCGAAGAACAGCACGCTTCTGTTTGGGATGATGGTTGGACATTTTGTGAAGGTAGCGATCCGTGTGAGTCGGTTTTCTGTAAACAGTATGTCCTAGCGATCCGTCTTCTCTTCTCTTTACTAGAACATCCAAAAAAGCTAGTTGGCCATTTTCTTCCTTTTCCATAGTGAACTGGATTTGCGGGTGTATACTATTCAGAATAGTATACTATAGTATATAGTATACGGGTGTATACTGAATAGTATACACCCGCAAATCCAGTTCACTATGGAAAAGGAAGAAAATGGCCAACTAGCTTTTTTGGATGTTCTAGTAAAGAGAAGAGAAGACGGATCGCTAGGACATACTGTTTACAGAAAACCGACTCACACGGATCGCTACCTTCACAAAATGTCCAACCATCATCCCAAACAGAAGCGTGCTGTTCTTCGATGTCTTTCACAAAGAGCAAGTAGGATTTGTGAACCACAATCACTCAAAAATGAAGAGAGTCATCTACATCAAGCTTTTCAGGCCAACGGATATTCTTTCCAAGAAGTCACCAGAGCACTGAGGCCCAGAAAGGGAACCGGAGTACCACCAACGGAGGAACCCAAACAAGGAGTGGCAATAATGCCTTTCATCAGAGGAGTAACGGATCGAATCGGGAGATTACTTCAGCGCCACGAAGTGAGGGCTATTTTCAAGCCAACCCATCAAGTTCGGAATTTGTTGCGGTCAGCGAAGGATCCACGGGATAAACTATCTTCAGCTGGTGTTTACAAAATCCCTTGCTCATGTGGTTCGGTTTATATTGGTACAACTAAACGTAGCATCAAGACACGCCTCAAGGAACATGAAGGTCATTGTCGCCGAGTTCAGCCTGAGAAGTCAGCTGTAGCAGAGCATGCCTATAACAACTTGGAGCATAATATCAAATACGACGACGCTGAGGTTCTCTCCACGGATCGAAATTACCACGCCAGGCTCCAACGAGAGGCTATCGAGATACACAAGCATCGCAACAATTTCAATCGGAAAGAAGAAACCATGAGAATAAGGAACATTTGGCACCCTGCACTGAAACGGAAGCTGATTGGTCCAACAGCAGACAACGAACGCGTTGGGGTGGACCAATCAGAGCGAAGCGGACATATTGCCGAGCCACGAAGACCTATAAATATCGGCACTCTAGTCAACAGGTCATCAGTTGCTCCAGAGTCGTCGCCCAGTACGCCACTACGTCGAAGCACTCGCCGCCACTGAAGATGTCTCTCGCAGTTAGGGACGAAACGTCTGGAAGAGGAGGAGTTCCAGTTGACCACGGCCAATCAGCCCGGAAAATCATTTCACCATGTTTCACAAAGTAGAATGTATAGACAAGACTATAACGAATATGTGATAAAATCAACTCGTTATTTATGTGTGTAATATAGGGTAGGAATTATTTACTTACGTTAAAGTGGTCTTCACACATGAAAGCGTCAGATTTTACAGCTATATCTTTTGGGTTTCTACGAGAGAGAATTAACAACATTTTTCGAATTTTAGTGGTTGTCGGAAGGTTCACAAACATTTTTTCCGCTTTTAATATGTGTTATATAAGACATTTTATCGCAGATAGCAAAGTTATGAAATCGTCAACAATTACTAAATTTAATAGTCGACAGTCGTATTACATTGCATCGTGACGTCACCACAATGAGTAACCTGTATAGCAGTGTTTTGGCGGGTTTCTTATTAATTCAAACATTCTCTGTCATTTTCATAAAAATTAGAAAAATTTTGAGAGAATTGATCAAATGGGAAATATGCATCAGCTATAACGAATAATTTGAGATACTTTTGTGGAAACAGTCAAATACCCTATTTATCTGATGTGTATTTTGAATAGTATTGGCATTTACTTGGTACAAATCCATTCAGCTATAGGATTATTCAAACACTTGGATTTGATTCACACTTTTATTGTCATTATGTGGCGCGTTTCGTCGTTATAACCAACGTCTCTGTTATTAGCCGGAAATTCTGTTAACGTTTGAAGAAGCCGGCTAAATGCGTCACTTTATGACAATAAAAGTGTGAATCAAATTCAAGTGTTTGACTCAAATGTATGTTTTCATAATTATTATTTCCAATTCTTGAACTCATTATGTTAGTCAGTTAGTAGTTCAACAACTTCATGAAAAACTTCCTTCCCTTATCGAAAATCCACTGTTTAATCTGTTTTCTTCTCCACTGTTTTCTATATGTATGCAAATTATGAATTGCTCTTATATCCTGGAAAATGAGGTTTTATAATCTGGGAGCCAGGTGAGTGAAAGTTGTTTGTACCATACTTTTTTTTGCTCTTGGTGTCACAAAATAATCGATCTCATTTCTACTTTCAAAGATGTGCTCTGAAAATATCAACGTCAAATTCTCCCTGAAGATAAGCAGTAAACCATTAATCGATTGGGCCTATACTCGATGAAAATCTAAATACATAATTCGAATAAAATTATGTAGTTTTGTGATTTTTACTTCAATTAATTTCAAACATGACAATGTTGTTTCGTAGTGGATTTATCAGATGTTGATGTTAAACTGTTCATGAAGTTTACTACAGTTTATACTGTTAAACAGTTTATTATCAACATCTGATGAAGTCAGTGTGTTGGCGAAACAATATTGTCATGTTTGAAATTAATTATAGTGAAGATCAGAAAACTGCTTAGTTTCATTTAAATTTTAAGCAGTAAAATCTGGTGTGAAATAATTGTGATACATGAAAAACATGGGATATACTATAAGAGATATATAAGATAGGATATATAATAAGAAGGTGCATGAATCTATAATAATCAATTCATGTTGTTACACAATTTGAACTCAAATTTATATGAAAGTCCGATAAAATAGAGTAGATCATGGAGTGTGTGGCTGCTTAATATTCATCAAAATTATAAATTGTTGAAGTTGACTAGTTAACCTTCATTTGCCAGTTACAACGTTGAGAATGAATACGCATAGAATTATCACAAAGCCTCCACAACGCGATAAACGCTCCACCGATTCTCAAATACACGGGGCAATTTTTTTGGTTGTAATATTAACGTACGTGTAGAAACAGCGATGCGTTCGTAAAATGAAACTTGCTCGGAGTCGTCATTCTCCTCGCAAACCTTGAGAATAGGATGGTAATATAGGTAGATTTTTGGAGCAAGCTTTCAAGTTTGAACAATAACGTCTACACAATTTAAAAATTTCCATTTTCCCAAATGCATTCCATTCATCTTAACAAACATCACAATTTCCATAGTGAATGGAAAGGCAAACAACCTTCGCCAAATATATGCGAGATAAGAATTAATTTCGACAGATTGGGAAAAAGAGATGCGAGAAAATTTCCACAAGGCTGATCGTGCCTCCGATATGAAAACTTGGATGCTGCCGTTTCTGATGGCAACACAAATACTTAGTTGCCCGGGAAATACGGGCGTATTCTCCCAAATTCAAGTATTCTCCGTTAAAACGAGATACCATTGTAAATATAGAGGTTGACGTTATTTGCCAATTTCGAGTAATTCTTTACGTTATTTTCCAGTTTGATCCTTTTCAGCATACTATTGTCAGGGAAGAATTCAAGGAATCTAGTAGTGTCTTGAAAATTCTTTGTTTATTGATACGAAGTTTTTCATTTAATTTATTAGTATAAGTTTTGGTTGTACCTGAACACCAAAATTACACTGTGATATAATATTTCGTCAAAGAAGGTTTTGATTTACCATCAAAATAACATAATTCGATATAATAAGTATTACATTCGAAAATAACTCGAAAACGGTTCTGTTTCATCGAAAAAAGTTGTTAGTCTGATAGAAATATTTTTCAATATACACTCATATTCAGTGATGTTATGAAAAAAATTTATGAACATCAATTTCAGTATCCTCTTGTTATCAGATTATCAGGAAAACCGTGGAAACGGAAAAAGTTGAACGTATCAAGTTCAAAAAGAACTACAAAAATACCAGAAATACTAAGATTATATTATTGAAATTTTCAATCGTTCTGCCGATTATGCTTCCAGTTAATCAGATTTTCATAATGAAATGGTTTTTTCTTTTCGAACAATTCAAGTATTCGTACTCTAGAAAACATATCCAAAATAAACCATATTTTCTCAACTTTATTTCAATCTTTAATCATATTGATGTTGGTAAATTCTAAATTGAGTAGGTAAATTTCAGGTTTAATGCACGCATATCATATTCAATAAGATGCTATTTATCTGCCATTTTGATATCCACAATATTGTATTACTGCGGGGTAGATCTGATACATAGAATCTAATACTGTATAGCTATAAACCAAACTCAGCAGTAAGAAGATCCAATTACGTGTATACATGATTATTATATACCATAATTGAATTTCATTAAGCTGATGAAGTGATGTGAAATGGTATTGTGCCTTACTCACCCTCCCTTGTTTGTTATACTATATTTACATATGTATAAATATATATATATATATATATATATATATATATATATATATATATATTATATCCCCATGAGGAGAGCGACTGAACTTGAATTCGCAATCATTAGGAATTTTGCTTCATCTTTTTTGCCTCCCAAAAACGCTTCATCCTCTCTGAATGCTCTTTCTTCCGTTCATCTGTCCACTTTACTCCACGTTGACGATTTAATTTTTGCTCAAACTTTACATGTGCGATTTTATAGCGACATTCAGTGCGATCTTCGAGATTTTTTATATTGATCTGTTGTAGATCTTTTTGGACCTCTTTTAGCCACTCTGTTTCGCATTTACTATTCATAGTTATATTGAGTAGTTTCTTCGGTATTTTGGACTGTTTCATTCTGTAGATATGTGCATAGAACTTTGCTCGTCGTTTTATATATATATATATATATATATATATATATATATATATATATATATATATATATATATATATATATATATATATATATATATATATATATATATATATATATATATCTAGTTGAATGGTTGACGAATCCAGATATCTATTTTCAGTGTTTAATTGAGATTTCAGTAAAGGACAGGAAAATACATATCAACAGTCGTAAAACATTCAACTAGAAACAAAATCTTTGAAAACTAGAAGAATTTTTCTATTAGAATGCAGAAGAAATCCCACAGCATATCAACAATGGCAGCAAAAATCTTATTCAACTCATCACAGTAGAGCAAGGACGTTACGACCAGCAAGTATTTCACCTATCCTAGACTGCAATCCCAATTAAATATATATATATATATATATATATATATATATATATATATATATATATATATATATATATATATATATATATATATATATATATATATATAAACTTGGTTCTCGGAATGAGCCGCGTTCTAGATTTATATAATCTCGACGTTTCGGCTTCCTTTGTGAAGCCATCTTCAGGAGTTGGAATGAATTAGTAAAGGTAAGGTACTCGGTTAGTGGCCTTACTCGGTTACGTGGCCTCAATCTGCCTACTCCACGAACCAAATGAGGGAAACTAGGAACGATAAGAAATAATTCGGTTGCGTGGCCTCAATCTGCCTACTCCACGAGCCAAATCGTTTCTAATAGTTAACTCCGAAGTCTCAACCTGCCTACTCTTCTGAGTCAACTATCAGTTGACTCATTCCGAGAACCAAGTTTTATACATACTTCTGACCGCGGAAACCTTTCTGAACATATATATATATATATATATATATATATATATATATATATATATATATATATATATATATATATATATATATATATATATATATATATATATATATATATATATATATATATATATATATATATATATATATATATATATATATATATATATATATATATATATATATATATATATATATATATATATATATATATATATATATATATATATATATATATATATATATATATATAGTCACAAAAGCACCGAATTCAGTTTTGAGTCTGATCTTCCATTAAGCCCTCGAATAAAAATTTTGTTTCAAACGAAAATATTGGTTCAGTTTATATTCACAATAAATATAATTGAAAAAATATAACATCAGAAATATTGAACATCTGAGACAATTTCACATGGTGAGGGATATTCGTGTTAAAAAAATAAACAAACATATGATACAAAAATTGATTCATGCATTAATGCCTACATTTGAATCATAGAAGTAATCTGCCACACTATAGTATGCCTTTGTTGACATCAATTACTTAACTCTCTTCTTGAACAAATGAGCTTTCAGTAATTTCAAATTCGACGGTAAATGGTAGAAGATTTTAATATTCTGATGATACAGTGAGTGCTCAAATTCAGCTGTTTTATGCTTAGGAATAAGTAGCACATCACTGTTCCTTGTTGAATACTCATGATTACTATTCAATTTAATAAACTTATCTTCATTTTTTTTAACATATAGCAAACATCTATAAATATATAAACAAGGTAGGGTGAGTATGTATTTATTAATGCAGATAGGTTTGCAAGATGTTCGTTGATAAATATTCAATATTAATCGAAGTATTCGCTTCTGTGTAATAAATACCCTATTTATTTCTGTAGAGCAGCACCACAGCAGAATATTATAATTTAGATGACTATATACAAGACTGTAATACACATTCATAACACAGTTTCTGGGTACAATGTTCATAATTCCGGAGATTGCAAAAAACATCAATGTGTGTTGTCCATCTCAAATTTCTGTCTACCTATATTCCAAGAAACTTAGTTGATTGTGAGGATGATATAGTGTTGTCTCCATATTTAACATTCAAGGTACTGATTCCATTGATCTTCAGACAAAAATGAGCACATATAGTTTTGTCAACGTTCACCATCAGAGTGTTAATTCGACACCAATTCACAAACTCCCTCACAATGCATTCACATTTCTCAAGAAGTTCTTCAGGAATCTTGCCTGAAACAACCACCGATGAATCATCGGTAAATAGTGTTATGAAAATCGAGACAACTTCGCAGGCAGATCGTTTATAAATAATATGAATAGAACAGGTCTGACTATAGAGTCTTGCGGCACTCCAAGAGTAATATCATGCCTCTGAGAATAACTCTCGCCTATTCTCACTATCATTGTTTTTTCTTCAAGATAACTAAGTAACCAATCCAGAAAAACGCCTCTGAATCCTAAATTGTAGCATTTATCGAGTATGAATTCAAATGTCGAAAATAAATCGAAAAATAACACCGCTACGAGTGTTTATTCAATCACTCGTAGACGGATTCAAAAAACTTACCTGTCGTTGAGTTTGTGGATATATATATATATATATATATATATATATATATATATATATATATAAAAAATGATATGAAAATTTTTCCATATATAAAAGCCAGTTATTGCTAAAAAAAATCGGAAAAAACTATATAAATAATCTACAGGCAGAAGCTTCATAAGTTTACTCTAGTATCTTCAGTTTTGCAAATACAGATATTTTTTCGTATTCTAGAGTGCCATTATAAAGAATAACAAATAAGAATCAATAGAATCTGAGGGTTTAAATTCATATTTCAATAGAAATAGTTTGGCAGGCTTTTTGTTTTTTTCTTTGTTTTCATCAAACAACTCATTGGCGATTTTGTAATTTGTGACTTCACCTTGAACCAGAAGTTGTTTTTCGATCTCTGGTATTTACAGTTTCACAAATGCTGATATTTTTACCTATTCTAGAGTTGCCAGCTGGCAGTTTACCTATTGCCAGTTTAAAGAATAACAAATAAAAAAAATAGAATCAATACAATCTGAGAGTTGAAATTTATATTTTAATAGAAAATGAGTTATAAAATGCGTATTATTCAATATTCGAGAAAATTCAATTCATTGTTTCATTATGGATATTAATTTCCCCATAGTATCGGCCTCATCAATCAACCCTACCAATTGATAAGTTCATGATGATTCAAATTGTTCATATAGTTGATGATGGTCAAAAAAAAGGCCTTGAACGTAACAAAAATATAGGAATATTTAATCGTCATATTGTTTACCTGCACCAAATCAATTGTTCAATACTTTTTTGATATTTGGAAGGAACGTTTCAAGAAATTTCTAGATACATGGACTATATATTTATAAAACTATGTATAAAATTGAATATTTGTCTGATAATTTTTCTATATTTTCTATATAAATAATAATAAGATACATTTTATTAATATTTGTTTCTTTAAACTGTAGGTACTGCTTCTATAGTTAGCGACAGTAAGAAAATTAATTAAGCCTAATTTTTTATATCTTCAGAATTGAAAATCTTTTTCCAATTTCGATTGAATTAATTGTTTCCTTAGAAATATTTTCGTTTATATAAAATTTGTCCCATATTGAATTCGTGATGCCATTTTCTATAATCATTATTTCAAACATTCTGAAAATTCAGGGCCATTAACCGTTTTGATGTCTTTTCCGGCAATATTTCCAGAATCCATATCTTAGTAAAATATTCGGTGGGGAAGGAGTTTAGTAAGATGAATTTATTTTTTATTGACTTTGATCCGCAGAGCTGAATTTAGGGGTTGAAGAGTTTATATCCCATCATTTATCATTCACGTGACTTGCTTTTTCACAAATTCTGATTTTTCTTTGATGTCTGGTTTGTTGAAAATATCGTTCTTTCTGGCTTCTCTGTGAAAGATGTACTCAAATAAAATATTCTTATTGAAAATATGAATGCTCAGTAGCATATATATATATATATATATATATATATATATATATATATATATATATATATATATATATATATATATATATATATATATATGTATTTTACCTGTTGTTGATTACGTATCGTGTTATGGTTTGTTATATTTTCCAAGAATAACAACTGCTTTCAACAAGATTTCAAACTTCATACAAAATTTGCTAAACAAAATTATAAACAAAAATATATAGGTAGGTATTTATTTTTTTCCTAGATATTTTCAGCAATAACGGGCTTTTTGATGTAAAAAGTAAATTACGTTCAGTTTGCGAAATGCAACATTGTCAACATTAAACATTTTTATTCTGCAATTGGTAACAGGACGACCAATAAAATGAAACTTTCTTCAATCAGAAAAACCTGTTGTTGCTCAAAATTGAATTGAAAAACTGGAGAAATCGAACAGGTAGCAAACAAAAAATCCAACAGCATGAATTAGTTTTATTTTTTCCTTCAATTGTAAAAATTTTCGAGAATTGATTCCTAAAACTCTCTTCACCTATTGTATAAAATTTTGATGAATATTTCACTTTCATGTGATTATCTCTGATTCAATTCCCGTGCCAAGGTAAACTTGCTACCTCTTTCAAAAAGGTCCAAAATAATCCCTTCAGTTGAAATATTTCGAGGATAAAGAAGTTCATGTAAAAAATTCGCGGGAAAAATGAAATTCCTTTCGGGTAAATTATTTATCTTTCTTTTCAGACTTCACATAGCTTTTTTCGTCATTTTTAGATGAAATAGCTAAACACAATTCAAGAAATGAAACACATTGTACTGAAAATTGTACGCAAATATTGCTTCTAGAAATGAATTGAATGTATTCTTTGAATCAAGACAAAAACCAGTTATATTTTCGGATACTAACTCCTTACGAAAAATTCGAAAAAACTGTTTCCCAAACGTTCTCGTTGAATTAAAACATTCTGTGGATTGTAGCCAAGTGTATTCCGACATACAAGAGAAAATATTTCAATCATGTCACCCTTTGTTGTGTGAAAATCATAGGATATTCTCAAAAATAAGCCAATTAATTCTCTACTGCACATGGTACAAGATTTCTTTCAATAATAATAATGATAATCTTTATTTGAGGTTCCACAATCAAGGTGATACAATTATATAGGTGAAGCAATAGAATTCTAATATTAAAACCTGTCTGGCCAATTTTGTTGCCCGAACAAAGATAATACATTTTGTCACAAAGAACGTAGCCTGTGGTGAATACGAAGAATGTCTAAAATTTAAACTTTTGATAATGAATTACTAGCCCGGAATATCTGTCAAGTGAATTGAACAATGAAGTTGACTGAGTATTCGCTGATCTCTTTGTGAAACGTTGTTTAATATATGAAATAAAAACACTCGGCTAAATACCTGACAATTGTTGCAGGGTGTTGCACTATTTTCAAAAGTTAGCTTTAGTAAATAAAATGAAAACATTTCGCTAGGTTTCACGAAATTTATAATAAATAAATACTTGACAATTGTTTCGTGGTGTTTCCCCATTTCAAAAGTTAGATAATATATAAAACAGAATCACATGGCTAGGTTTCACAAAATTTATAACAAATAAAGACTTGACAATTGTTTCGGGGTGTTACCCCATTTTCAAAAGTAAGATAATATATGGAATAAAATAACTTGGCTAGGTTACAAAAAATTTATAACAAATTTATACTTGACAATTGTTTCGGGGTATTACCACTTCTTCAAAAGTTAGATAATATATAAAATAAAAACACTTGGCTAGGTTTCACAAAATTTATAATGAATGAATACTTGAGAATTGTTTCGTGGTGTTACCCCATTTTCAAAAGTTAGATAATATATAAAATAAAATCACACGGCTAGGTTTCACAAAATTCATAATAAATAAATACTAGACAATTGTTTCGGGGTGTTAACCCATTTCTAAAGTTGGATAATATATAAAATGAAATCACATGGCTAGGTTTCACAAAAGTTATAACGAATAAATTCTTGACAATTGTTTGTGTGTGTTACCACTTTTTCAAAAGTTGGATAATATATAAAATAAAAACACTTGGCTATGTTTCACAAAATTTATAATGAATGAATACCTGACAATTGTTTCGGGGTGTTAACCCATTTTCAAAAGTTTGAAAATATATAAAATAAAATCACTTGGCTAGGTTTCACAAAATTTATAATGAATAAATACTTGACATTTGTTTCGGGGGGTTTCCCCATTTTCAAAAGTTAGAAAAGCTAACTTTTGAAAATGGTATAACACCCCGAAACAATTGTCAAGTATTTATTTATTATAAATTTTGTGAAACCTAGCCAAGTGTTTTCATTTTATGAATTGAACATACAATACAACAGTATTGTGCAATTAAGCCAAGCATTTTTGTTGTATCGTAGAAATTGTCTGTTAGAAAAACATTCGTATTGATTCGAATTCTTCATTAACTCCCAGAAGAAACATTGGCCAATCTGATCAACAACTTGAAATGAAATTATCATCGTAATTCAATGGAACATGATACATGCATTTATTTTGAAAAATATGTACAATATTTTGACTGTACTTTAGGCAATGGTGGTTTAAATTTCTCGGTAAATCGAGAAAGTAGAGGATCGTATATTCGTATTAGGGGTTCTAGGCTGTGGTTTGAAAGTTACGAGGTTGTATCTGATACGGCTCACTAGAGGGTGCTTTATCATCATTTAATATCCATGTATGCCCGTACTCTTGAAACCCGCATATCAAAAATATCATATCCAGAACCGGAATGGAATACATTAACCTCTCCACAAATCGGATTGAAGGAGAGATTTAAAACGGATCAGATTCGATTTCAGTGAATATGTGACTTTTTGATTTACACACCATCCGTAGAAATAACACTTCGCAGCTTTTTGAAGTTCCAATTATCCTAAATAACGAAAAATGAGGGGAAAAAACATCGGAAATATTTGCCTCTCGCACTATACGCCGGAATTTTCTCGTTCGTAGTAAAATATTCCTCCATTTTAATATGTATTAAAATACGAATAATATTTTTTTAATGGAAATATGAAATAGGCAATATGTCATGGAATTCACACAAAATGTAATTTTGTGTAGTAACTACTAGTAAACTAGTGCTGGATTCATATAATAAGTATATCAATAATGCAATGTGATTGTTGAGATCCTGATCATAATGTAAATTGTCTTTTTTGGATAAAGATGTCAAATCAAAAAACATTTTGTCAATACTGAAAAGCTTTTGATCCAGAGTTCTTCACACAATAATGAATGCAGATAACAGAGTTGAACGTCAAATAATTATGTTTATGTATGTCAAATTATTAGGCTATTTGAATTATATTGGATGTAACATATTGATCATGTAAGATTTGTTCTAGATTAACAGTGTCGGAATGTCTTGAATTCGGAATATTAACCACTAGCCGGATAACTTACTGATTGCCTATATATGGAGAGTCAAGAAATTTTATTTTAACAAGGTGAAACAGGAAAGTAGACTGACTATATAGAAATAAAATTAAAGAAAGTTGACTGAGTGTTCGCTGATCTCTTGGTGCAACATTTATTTATTTATTTTATTTATGTAAATCCAGTGTTACATAGGAATATTTACACGCAATCTCAAGTACAAATACTAAACAAAATAAAAGAACTGAAACAGCGGTGCAAATCCTGTATTGTTCAATATATTAAATAAAAAAAAAGTTGGGCTTTGAAGTTGAGTCTTTTGAAAATGGGGTAACACCCCGAAACAATTGTCAAGTATTTATTCATTATAAATTTTGTGAAGCTAGCCAAGTGTTTTTTTTTCAATATATGAAAATATACATTGAAAACCAGGTCCTCAAGGGTTTTTATCGTAAAATAAAATAATATGACCTGAAATTTCAGCATAAGAATATACGTATTATTGGGACAAGATTTTTCCATTCACTATTTCTCATTATTTTACATATTATATATAGGTTAAAACTAAATATAAATTACAAAATAACAAAAAATGTTTTCGTTTTCTTCGCATGCCGCTGTTGGATATAGAGAGGCTAGGTCCTTATTTTCTTAATTCTGTATTATTCATTAATCAACTCATGGGCTTCCTTTGCAAGTTCAGTGTTCCTACTAGCCTAGAGTTTTTACAAAATGTCTTTTACTTTCTGTAAAAAAATTTTTATGGATGTTATGGAACATTTGTGGGTACTTTTGAATGTATTCAGCATTCTTTTTCTCATTTCATGGACAGCCAATACCGAGGCACTCTCTCGATTAAATGTTTGTTTGGATGGACTTCTTTGTTTTCTTTTGATCATTAATCCACCAAAAAAAATTTCGATTACTGAAGTTACTCTGTGACCTATAACCCTTCTTCCAGCCCATAGGTGTTCAAACAAACTGGTTTATAAATTTTAATAAACAGTATAAGTATTCCAGTTCTTGGAACTCCAGTTTCAAATTCATAATTTGGAACTGGAGAACCTATATATTCTATGGCTGGATACCAGGTACCTATATACTTTCTGGATGTTTACACCTCCCAGTACTTGTATACAAGTACTTAATCAACTTCTTCTTAATAATCCTCTGCTTGCTTCGACAGCCAACATTAAGACAATTTCGTTTCAATATCTTCATCGTCTGGCAGAATTTTTTGTTTTCATCTAAAAACACATTGGCGATGTTATGACTCCATCGTCAACCAGAAGTTGATTTCGAACTGTCAATTTGGATCGATTTTACCAAGATCCTTAGGGGCACAATTCTTGTTCGGAAAGTATTTCCGAATATTTTCCTTTCCTTTCAAGTTTTATTAACCATTTATTTGGTTATTGGAGATCTTCTGTGGCTCCCGTAGTGATAAAACTGAAGGTTTACAGGATGTTTCTGATGGAATACTCCATCTTTTAGTGGAATACACAATTTACACTTTTCAGAAAATTTACATAAATTTAGCCATTTTTATTCTTCTGTTGTTCATTTTCTTTCATGAATTTAGTAGTGATAGCAGTTACTCCCTGAGGAAGAAGTTATGCATAATTTATAACCTACGAAAAATTCTCATTAAAATGCTTTTCTGGGATTTTTGGAAGTGGATTTATGGGTCTTCTGGGAATTTTACATTTCTTATCAGTTTTATATTTTATCTTCCTATTGAATAAACAGCCCATACCAATAAACTTCATAGGGTATTGTGATGGTTTTCTCATAGACTGTAAACTGAGAATTAGTTAGATTGAAATGAAATAAAATGCTGAAATAGAATATGTTGAAAAACCAGAAATGATAGAAATGCTAAATGTTTGCAATATACCATTACTTATTAGTCGAATGCTTGTATTTTATTTGGAGGTGAATATTTTCAACATCTGCTGTGAAATATATGTCATTTTCATCATTCTTTGAGAAAACTAGCACTGAGCGTTTTGTCTCTTATCAATAATAAAACATATTCATCACATGTTCATAAGAACTTCAGCTATATACGAAAAGTATAAATCCTAATTACGGATCTGCTCCAGTTTTGCTCCGAAGTGAGTACGAGCATTATTAATTAACTTTTAGTTATGAAGCTTGCTGTAAACACTGCATTAGCTGTGAAATTCAAGACTTCCACAACTAACTCATTATTAATATAGTTGAATTGAAACTCCGTAAATGTTATTTAAATTAGTGAAGTAGTACCTGAAATAACAATTAGGCAACTATGTAACATATAAGTATCGAAATAAAATTAATTGAAGCATGAAGTTGAAATGCTTTGTTTCAAGTAGATTCGTTGGATTAGGAAGTTGTTAAATTGGTTGAGATCGACAATTTCACTTGAATCAAATCTTCTATCGGAAAAACGTAATTTTTTCACATTAAATTAGAATTTGAGTATTTGAGAAATGCTTACTTTTCATAAATACGGGAATGAACGCGAGCGCACTACTAACGCAACCTATTGACGTTTAAAAACATCGTTCGATGATATTTGTCAAAGAGACATTGCAATTTATTAGATACCTACGGGTATAGAAGATATGTGAAATTTCGATGCTTGGTGTGTCTATAATCTGAGAGGTGTTTTCTACTGATTCCCATACATGGAATTGTGGAGTATTTATAACTCTACGGTCTTCCACGTGGAGTCACAAGAAGATGCTTGGGGGTTGAAATCGTTGCCTCACTTCGATGGACGTGGTGCGACTGAAGAGTTCTTTGCAGAAAGAAACATATATGTCTCGCACTTCCATCAGGTGTGGCATCGATTTCAATATTTCTCTAACATTTATCCCTTGAAGGATAATGGAGACATCACAAAGTACACGTTCACATATCTAGCTCTACTATAACACTCTCTTGATTAATTTGAATGTTTCTAATGAATGTTCTAGTGTCCATTTTCTTAAATATTTCATTCAGTGTCATAAGCACAAAAAATTTCATTTCCTTATATATATATATATATATATATATATATATATATATATATATATATATATATATATATATATATATATATATATATATATATATATATATATATATATATATATATATATATATATATATATATATATATATATATATAAAGGAAATGAAGTTTTTGTGCTTATGTCACTGGATGTAATATTTAAGAAAATGAACACTAGAACAGTCATTTGAAAAATTAACCAAAACAAAATTTGAAAAAACTGAGTAGTTTTTCGATTTTCACTATAATTAATTTAATAACAGTTTATCATCAACATCGGATGAAGCCACTGTGTTGGCGAAACGATATTCATGTTTTGAAATAATTAGTGAAAATCGAAAAATTACTTAGTTTTATTTAAATTTTGTATTTAGATTTTCATCAAGTATCGGCCCAATCGATCAATAACCAAAACAATGTTACAGTAGAGCTACATATGTGAACGTGTACGATGTGATGTCTCCATTATCCTTCGAGGGATAAATGTTAGAGAAATATCGAAATCGACGTCATACCTGATGGAAGAGCGAGATATATGTTTTGTTCTGCAAGGAACCCGTCAGTCGCATCACGTCCATCGAAGTGAGGCCACTATTTCAGTCCTCAAGTATCTTCTTGTGACTCCAAGTGGAATTTCGTAGAGTAATGAATACTCCACAATTCTATCTATAGGACTCAGTAGAAAACATCTCTCAGATTACAGACACACCAAGCATCGTACTTGAATCAAAATTGCATCACGGCTGGCTTTAATGTAGTCCAATCTGGACATCCAATTTTCGATGACTGTTTCCAACATTTGTGGCCGTATATTGGCAATAACACGGCGAATATTGTCTTCCAAATGGTCAAGCGTTTGTGGCTTATCCGCATAGCACAATGACTTCACATAGCCCCACAGAAAGTAGTCTAGCGGTGTTAAATCACAAAATCTTGGAGGCCAATTCACAGGTCGAAAACGTGAAATTAGGCGGTCACCAAACGTGTCTTTCAATAAATCGATTGTGGCACGAGCTGTGTGTCATGTTGCGTCGTCTTGTTGAAACCACAGCTCCTGGTTGTTGGATTCACGAATGAAAAAGTTAGTATTCATGGCACTACCAGTCAGTTTTTTTGGATGTAACGGTGTTTTGACACACACCTGAGGATTTACTTCACTTCAAATGCGGCAGTTTTGTTTGTTGACGTAGCCATTCAACCAGAAGAAAGCTTCATCGCTAAACAAAACTGTGCGTGATACGTATTCCGAAAAAACCATTGTTTCCGAAATAAAATTGCACTATTAGCAAGCGTTGTTCAGGCGTGAGTCTATTCACGATGAATTGCCAAACCAAACTGAGAATAAATCACTTCTCAGCTGTTGAATCGGTCGCCATTTTCAAAAGTAATGCCAACTTGAAGTTCTATAACATTAAAAAAACACCCGTTATTCCTCTAAAGGACATTATATTACATTTAATTGAAGGAATTAAAGAACTTGTAAAGGAATTTTCGGTCAGAGAGCTTTCGGTTTTGTATTTTAGAGTGACCAGACCTGGCGGCATGTACTAAGAAACATTAAATGATAAATAAGAAACTGTATCGAATAAAAAACATTCGGCTTGGTTTCACAAAAAGTATATTGAATAACTACTTGACATTGTTTCGGCGTGTCATCCCATTTTCAAAATTTAGACTGAGTAATACCACGAAACAATTGTCATGAAATATTTTATTATAATTTTTGTGAAAGCAAGTGAATGTTTTTTTTATCAATATATTTGAAAATGTTTTAGTAGGATATCAGCTAAGATTCAATTTGAAACTGGAAACAAAGTTGAAATAACAAAATTATTCACAGAAAAATGGAACAATTTGATTGCCTCTTCAACAATACATCTGAATAATGTGTTTGTAAAAAGAGGATCCACGGTCAGGAGGCGCTCGAGTTAATTTTCAACCCCAAAAAGGAAATTTTGATAACATATTCCATATACATACATTCCTAATGAATTTGATTGAGTTTTGGCTGATATCTTCGTGAAATATAATTCAATGAAATGAATAAAATTCAGTAAGGTGAGTTTAAAACTTATTAAGTAAGGTTCAGTTCCACAGAATATTATTCTGTGAATATACCCTCATATACTTTGGCTTACAGTGATCTTCGAGCACTCTGTTTTTCTTACGTTTTGAAAGAATTTGATTGAACATTCGCTGATCTCTTGATATTAAATGGAAAAATCAGTTTAATTTCCGATAATGGGGCAACACTCCGAGACAATTGTTGAGCAACAACATATTCCCTCTATACAAAATTGAGTTTCTTATGAGGTAGGTAAATAAATTCCGTTTGTTAACAAATCGGAACTTCTTTATTAATGTGCTTGAAAATATAGTAATACTAAATAGTCGCTATATAGGTAATAAATATAGTGATGAAAAAGAAAGTGTATTTTTATCTAAAATACTATGTATTATTACAGAATAACAGACAAAACTATCCAGTAATATAATTAACTGATATAATAAATTGTTTCTACAAAGTTGTAATATGCACGAATTATCCACCAAAATGAAGTTTCAAACAAAAAATTTGTTATTGTCTGTGAACGCTGAATGAACTTTAACATATCAATATGAATATTTGGTGAAAAATTTCTCCTGAATAGGTCGGAGACTCATAACTGACAGGAATCTAAAATGGAACAAAACGAAACAAAAAACCTGTGCTACAAAGCAATACCCAACAAATCAGTAATCAAATCTGTAAATCTAGAAATAAACGAAAATATCAAACACCCAATACGATTTTCCTCATTCACAGTCAACTAGATTTTTCTAGCTCTATTGATATCCTGCCATTATTTTTGTCCTGGTTGAAGCTCAGGGTTGATATTACACAGACAACAATCCGGACTGAAGTGTAGTTAGTATTCAATGAAATTCAGTGATCCAGCTTTTTTCAATATTGGCATCAGGTCGAATGAAAACATGTCGATTATTTGCTTTGTATCATCCATTGATTCGTATCGCATTGTTGAAATAGACCGAGTACTTGAAATCGAATAGAAAAATGAAATTCGGCATCGCAAACTCCATATCACTAAAATAGAAGAGGTTAAAAAAACTGACACGAAAATTATATCTGAAAAATATTCAAAAGCTTAACAAGGAATAAATATTATATTGCATGAATATATTCAACGTAATACTTTCATCAACGAAAATATACCGTGAATTAAATTCATAGAAAAATTGATTGAATTATTCTTTTATTTAGTCGATAATTTTGAAATACGTTCATTACATGTGTATCCGTTATATGAATGTTCAACAGTTTCTGTACCATTTCGTCTGAAAAACGTTCAACAGTAGAGGGTTATTGAAATCCAATTGATAATTGAGTAAATTCTCAGAATTTTTGAGTCCATTAACTTTTTTGAAACTTATTACACTTCACTGAGGACCGCTCATTAGTTATATGAAGTTTTTGATCAATTATTTGAGATCGCTCCACCCACTATTCATACGTGGTGAGGTTTTAAACGAGGCTCGCCCCAAAATCACATGTATTTTTCAGTAAAAATATTTGAAAAATCAGAATAGTATCTGATGAAAATACAGGAATAAAGTCTATCTCATTATACTCATTATTATCTGTTACGGGCAATATCTTTCGAGGGGCTCCGACCATTCCATCCTAACCGATAGTCTGGGAATTGAATTATTGAAGTTGAGGCGTGAACGGTTCGGCCTAACGTTTCTCTTCAAAATTTTGTACAATTCGATTGACTCACTGTTTCTTCTCAGCAAAATAAATATTCGCGTACCAAGGCTTCGCCTGAGGGGGAATAATACATTTTATGCCACTTACAGGAGATCAGATGTTATGTCACGTTCTCCTATCAACTGTATATGTAATATTTATGATGGTGTGGCGGACGATGTGATATCAATTTTGATCCGCAATCAGTGATCTTGGCATGCCACTCAGAACAACGCACTGGGATGTCGTGATATTTTCATTTTTATGTTGTCTACATAATATGTATATATGTATATGTATATTATAACTTAGTTATAAATAATATTTCAATTTTAGTTTGTTTCATTTGTTTACTATATATCACTATTTTAATCTAATTTAATTTTATTTTTATTCATCAAATATATTTCGTTACTATGTGGTAAACTTTTGCTGATCATATGTAACTTTGTATTAGACAGTATTCTTTTTTTATTTTGTTCCATCTGGTTTTTGTTTAATACTATTTCAATTTATTTAGATTCAATTTTTTCGTTGTATATATTTGCTAATACTCTCTTTTTTGTTTTTTTTCCGTTATTTTGTCTTATTTATTAATAATATTGTTCTGCATAAATGATGCTTTATGTTAGTGGTAAAAATATCTAGACTATGACAGAATGGATCAACAGATACTTGGCAGCAATAACTGAATGGCTAAGCGATAACAGTTTATCCCTGAATGTAACAAAGCATAAATTTATAGTTCTTGGTACAAGTAAAATTCTGAAGGTAATTAGTAACGAAAATAATTCTTACGATTGAAAACCAGAACATTAAAACATTGAAAGGGCAAAACTAGTTGAATACTTAGGCGTTATGTCAGATGAGAAATTAAGTTTATATGATCATGTTGACTTCATATTGTCTAAAATTTTCAAGAAAATCAACCTTCTCAGAAGAATTGGAAAAAATCTGAAGAAATATATGGAGTGATTGCTATTTAAGTCAATAATGATGCCACACTTCGAATATTGTTCAAGTCTGTTGGGATTGAGTAAAGAAAAAACTCAACAGTTACAAAAGTTACAGAATAGAGCTATACGAACAATTCTGAAGTATAATAGATATACTCCAATCCAAAGCATGCCTTATTATTTAGAATTAATGTCAGTCAAACAGATAATACGTTCTGCTACATACATATTTATATTTGAAGTTTAAAACAAATTGTTCCCATATAGAATAATAAAAAACGTAACAGGTGTCAGTGATGAGCACAGTTACAATAAAAGAAATGCTGACAATTTCTACATACAAGTTTGTAAGTTTTCCAAACATAGGGATAGTATCTTTTATGGAGGATTCAACGCATTCAATAAATTGCCTATCCCAATAAAAACAATTAGTGATCTTAAAGTACGTATTCAACCGTAAATTAGCTAAGTTCGATTCAAACATATAATTGTAAATAATATATTTTAATCCGAAATGTATATATGATTTTGTAATAGCAATTGCTAAATAAATATTATTATTATTATTACTATACACATTCCCGCTTGGTATATTTCGTGACTTTTTCAAACCCTTTCACCCCCTTTCGAACGCCGCTGGATTATTAGATGGTCTCCTAAGTAAATATCAATTGACCCAAAAATACATTTTTTGGATAATTTGACTTATAAATGATTGAAATTAAATAAGGCAAATTTGTTGAAGCGTTTCAGGTAGAGATCTTGAAGTTGAGTATGGTAATCCTTTAATAATAATAATTTTATAATCGAAACCCACTGTTTGTTCATAAACGCTTGGAGAGTAAAATTTGTTATCAACTTATACGATGTAAGCGTTTGAAGAAGTATTTCAAAATGAATCCAATGTCAGAATAGATTCTTTGGTTATATTTGAGTTTGAATAAAAACTCTGCTATTGAGAAAGCGTGATAGAAATCTTGATACGTCATATGGACTCTGCAACATTCAATGCTGCCAACATCGAAACTGAAATCGGCAATTCTTAAATATCAAGAAAATACAAGTTAAGAAATTTCTCTGCCACTGTTACTTGACAGGTTAATAGATGGTATCAGTTTTATTAAAAAATAATATTTTCCAGATCGAAACCAAACTCTGTCTTCTCAACTGGATTACGCGCATTACTCGGAAAACTTTGCAGTTAATAGAATAAAAGGTAATTGGAAGTGGAGTCACGTCGCCTCGACAATAAACCATTGGAAATTGGGCATCATTGTCGCCCAGGATATGACGCCAGGGGCAAAGTTGATTCATGCATACAAAGAGGAATTATTATAATGGAACAATTTAGAATGAAATATGATATTCATTCGAATTGGTTTCCTTCTTCTAGAGTTGTCCCAGGATATATCTAATACGATAAGGAATCGAACTTATGGAATCTTCTAACGAATATCTTCATTTATGATAAATTTTACGAGCAACTAATAATAACATGATTTTGGTGAAGAATAAATTGTTTTTTTCAATTTCTATTTATATATTTAATAGAGTTGGTGTTTACTTGAATGAAATCCATTATAATTGAATATAAACTTAAATTCAACACTTGAACTTATGATTTACACTTTATTGACTACATAGCATGAAGCGTTTCGTCGTTACAAACGCTAATAATAAGATGCTAACATTATTCTGTTAACATCTGAAGAAGTCGTTTGTAACGACGAAACCCGTCATGCTATGTAGTCAATAAAGTGTAAATCGTAGTTCAAGTGTTTGAATTTAAGTTTATATTCAATTCAATCTATATAGAAGCAAATGCTTATGATGTTTCGAAATAAGACTGGGTTTTCAACAGTACATTTGTATAGAGAATCTCTCAATTTTCGATTCATAAAACATTTTAGGAGCAGCTTTTCATTCAGTACTTCTTTCAGTTCTTGAATATTTATATTTCCGCATTCGATAATATAACTGCACTCTCTATAAGTAAATTCACAAAACCTTGCTTATACTCTGTTGGCACCATATATTCATAATTAAGGTATCTTTCAGCCCATGTCTCTTCTTATACCAGTTTGTAATTATTTTACCATCATCCCTTTCAATTGGGGTGATATCGAGAAAGTTTATTTTATTTTCAACTTCTACCTATTTCTTTAGTCAATTGTATTATATCACGAAACGCATTCAATAATTTATCAACAAAGTTTTGGTTTTATTGATGTGATGAATAATCTACATATTTTTCAAAGAAGTGTGGTTGACGTTTCAAATTTTGTACTACTGATACTTCTAACACAAGATTATCTGTTTCAGATGTAAAAGATGAACCCATTGTTGTACCATAGATCTGCGAATGAAATGAATGTTCAATCCTGAAACTACTGGAGTGCAAGGAAAATTCAGCTTTTTCTTTTAATTCTCCTTCGTTGAAAAAAAAGGAGGAACCAAAGTAATCGATCCTTTCATGAACCTAAAAGAGACTGTGACATTGAAGTAAAGTAACCAAAACCCCGAATGAAAAGAAAACAGTGTAAAAGAAAGAATTTTCACATTGAAGAATTTACGAACATAAATATTCTATTCAAGTGAATAAAAATCTATTCGTGTGACATGCAATAGAGCAACACTCATTAGATTTTTAGAACACTACAATTATAAAAAGAGGAGCGAAATCAACCAACAAGTTATATATATCAGAATAAAGATATGGAACATTTCATATACCACAGTATCGAGCATAAAATAGTAATTTGGGAGTTATAATATCATATCTACTGCGACTGTTATACTAATATTATAATTGAGTTCATTTTGAGAATGACTAAAGTCGAAAAGCGTAAAATATTATATAAATTCAGAAATTATTGATATAAAACTGTTTAAGTGACCTCAACCATTCGAAAAATTCAAATTGAACAAGGAAATATTACACAAGAGCCGTTTTTGTGCACGTGTACTTTGTGATGCCTCCATTATCTTTCAAGGGATGTTAGAGATATATTGAAATCGTTGGCATACCTGGTGAAAGTGCAAGACAGCTGTTTGCTTCTACAATGAACTCGTTAGTTCCGCCATGTCCATCGCAAAAAGGCAATGCTTTCAATCTCCAACCATTTATTTATGACTCCAAGGGAATAACCATCAATTAATGAATACTTCACAATTCCATCTAGAGGAATTAATAGAAAACATTTTTCAGATCATAGACACACTAAGCCTAGAACCCTCACACGCCTTCAATACATATGGTGCAACTGACGAGTTTCTTGCAGGACGAAACAGTTGTCTTACACTTCCAAGAGCTGTGGCATCGATTTCAATATTTCTCTAACATTTATCCCTTGAGCGATAATAGAGGCATCACATCGTACACGTTCTAATATCTAGCTATACTATGATGTTCTTCTGATTAATTCGAATTTTTCGAATGAATGTTGCTGTATTCATTTTCTTAAATATTTCATTCAGTGCCATTAGCAAAAAACTATATATTAAAATAAAATAAATTAAACTCTTGGCTTGATGTTTCACGATTTATTAACAATATATATATTCAACATGTTTCGAGCGTTAGCTCATTTTCAAGACTGAAAATGAGTCTCATTCAGTCTCATGAGTCTCATTTTCAGTCTTGAAAATGAGCTAACGCTCGAAACTTGTTGACTATACATATTGTTAAAAAATCGTGAAACATTAAGCCAAGAGTTTAATTTATTTTAATATTCAATTATGTTTCACCAAGAGTTAAGCGAGAATTCAATCTCATTCATAAAAAACTATATGTACAAGTCTGAGTGTGCACATATATGTTTTCATAGACATTTGACATTTGTGTATATATTTATACATATTTTCTTTTATATATACATATACATATCAAATTCAGAAGTGTAATATTGTTTCAGGATGCGTTTTGTGACAAATGACTAATTCATTGTATATTCTCTATATTTCGTAAATCTTTATCGGCTTTATCAAGAGAATGTAAAATAACATGAAAAGATAGACAAGTTAAACGACATTACGCAATGATCATAAATTGTGCTCATAGAACATAAAGCTAGTCACCCATATAAAATAACTGAAACATGTTGGGGTGCTGGTGAGGTCATCACGATATGAATAAGACTAACGTAAAATATATATCATAAGACACAAATGAACGAACAGATGGTTTTGCAGTTCCACAAAGAACAACGAGCAATAAAATGTTTACAATATCAACGATGAAATCAATCTTATATGAAATTACAGAAAAACTTGATTATACCCACACCTACAAAAAGCTATATTCTGAATCTTTTGAAGAATTTTAAAGATTCAGTAAATTAAATTTTGCTTTATTTTTGTTGGCGATTCATTAAGGTTGTATATCACAACCTTAATGAATATATTTAGATATTACATTTTTATTACAAGGTTGTGATATACTACGAAACGTCAACAAAAATAAAGCTCTCAAAACTGAAAATAGCCTGTTATTGCTAAAAATATTAGAAATATAATTATCTCAAACAGGCAATTAATTTATTTTGAAAAGTATACAGTTGTGGTAAAAATAATAAAAATCACTGTATAGTCTTGAAACACGTATTTACACAACAATCCAGAAGAATACTTCCAAAGCATCAACAAATCATCTTCCATATTCATATTCTTTCAAAAATTCCGTTGCATAACAAAATAGATAGATGTTCTCATGAAATCGTTCCTTGTTTTAGTCAAACAGGCAATCTCGTTCGGCTAGGTATTCGAAATATATGTAGATGAGAATGCCAAGGAATAATAAACAACGTATATTCTCTGAATGTGATAGCATTCAGCTGTATCCTATATTTCATATTGCTATTTGCCAAACCATCGACCATATCACTATTCCGTATTGTTTCTCCTAATAGACATAGCAATATCGATAGTCTTTCAGCGCATGTGCAATTAATTACTCCTGAATCTCAGCTTTGCTTTGAGGTTTCATGCTCATATTGTTTACTTAATGAAACTAAATTTTGAATTAAATGTTATATATCATTTTAACAAAGATATGCAATTTTTTATCCATAATTAGAAGATAACAGAACTTTATTTGACATGAGAGTGAGTTTTGAATATGACATAAATCAATCATTATCAATAATAATACCAAAATTTGTAAGTATTCACAATAACTTTATCAAAAACAAGGAAGTTGTTTTCAATGAGTGTTATTTTTGGTTGATACTATGGGTACCAATCGTATTTCACCTACTGACTTACCAGCTGTCTTTGATTTGTGGTTGGTCAGAAAATGTTAGTTATTTTGTTGCTACGAATTGTTACATTCTTCTTAAAATATATTTCAATTCATTATCTCAATTGAAATGTTCAATGCCTAGTTTTTTGACGTTATAAACTAAGTGCAATAATTTCGAAGTTAGTGCCTTACTTTCGAAGGTAGTGCCTTTAATTTAGAACTAGAAACCGTCTTAGTTGAATTTCATTCGACCTATAGCAATTGAAGAAAAATTTCAAATTGATATAGAATGTTGAGCAACTCTTCAAAGAGGCTTCACTTGATGTTTCTTGAAGTTCTCTATTTGATAAGTACTAAAATGTCGATTTTTCTTTCCACATTTAAGTAATATAAATGCTCCGCACTGATTAAATGTCAAAAGCGATTAAATTTTTGAAAGCTTGAGTTCCTTTGTTGCAGGTTTCAACGCCAAAATTCAAATAAAAATTTCACTTCACTATTTGCGTTGAGAGTTTTGATGGTATACTGATAGTTGGTCAGTTGAAAATAATTCAAACACCTCAAACAGAAATAGTCGTCGTAATGTATTATTTCAACTTTGGTGCTGCATATTCACCTATGTTTGAGAATTTATTTATGGCACTGTAATGAATATATAAAAAATTGGTATCGTTTAGTACTTATCTGAATACATTTTTTAAGATATGTTCAATTAGATATATTTCTTCTTACCGATGTCAGATATTCGATATCATATGCTTGCTTGATTTTCAATCTCGACTATCATTATTTTGATATTCACAAAAGGGATGAAATACTCAAGCAACGAGGAAAACGAGAACTACAGGTAGCAAAATAATTTTTGCTACCTGTCACGGAAAAGGTGATTTCCGTTCTACAAATTACTGTCTAAATAATTGGTTGAGGCTTTCGCGGCCAGTTGTTGAACTAGTGTTCTCCTGGTTCTCTAAGGGCCGTTGTCAGTTGGAATTTCTTCCTAACGTTTCGCTAGCACGAGTGGCGAGCTTCTTCAGAGGTCGTTCAATTTCTTATTCTGGAAGTGGACTGATTCTGAAGTGGGCCGTTTGGAATTTCTTCCAAACGGTTTGCTAGCACGAGTGGCGAGTTTCTTCAGAGGTCGTTCCATTTCTGATTCTGGAAATCCGACTTCCAGAATGGAATGACCTCTGATGAAGCTCGTCACTCGTGCTAGCGAAACGTTAAAAAGAAATTCCTACCGACGACGGCCCTTAGACCCGAACCAGGACAACACTAGTACTCTCTAATACCCAAAGAAAGTATCTAAGCCTTGATTTAGTGACAAATATGCGAAATTTTCTGAAAGTCTAAGACAGAGGTTCCCAAACTTATTTTGTCTACTGCCCACTTTGAGAATAAATTATTTTTTAGCGCCCCCATTTTTTTACCTAATTTAAAACCACTATAACTTCAAATTAAATGAATTTTACTATAACTCGCAAGAGTTAACTTGAGACCTGAGCGCAGTAGATAGTACACAACGGCGCTCAGGTCTCAAGTTAACTCTTAAGGGCTACACCTGCCAATGTGAATGATTATTGAAACGCAACTTTATAGTATTTAGACACAGTATCTTTTATTTGAAATAAAACAAACATAATTGATTCTTATGTAAAAACTAACGGGAAGGATGAATCTGATGCTGTTCAACAAGTTTGTTGATATTAGGCTCCAATTTACTAAAGAACAGCCGCAAGTCGCCTCATGACAAACATGCAAAAACTCGTTTATTTCATTCGATGCTCAATCGTACTCTACAATTAAAAACAAGTATTCTTTGAACAAGCCGAATGATACAGGAATGCACAAATCGGGCTACTCAACAAAAACGTGTTGAAACATGATTGCCCACAGTCTAATATCTACGAAAATTAGCTATCTAGGAATACTAATAACTATTAAAATGCCAAAGTGTATGTATTGCCTTTTCATTTGTTCGTTTTTGTCTACTTTCATTTCGAAACGGAGCAAGTGATTGACATGAATGTTCTTTTGTTCATTGAATAAATCAGGACCAATACATGAACTACGTGGAGAAAAATATCGAACCGAATTTGAGCAATCTCTTAATCAATATTAGTTGATGTTCACAAGTTGTAGTCGAGAGTTCAGTCAGTGTTTAAGAGTCTTCCTAGCTAGATCAAATTACAAATCGCCCCCCAAGCCTCTGTACAACGCCAACATTTTTTTCTGCGTCTTTTACCATCCCCCTTTAAGCCAGCAGCGCCCACAAGGGGGCGTTATCGCCCACTTTGTGAAAGGCTGGTCTAAAAGTATAATGAAACTAGATCAAACTTGTTGTCGACTCAGTAAAATGAAATTCCACGAAAAAACAGAATGAATGTGTAGAATGCATACTATAGATTATACTCATTTAAGGATATAACATATTTGTATGAGTATGAAATATATAATGAACCAACGAATCAGTAATAAAACTCTAAAGAATGAATTTTGTTCATTGTGTTCTTCAATGAAGCAAAAAGAAGAGACTAATTGACTAAAAAATTTTTCAAACGGAACTCCATGATTTGGAAATCAGAATGTGACGACATTCAAATGGAAAATATGGGCATAAATACGGTAGATGATTAGTATGCACATAAAAAGAAGTATTGGATTCAGTCCACATAATTAAATCAGCATAGGAAAATGCATAACAAAACGTGAATATACTTCACTTATAACGCTCCAATACAAGTTCTGAAATCATTAAATGATTTCTAGGGATCACAGAAAATTTAGTCAACAGAGAAACTTGATCAAATTTGAACTAAAAACTTCGATGAAAGCATTGTTAGCTATTACTGCGACTTTTGCCTTAGAATATTTCAACTTTCAAAGTTCCCAATCTCAAGTACTCGTTATAGCTACCTTGATCAATAATTATAATCAGAAAAAAAAACTCACGGTATAAACCTGCAATTTTTGTAACAGCCGTTGAAATATGTTTCGTGAAATGAATGTCTGTTAGAGTTGGACTCAAATTCAAAAAGATGAGTTATCGAAATTGACGGTACAAAATTTCCGGTAGATATAAATATTGCCTCATTGGCAGAATTGATTCAGTTTCCAGAACAGAGTTCAACAGAACTCTAACATAGACATTCATTTCAAGCCACAACGAAGTCGATTCTTCAGGTAGAATTTTGTGATTAGTGTTTTTTAATTAACTTCCAAGATCGAACATCTAAAACTTGAACTGCGCCGTTTTGAAGAGAACCAATAGCTCGAAACATATGTCAACCGCTGTTACAATTATAATCAGGACATTATTCGGTATAAAATATAGCAATGCAAATAAACAAAATAATTTTTCATAACTACCACTTCGTATAATTCGAATGAATTTTTAGTTTGAATTAAAATTGTAAAATGTATTGTTTAAAAAGTCCAATTTCATGATATTTTCAACTATCAATATCTAGTATAGAGTGAATCATAAAACATTTATTTTGTAATAAAATCTACTAAAGCTCATATTGAATATCTGATCAATCGTTTTCAAAGATATAAATCTCCTTCAGGTTCTTATTGGATCTCCCTACTTATCAGTTTATTAAAAAAACACAGTTCTTGCAAGAGGAGATTGATATAATGTTCAGTGAGGAGTTTTGATATACTTTGAGAATCTTTTGTGTTGGAAAGGAGATAGGGCTCGATCGATTATCGAGAACTGACTTCTTGAAATACGATGGCAATTCAACATAAGATAGGTTCTCTAAAGTTTAGTCTGTTTGAACTTTCAGAAGTTCTATTTGTACAATAACATTCGCAAGTGTTTCCTGAAACTTCAACACATCAGTGACTTCAGACGGATACATTTCAGAATTCTTCACCTTACTATTACACTTAAAAAGATTACGGCGGTTGAATTCATATATAAAAATGGTTTTTTTAAGGAAATTTTTCTCGTTCACAAATAAGAAGAATTGTGCTGTATATATATTGCATCATATTATTTTCAAAATGATGTTCCACAAAATTTTATCAGTAGTAAGATGAATATAAATTGAGTGTATATAATACAAAAAAAAGTAATTAAGGACTTATGTACAATGCGAAACTACAATTTTCGTGGTTTCCTGCAGTTCTAATGTTCTTCACTGATATTAGACCTAATGAACGCAATTAGAAAAGTCGTTTCATGGCTGCTTCCCAACATAGAAAATAAGGCATTCCATTTGAATGATTGTGAACATAGAAATTATATTTAAATGAGAGGTAATAAGAAATACTTGTCTGAACATCAGTGGCTGAACAATTCTTTATTCAACTAATTTCGTCTTTTACGGCATTATCAAGATGAATACATATTACAAAAACAACCTTTAAATATTTGCAGATCAGTTCGGACCACAGAATACACCCTAAATTTGGTATGTTCGGTGGTTCGATCCCTTGAGGTGGTAAAATGAAGAACATCAATATCAACTCCGTTCTATTTTCGTTATCCATAGAACATAGAGGTGGGGATTTCCAAACTATCAGAGATTTAACAGTGGAAAGTGGTTTAGGCTGGTCATTGAGAACATTGTAATTATCAAATTTTTGGAGTTTATTAATTTCCATGGCTTCCAAGTAGTTCATTTTCATACCTTTTTCCCAGTAATAGAGAATATTAGGTTTAAAAAAGAAAGAGATCTTATGTCCTGTCGACTCTAGATGTTCAAGACATAGCCTAGTTTCAAGACATCTTCTCGTCTGGCCTACATATAATGACTCACATTCTTCACAGCCCAATTTTTAAAATCTAGACGTCTAGACGGAAAATTTGTTATTGAAAATTGGTTCATGGTCCATTGCATTTAGAAATTATATTGATTTTCAAGCAAAAAAAGTGTTCTAGTAAATTATAACTGATCAATATAAAATGCTAACTATCAAATATTATATCCTACAAAATATATTCAATAAACTAATTTTCATTCATTCATTCGTTCATTCTGGCATATAATTCATATTTTACTAATGGTAACTATTATAGATGTTTTTAATTCTGCGGATAAATGTTCTGTGATTATGCAGCGATTTGGTTTAATTAGCCAAAATATTCATTCATAAATAGAGCTATGCATCTCTCGACCCCAACCTACTCAAAAAATTGTATTTTTCTGGGAACTGCCAAAATCGAGTCTAAATTTCGAATGAACACTGTAACGTAATATATTATTCAATACACGTGTTTCATTCATACATTTATTCACCTCTCGGCAAAGTTTATTGTCTTTTTATATCCACAAAATGCCTTCACTAAAGTAACAAGATTGTAACGCTTTTATTTATATTTTTTCCAGGTATGAATTGATTATTATGCATGTATGGTTAAGTTGAAGCAACACAAAAATATTTTGTTCCATTTTGGTACCTTTGCCAACAATAAAATCAATCGTTTGTTCATAATATCCTGATATATCTTTCATAATTGGAGAATCCTCAACTGACAGACAAATGCGACCAGAAGATGACGTATTTCAACGACTTTCAAGGCAACCTAAGAAGAAATATCTACTCGCAGCAAGCTTCTGCAAGTTGAATTGCACAACAACAGAAGATACCATCGAATTATAGTAATTGAGCTGGTTTAATAAGTTTCGACATTGTTGAAAAATCTTTTAATACTTGTTACGAAAAAATATTGGAAAATTTCGAATGACAAGTGCATCGATGAAAGATGTTAATATTCATAGACTTATAGAATCGTTGAAATTCGTTAATTGAAAATGGAATAAATTCACGAATTTTTTTGATGTAAATCTTGTTTGAATTCGATGGTATATTTTACTTCAGCCAAAGCAATTAGCGGGTTTAACTGAAGAATATTTTCCGCTATTTGAAATACATTATTGCCATAAAAATCCTCGAGTTTCATGTGCAAACACGCCTAGACGATTTCGTTCTTTCATCTTAGTTCCCGTGTATCATTGAATTCAACAGACCGTGTATAAAGCCTACTCGCTTTTGTGATTTTATTAATTGAATTATTCCTTCATTCTAGTGAAGATGTTAGCTTTCCTTATTAGATGAATTGAAAATCATTGAGGTCTACTTCAGTATATTCAGAAAAATGAAATTCGATGCATTCAAGGTTGAATTAGTGCAATAATTCTTTAAGAATACATTGTTGTTACAATTGCAGAGATACATAATAAAAACATTTGGCTGAATGACACAATATTTAATATTTATTATTTCGTCATGTTTCGAGGTGCTAAACAATTTTCGAAAGTTTCATCGAATATTTTATGACGGGATAGTATTCCGAGACACATGTCAACTTCATTGAACAATTCAATGAAATTAAGCATAGAGCTCAACTTTTTGAATTGAATAATATTTTATACAAAATAGAAATTTTCACAGTGGATTTATATGGAAAAAATTCATGGACACCTAATTTTGAAAATACATTCCGAATTTTTGAAAATGAAGAGAAGCGGCAGTCATATTTGTTTTTGATTACTTTGTTTTGATTTACCAGATGAAATTGGAATCTATGTAAATCCTGGGATCATCACCATCAACCTCTGTCCGTTCACTGCAGAACCAGGCACTCTCCTCTCTTTGACAAGATTTCCTATCGCCAGTCTCTATCTTCGAGGCAACGACCAGCCAATCCACAAGCTCCTTATCCCATCGATCGTGAGGACGCTTTCTTGGTCTTATCCCGTCTCTGGGCTCCCAATCACCAACCACAGTTGACCAACACTCCCCTCTTGTTAGGGCTAGGTGGCCTGCCCATTTCCACTTTGATCCTTTCACACACTCTTTGACATCCTTCACCTTTGATTGACCTCTTATCCAGCTGCAGCGTATTCTATACGTTAGTCCTATCATGTATGTTTCTATATTCCGCTGGGTTGTTTGAAGCTTCTGGATTAGAGCACATTTCGAGTTTCCAAGTCTGTTATATCTTTTTGTTTATTTTTATATAGGTTTAATATCATCGTTTGAGCTTGTGAGCTCCTTTCATTTCAAATTTCGAATTCTCAGTGAACATTTGAAAGCTCTTCTAATTAATAATGTTTCAAAATACTTACGGTACAAAGAAATATATACATGTTATATAGCAGTTAAGAATATTCTGAATTTCAACGTTCCTTCGAATATGATTCCCTTTTCAGTGAATAAACCCAACGAAAGCAAAATTCCATGGATTGCTGAACTATTATTGCAGTAAGACCTGCAGAATACCTGGTGAGATATAAAGCCTGTAAATTGGAAACTCCGCTTGCATCACAAGCTAACCTGGGACTCTCACAATTTATATCAGGAGCTAGGAACTCCAGGATTTCTTGTTAGTAGACAGGAACATCTGATAAGGGTGCAGGACCGATAATTTAATTCTATGGAATATTTTTATATTGACACTTTTCAACTGCCAGCTCAACAAGTTATTATTCATGAAAAAAGTGAGTATGATTATCGAAATAGTGAGGTTGTGGGCGAGGATTAGATGATTCATAAAAATGGAAAAAATTTGAATTATTGAGACTTCTGCTGAGAATAAAAAAGTAATGAATTAAATCGATGTTTGTTCACAAGATATGAAACTAGATCTGTTAATTTTTCTCAAGTAACCGATAGATGGCAGGGGTGAAAACGAAAGGAAATTTCAATTTCTTTATGTATGAAGTTTGAATGCGAGAAGATGATACATATATGTCATATTGTCAATAAAGATAATAATGATAGCGGCTCTTGAAAGCATATAAATTGAATGTGCTGTGCACATCAATATTAATATAGTAATGTTGTCATAGTCATGACTATATTAGATTCAGAAACTAATTATAAAAAGAGAACACTTATGGAAATGGTGAGAATATCTCAGTGTGAAAATCCTATGAACTCAAGGCGAAATATTGACTCTCTGAGCACAATGTTCTCATATCTAATATCTTTAGAAAAAAGAAGATGGTCTAATAACACCTGACTCATAAATGGTATATATATATATATATATATATATATATATATATATATATATATATATATATATATATATATATATATATATATATATATATATTATATATATATATATATATATATATATATATATATATATATATATATATATAGTGATTGTTTTGAGCAATAACAGGCTTCTTTTGATACGAAAAACTTTATTTTTGTTAACGTTTCGTTGCATGTCACAACTTTGTCAAAGCTAATGAATAATTGAATTAATGAGTTACTATAGATATCGTTTTACTATAGATATCAAAATGTCAAACTCATTTTTTTTAGAAAAATCAAATTAGTTTTTTGTATCTTCACTCATTGATTTTCATTATCAGAAGAATCAATGAAAATCAAAGAAAATCAGAGGTAATAATAAAAACTTGTCTAAAAATCACTGACTGAACAATTCTTTATTCGACTAGTTTCGCCTTTTACAGCATTATCAAGAATTACCAAGTTTTTATTATTACCTCTCATTTAAATATGAACTATCACAGAGTAGATTGAATTTCCATTGTATTCGTTCCATCGTCCATTGAATTTATCAAAGAAAATCAATGAGTGAAGATACAAAAAAACTAATTTGACTTTTCTAAAAAAAACAATAAGTTTGACATTTTGATATGTACAGTAACTCATAAATTCAATTATTTATTAGTTTTTGACAAAATTGTGATATACAACGAAACGTCAAAAATATATATATATATATATATATATATATATATATATATATATATATATATTCAAGATTCACAGGTCATTCAATACTAGTAAATACTGAGACTCTTAATATCTTAATCGGAATATCAAAATATTTCAAATAAAACTCTCAGGGAGCTGTCTACACAAACACATTTGTGTTTGTGTAAACATCTCAGTATTTACTACTATATATATATATATATATATATATATATATATATATATATATATATATATATATATATATATATATATATATATATATATATTAATGTCTTTATCTGATATACAAATATAGAAATTCATTTGAAACCAGATTTTTTCGGAAGTAATTCAATTGCAGAAAAAGCGAATCAGAGACTGATTTTTACCATGACAAATAATTCATGTATTAATCTGATTGTATCGTACTGTTGAAAAAGTTTCTTGAATTTAAATCGGACAAGCCTAAATGTCGAAAAAAATGAGGGAGTAAGATGTGGAAAGAACATAAAAGCAGTTTCAATCAATACTATTCAGTTATGCAAATTGTAGGTCTGAAGCACTGGTTCCTGTTATCTTGAAAATTCTATTTATATAATTTAATGTAGAATCGAATTATCTGAAAAAACTAAAATTATTATTTGAGCTTGTAGGTTTGTTTATTGAGTAGACTATTGCGTGTGGATACAGGAACAAACAGTCGAAGGTTGACTTGATAATTTTTAGGGCCATATATTATGAAATATATACTGAAAGGTCATCAAAATCATATCTGAAGCACTACAGAATGTTGAATAAAATTCTAAAATTTCGAAATTGAATTATGAATATTTATTGTTGGTTCAGATTATATTGCTTAAATACGTATTTACCTGGATATAAGTATATTTTTTTACCCAACAGAATTTTTTTGGAAAGGTAAATAAATCAATTTTCGTATTTATGACTGAATATTGTAGAATTCACATCGATTGTATGTTTTCAAACTTTTCGAATCTGTAACATTTTTCAGCAGTTTAATATCGCTGAAATGTTCGGCAATAGCTTAATGCAAATAGCTCCTTTTGTTCTAAAGGAGACTAAATATATTTCAAATTGTAGAGCATTTACTGAATTAGAAATGTTGACCAAACAACTATCAGTTCTTGGTTTTCAGATTGATTTGGATTATTATTGTTTCTTCAAGTTCTATAGCTGCAGCTGTTCTCTTGTTCGTTAAAAAACAAACTATTGGAGAATCGACAATTTTAGTGACAAATTCAATCAATCATCCCATTTGGAATTATCCTTTTCCAGCAGTTACTATTTGTAGCTTCAATAAGGTTTCAAGAGAAAAATCTTTGGAAGAAGCCAATCAGTTGTGAGTTCTTTGAATATTTTAATAGATTCGAATTTTAGGGGTGTCAGATTTCGTTTTTTCAATTGATACTTCTGCCAATTCATATCATATTTCACTGCATAGAATTCGTTCATTTTTTCTGTTAGTAATTTCTCAGCGAAAACGAGAGCTTAAGCCGAGTAGATGATTATAATATAGTATGGTAACAGAGGATTGAAATTTAAGGTTTTTTGTATTTAAATATAGTATAAGTGATAGTGACTTCTTTGAATTATCTCTATTTCAATTGTAAAGGATAATAAAATAAAATGAAAACTTTTTGTTTAAGCTTCACTGAATATAAAAACAATTCTACATATGTTTTTGGTGGTTAGCTTATTATCAAGAGTATTCAACAATATTACCCTAATATCAGTAATACCAATAGTATCATTATATTGTTGAATACTCTTGATAATGGGGTAACCACCCGAGACATATGTGGAGTTGTTAATAAACTTAAGCCGAGTGCTTTAATTTTAATTTACTATAATTAAACTTTATTATTATTATCAAATTTTCAGCAAGTGCTAAGCGAAACTTTTATGTCTTTTATATGAAGCAATCATTCAATTGGTTATAGAACTGTTCAAAAACCGCACTACAAATTTTTGGAAATTTTCAGTTGGTGATATTGAATCCTGTACTATTCTAAGAATACATCTGGTCATAATTTGATTTGCTCATCACCTATATATATATATATATATATATATATATATATTCAACAATCTAACCATCTTTGATTTTTCTACTATTTTATATAAACAGATGCTCACTTTAGGTTAAAAAACGCTACTCGAGTTCTATTCATTGATTTTGTCTTCTATTTCTTTCCACTGTTTTCTGTCTATAGAGACTTATCTCCAGTCAGCAACTTTCAGTTCTCCCAGAATATTCTTGAATACGTCTAATTTCTTCTCATTGAATACATCTCATTTCTTCTCTTTTTTCATCATTCCGTTTCTTTTCCGTAATCAGTCACTGTATTTTTCATTGCTAGAAACCATCATGAAAGAAAACAATTCCAGAAGAATCTACAGAAAGATGAAAGAATAATATCTAAAGTTCTCATGACATTTTTGATGAACACTCCACAGATACTGCAAAATTATTAATAATAATAAATTTATTTTGATGCCAGCACCCGAAAACTGAATTGGTCGAATGAGGATATAGCTGACCTATTACCACAACTTGGACATATATACTTCCATAATGTTAATAAAACAAATGGATATAGTTCGAAGATGCTTCAATTAATTCATTTGCTGGACCATAACGAAGTAAACTTGAATGATTTGTTGAGGAATATCTCGCCACCCTGTAGCTCTTTTTTAAAAAAATGTAAATGGAAAGGAGAAGTAGAAATTTGTGATAAAATTTTCGAAAAAATACTAACGTCGGAAGGGCACTGCTGTTCATTCAATTATTATGCTCCCAAGTTTCACAAATTTAGAGGGTAAGCACTTTTCAGGATTTTGAATGTATTAACAAAATTCAAGTAAATTGTTTTTTAATAGTTTGAGGTATTCAGAAAGAGCACCTGAGAAACCAAGAAGATTGTCCGCTTGTGGTTATCAAACATCTCTGGAAATTGTTTTGGATACTATTCCAAGTGATTATTTCAGTATAGATACCACAAGCTATGGACATAAGGTAATTTCAAAATTTTATTATTGGTGATTCAGATGTTTTCCGACATCCGAAAACTTCTTCAAAATATTTTTGAGTGAAAGAGTGAAAGATATATTTCGTTTTTGAACTAAATCTATTTTCTACTAAAATTAAGTCTATGGAAATTTCTATAAGACCATTGATAGATAGCAGATCACACTTTTTTTGCTCTATAGCTACCTCGATGAAAGTTTTGTTTTAATAATTTTCGAGTTGTTGAAATATTTACCAACAATTGCATTTCTTGATATACATATTTTCGAAATTAATACACCGCACGTTTTTTGACTAGTATGAAAATTTGAAATGTAGAATAATGTAGAATATCATTGCTTCTGTTAAGTTATAGATAACCTTTCTTACAATATCTTAAGTTGCTCAAATTAAAGGAAAACGGTTTCTAAAATTGAAAACTGTTATAAAACTGTTGATAGGTTTTGAAAGTCTTTGAGATAAATACTGTAATATACTAAAAAATTTATTCTTATGTTTTCATCGTCACAAATTGTAGCTTTGTCAGAAGGTCAATCAGAGAAAATGATCTCATTGCTTGTAAGAAAACAGTCTTCTTTATAATCAGCATTTATAGGGCTATATTTTTTGAGCTTATACATATAGACCAGGGTCGATAATTTTTGAACCGAAAAAAAATAATAGTAGGATGAAACTCGTAAAAAAAGGACGAGAATTTAACAAAAATGAAAGGAAAAATAATTTACAGGCGATCTGAGGTCGGGAAGTGGAAGGGGGAGAGTTTTTGAGCGTAAAAAGCGGCGTACCTCGATTTCCGGCCGAACTACAAGTCTTATGGAAAAAATTAAATGACTAAGTTGTAGGTAATAAAGAGACCTACAACTTTTGTGATCCCACTTTTTTCACATAACCTCATTAAAATTAACCTTCACATAAATTTATGTGAAAAATTCTAATAATCAAGTTTTTAGTTTTCCATTTTCATCTTATGCAAAACAAAATTTTTTTCACGAAATTTGGTGAAAACGTACTTTCCTATGTCCAATGACACTGTAATTTCTTCATTTGAAATATTATTTTTTCACCTTATGTTGACTTGAAAAAGCACCCTAATTTTCAATCGATAACTCTCTCGTCAAAATATCAGCTTTTTAAAAAAAGTCGGTGAGCTTTTTTTTGAACTTTGCAGAAAATGCAGAGAAAAGAAAAAAACTCGAATTCGAAACTTTTTTCCCCTCTTTAAATCCTATATTTCTTGCAATTTATATGATTTATGGATTTGTAATTTTTTGTTTGTCCATGTTACATAGAATCTTATGCTTTTCAAGTGATTAAAGTGTAAATTTTACTAAATAGCTCAAAATTGTACATAGTGATTGAAAAACAAAATTCAGATTCGAGTTCTTTCTTTGCATTTTCTGAGAACATTTACCATAGTAATATATATATAATATATATATATATATATATATATATATATATATATATATATATATATATATATATATATATATATATATTTTTTAGACTATCAGAAAGAATAGATTTCAACGAACAAAAAAATATCCGACTTTTTCTGAAAAGCTGATATTTTGTCGTGATAATTTTCGATTGAGAATTACGGTGTTTTTTCGATATTGAGTCAAAATAAGTTTGGAAAACGAATATTTCAAATTAAAAAAAATACAGTGTCTCTAGGACATAGAGAGGTAAGTTGTCACCAAATTTAGTGAAAAGAATTTTTTTTGTGCATGAGATAAAAATAAAAATCAAAAACTTGATTATTTGAAGTTTTCACATAAATTTTGAGGTTATGTGAAAAGAGTCTAGTCACAAAATTTGTAGGTCTCTTTATTACCTACAGCTTTGTCATTAAATTTTTTTCCATAGGACTTGTAGTTTTGCCCGAAATCCAGGTACACCGTTTTTTACCCTTAACAACTTCCTTTCATTTTTGTTATATTCTCGTCCGTTTTCAACGGGTTCCATCCTACTATTATTTTTCTTCACTTTTTACCATTTTCATCATTACAGACTCTGGTCTAATATTATTAGCTGAGCAAGTTCTGATTATTAGCTGAGCACGAATTTTTGTTAAAGTTGCTCTTCACATGATATTTTGTATTCTGTTTCATTTCAAATGCATGTTATTGATTCACGAATATTCTTTAGATAATCATACATAATGCATACGATTTTCCCCATTGGGGTCATCAAGCCCATTTGGTTGGTGTAAGGAGAATGGCTCTCATTGGTGTTAATCCCACATCAACCATGTCAGTGGAAACTGTTAGAAACCTCGATGTTTCTGATAGACTGTGCTATTATGAAGATGAAGTTAAATTGGAAAATTTTCAGATTTACACATTTCACAACTGCTTGATGGAATGTAGAATGAATTTGAGTATACGATATTGCGGATGTATTCCTCTCATTCATATCAATGAATATGGTAAATATGGAAAATGAAATAATTTTAAAAAATGACTTTCTTCCATGTTTCAGATAAAAACATCCCTTATTTGAGAACTTGTTCTCTGAGAGACATATTTTGCCTCAACAAAAATAGAGGTATTAATGTTTGACGTAGTTTGAAATGATTTTTTGCTGATGGTTTGTTGATTTATTCTACAGAATACTAGAAAAACATTAGTTGATTGAAAGCTTGTTTAAAGTTGAACATGGTTCAATATAAATTGAATGAATACCAATTTGAACAAAACTCAGTTTTCCAGATTAATATTCAGTGTGCTTGATAGTTCTTTCTGTGTGTTACCCCAATTTCTAGTTCAAATTTCATAAAGTTTTGAAAATTTTTTTCTGAGAATCTGAGCCAAGTGTTTTTATTGAATTCATATTTGTAAGAAAACACTCAGTGTTTTTTTACAAATATGAATCACTGAATCAGTTCAATCTTCATCACATATTGAGAGGACCAAGTGTTCTTCTGTGTATCTTTATGTGTATGTTCTGTGTTATTTTCACAGAAAAACAAGATAAAGTCTCATACAACATCCCTGAAAATTCATCGATCATGATTTTATTGTAGTTTTCATCAAGAATTCATTCCCTGGAATGGAAATGAATGTTTCATTATGGAATAATGATATTTGGGAAGTGGATAAATTTCCTTGTAATTGTTTGCCAGATTGCGAATTTATAAAATATGATACGGAAGCCTCTCAAGGAGTTTTGAACAATTCATATTCTGCCCCATCCAGTGAACGTATGCTATTGTGAGTTATCAAAAAATATATCCTCTTTTAGTGTCATTTTTTAACATCAAATTTATTGCGGATTGAATTTTTCCCTTGAAAGAAAGTTCATTGTTCAGTGCGTGGATAATGTATGTCCAAAATTACCATTCTATATAGACAGAAAACTCGATTTTTCAAATAAATTAAGGTCCATTCACTCATGAGAAATAGGCCATTTTTAATGTCTATGGAACTATTTTGGTTTTGTGATATTGATCATTCTTTCTCATCACATGAATATGATGTCAGTGTATCATTCTATATCTGATGAAGCAATTACTGAATCAATCAATATGTGTCATAAACTTGAGGAAAATGAAAAACTCTAGTTTAGATTTGTTCACAATATCGGATTTTGATCAAATATTTATTATAATAATAATGACAATTATTATGGAACGATATCGAAACAAAGGACGTATCAATCTTATTAGAAACATTTGGAAATGTGGAAGTGGGAAAAACATGCAGAAACAAAAAGAATAACATAACAATAACTAATTATAATTCATAAAATAGAGGAGAACGCTCATTAATAAAAATCTTCCACATCTTCTAATAAATCTGATCCAGGTAATGAACTATGACCCAGTGAGAATGAGAACTGAGAGGAAATATTGAGATAGATTGCGTAGATAATACTATGAAATACATATAATTTTTAGGGGACAAGGATCAATAGCAAACTATTCTGTGGTTAGAGTTTTCTTTAACGACTTAGTTGGAACACAAAATCGTCGAGTTTTACTTGAAAACTTGCAAACTAATTTAGGTAAGTAATGTTTCATATGTTTTGATGTGATTGAGCAATAATACGAAATACCACGATAATTTTCTCAGTGGAATGCGTATGCATCAAACACTATTAACTGTTTGCGGCATTTTCCAATAAACAAAATCTCTGATTATTATAACTCAGCAAATACTACTGCTCTTTCTCTCTCTCTCTCTCTCTCTATATATATATATATATATATATATATATATATATCAATATATCATCTATAGATTAAATATTCTTTATATATTACAATTGCGGGATATTATCGGCATATCCTGCAATTGAGTTGACACGTGTTTAGGGCTTATTGGCTCTGCTCAGAACGGCGTAGCCAAGTTCAAGTTGTACGAACCTGGAGATCGAAAAACAACAAAAACACACACCCCACTGAAGGAAGTCGACACATTTCAGGCTACCGCGTTTTTACTCTCCGGATTGGGAGATTTGAAAAAATTACATCGCTCGTGAGGCGAAAGTAGTCATACCTATAACTTTCGAGTGTGAATATTAAGTGCGCTTCGAAAAACCATCGAACTTGTTGAATGATAATATGATACAACTGTTTCATCCTTATAAGGAATCATGAGTCACATTCAATCTATCAATCAAGAATCGATGACTTTCTCAAACGCTTCCAGCTCTTATATCCAAATGAGGAGAAAAGTAGTTCCCGAACTAATCACATGAGCTCCATCTATCGACGAAAAGACGTATAAACTCTTTCTAGCAATCTAGATTATTAGTTAGAGTACGTGGAGTCTTTGTTGACATTTCATTTCAACCTATGAAATTTTTTTACTCGGACGCTGTAGATGTGAAAACATGAGTATATTTTCATTATGATGCATTCGAAGTCAACAGCAAGACAATCAGTACCAGTTTTGATCGCGTTATGGACTATGGGGGTGCCCCTTTCATTAAAATAAGCTGTCTGTCGGGCAATTCGTTTAATTTTAAATAAAATAAACTTCAGGAAAAATATGTTTCAAACTATCGTTTGGTCTGATTGCAAAAACGGGACTATAACGACCTTGCTGGAGACACCACCGGGACAGACTGACTGAAAGCGAGATTGTCCCCCTCAAAGTTATGGTCATTTTTCATGAGAGAAATGAGTCTTGAGTGGTCTCTTATGCCTCCATTTGAATGCTGTTGGATAACACAATCAAAAAGGAATCACCACCTATTCTTCATGACGCCAGATGCGAAAATATTTGTAAAAATTTCAAATATTCATTTGAAAATATAAAATATGATGAAAAGTTCTCACAATAATATTATTCAACTGAGAGATTTGACGAGGATTGTAGGGCCTGTCATATATGACTCTGGGTATTAACGAAAATATATCTCTACACTGAACTATAACGATTGACATCACGATTACGAACTCTGGTGATCAACACATGGGGCTGTACTCAAAATTCGACGGGAAGCGATACGTTTCAGAACTTGGAGTTGATCCAATATTGGTGGTTTTCAATATCCGGCGGGATTGCTCTTTCAGGCGTCCATCATGGTTCTCATTACATGAATATCTGCACACAACGGTATATTTTCCGCTTTTTTATTTTTTTCTTTCAAACTCAACTAGGGCAGTACTATATTACCAAATACTAACTACTCCTACCTGGTGAAACTATTTATACTATAGTCTTACCTTATATACCTTATATTATATAATATAATAGTATTATACTGCCAAATGCTAACTACTCTCACCTGGTAAGACTAGTTATCCTATAATCTTACCTCATATATGATAGTATATTATGAAATAGTATTATATTACCAATTATGTACTAACTATTCTCAGCTGGTAAGACTAGTTATACTATAGTTTACCTTATATATAAGGTAAACTATAGTATAACTAGTAATAGTAATTAGTATTTGGTAATATAATATGATTGTATTATATTACCAAATACTAATTACTCTTATCAGGTAAGAGTAGTTATTATTTGGTAATATAGTACTCCCTATAGTAGAGTTTATTCAATTGATTCCAACTGCAATATAATTTCGTCCACTGAGGAAAATCGAGTAAACGAAATATCAATTAATTTTATTAAATCAAATTAAATACTTGGCTTAATGTTTCACGATTATATTTAACAATATCAATTCGTCAATATGTTTCGAGCGTGACCTCATCTTCAAGACTAAAACGAATTGATATTGTTAAATATAATCGTGAAACATTAAGCCAAGTGTTTAATTTAATTTAATATTTGAATATGTTTCACCAAGAGTTGAGCGATAATTAAATTGCAGTCATCAATCAATTAATTCTTGAATATGTAAACTTCAATGTTTTTATTTCAGCTCATTACGGAAGCATTTTGGGATTTTTCGTAGGATTCAGTATCATATCTGGCATAGAGTTCATTTATTTCTTCACTGTAAAGTTACTGATGTTCTCATGGAAACGGCATTCACCTAAAATCATGTCTATCAATTCGAATGTGCATATTGGTAAATCATATGCAAATTTTGTTGGTCCTAATTCAAAGTTCAATGGGAGAAAACATATTTCAAAGCAGATGTTTCCTGCAATTGTATATTCCAAATGATATATAAGCAAGTAACTATTATATTTAACTATAAAACTGAGTATTCGGAATAACAAGTTTAACTCTCAATTTGGAAATGAATATGATTAGATTACCGAAAGCATAATATTTATTGAGGAGTTTTGGGTTATGCTTATTATACAAAGTAATGTAGATATGTGCTTTGTATTTTAGAGTTGTTGAAATAGAATTGCATTTGAACTGCATTTATTGTTGTATTCCATACATTCTTCAGATCCGAAACAAAGTATTTCCTATATTTTTCAGTTTCATAATACACTAATGACAGAATACTCCATTTGTATGGAAGAAAAATACCAAGAAAATACAAAAATATATACATAAATTAAAAAAAACTCAGTAAACCAGTAAGGATATATTTCACAAAAAAGTTATACGTTAATGAAAATAGAATAAAATTTTTCCAGACAATTCATCTACACATGCTATAGCCACTGTTAGCTGGAACATTTTAAAATCCTGGAAAGGTCAAAAGTCACATCAGATGAGTAGGCACAGTTTACTTCCACTCATTTGAATTTTTAACAGAATTGTATTCATATCCACACTCCATTTTTTTTTATAGAAGTTTTCATAATTTTTCATATAACGATGACATGTACCATACGATATTCATACATATATATATATATATATATATATATATATATATATATATATATATATATATATATATATATATATATATATATATATCGTATATTATGTCAAATTACGATATATTGAAGTATTTCACACTTCTGACACCTTTCAGTTACCTGCATTTCTGAAGAATACTTTGTAATTTACACTTCACTTTATTTGTGTAGTAATCCCATTTCATGAGCACTTGCCCCGAGAATGCTTAATACTTGATTGAAGTTCCAAGAGCCCAAATAGAAAATAATAACAAAAATGGAAGGATATTCATTTAAGTATGAAGTGAAGGGAAGGTACTTAGTCTGGTGCTTAATACGATTGTTAATTCATTGAAGTTGAAACATTCCTTGATTTCAACAAATATTGTTTGAAATTATGTCATGTTTCAACTTCTGTTTCACAAAACGGTATCAACCATAAAACTCATGATTCTTCTATTGGAATGAATTTCAAAAAAGTTATTGATGTATAACAGGAAAAAGAGTTGGCCCTGGACTGTGCCCTTTGGCACACCATGTGTATAATTAGTCTTTCTGTGCTCTTAATCTTTCTACTTTCTGTAATCATGACAAATATCATTCAAAATTAATCATTTTGAATATCGCGAATATTTTTGAGAGTAGAGAAGGCTTTAATTAATAATGGAGAAAATGAATAAACATTACTAGACGTTTTTATACGGACCAATGACAATATGATGCAGGAAAAATACTGGAAATACGTTGCGGAAATGAAATGTTAAAGTTTCATCAAACTTAATTATGCATGAAACGAAACGGAATGCGAATAATAAACAAATAGATTACGCTTTGTGGTTTCGATTTTTTTTGCTGGAACCAACAGCGATGATAACGCCCCAGCCTCAGTTTAATATCCGAATAATATTCAGAAATGCCACGCATAAATCTTTTGAACGTTACGCATCTCAAACTACGCAATTAGTTGAAGAAGGCATGTTTTTTTTTAGGATTGTTAATTCGAAATGCGAAAACTTATAAAAAATAAATGCGAATTTATTTGAAGTTCATTCTAGACAATTTCATGTAGATTAAATTTACAAACGAAAAAATATGAAACAATTATTGATCTGAAAAAGATATAAATATAAGAAGCTCTGAAGAAAAACTGCGGAATTTTACGAATTCTAGGATTTTTTTTTATGATAACCTACAATAAAATATCAATGAAGAAGTGTTCCTCTTATATAAGAAGATCTAGAACGAAATAGAATTTTTGAAGGAATGTTGTAACTCAATACACTCTGTTAATTGATTATACAATATGATATCATCGATAACAAGAGATTTATATAGTTTGCCTGTCGTATACTTTTCTATGTGATATTATTTCATATTCCTCAATTCTTGTGGTATCATAGTAGACTTTTCAACCAAGGGTACCAACAAATATTTTGGTGCTAAATTATTTACAATTTTTTATATGAATATTGAGTTGAAGTCATAAATCATACGTTCAAAAGTGGGAAATTCAGTGTTTCTAACATATAATGAATTGCAGTATACCTATCTATCACAATTCAATGAAATTCCCAATAATTTATAATGCAGGGTTTTTAATTTACATAATATCTCCCCTATTACAATAATATGATAGAGACATACAATATGTGAATTGGGAAATATTATTGCATTATTGAACAAGCGTATGGTCCATCCTTTCATTTTATGAGATAGTCTACTCAAAAAAAAACCATCTTTCATCCAGTTTTCTACAAATTAAATTCACATGCTGACTAAGATTCAAGTAATCAACTTGATTCAAAGTAATCACTAGGTATCTCATTTCATGCGCTCTCAATATAGAATCTTTGTCTCTTTCTACTTCGAAGTTTTCATTAGATATTTTAATATTATGAGGGACTACCAAATCCATAAATTTTGTTTTCTTTATTTTAATTTGAGAATAGGTTTTTATCATTTTAAATTCACTCTTTATTATTTCGACAGTTCTCTTGAAATATTTGTCAGATACAGAAATACCTTTGTCGTCTGCATACTCGTACAATGCTATGAGACCATCTTTAAAATAATTATTCAGGTCGTTTTTGTATCGGTCGAAGAGCAAGGTTCCCAACACACTACCTTGTGGAATTACATTACGTAACTTCAACTTCTATTGTAACTTATATTGATGACCTAGATGTCAAAGTACGTTAATTGTTAATAAATGAAAGTAGAGCAACGACTGACTATGGAATAATTAGAAAAGTTTTTTGAAGTCTCTTGACTTATCACCTCTGAACTATACTTTAATGATTTCCGAGGTGAATTATTATAATTTAAACACTCGGTTAGTTCCTCCAGAAATAATTTATATTTGGGAGATGTGTTTTGAGATCTCAAGAGTTTTCACTACTGATTTCAATACTGATTTTTCACTACTGGCCTCTCAAGAACGACCTTCTTGAAATCACTAATTTCGAAGTTCAAGGCAATTCCTTTTTCGACTGCCACTATTATCTCAAAGACAGTTAATTAGTTCATCATTTCTTTATTTTTCCCAAAGGATGTTTTGTTCTGGACTATTCAAATTTCTAAAATGGTTTTCGTTAGACCTCCCTAAGACGAATAGTGTTGAAACAATATTTAGTTATTGAATATCAAATATTCATTCGACAAATATACAGTTATTCGTTATTTTGAATAAATATCGAATAACTGTGATTTTGTGGAAGGGATCAAATTGTTGATCCCCTCCACCAAAATTTTAGAAGCCATAAACGACGCGAACTGAAGAGCTCAATTCGTTATGAAAATTAATATCTGAACGCAAAATGTTACACAAGTGTAATCACCGTGTCTTTCGATATTTAGATCGAGGGTGCAATGAAGGTATCTTGCTCTGAAAAGTGTTCATGGAATACGCGACAAGGCAATTTTCGTCCTCATTTTCTCCTGGCCTCCCAAGATGAAATTTGAATAATAAGATACGAAACCGTTTTTATACATTATTAGTTCGACAACAACCCGCAGCTTAAATTTCATTTTCCTTCAACTGATTTGAATTTTAGATTGGTCTCTTCAAGGATTCGTGGAAATGAATAAACAGCCTTTCAGAGGCGGACTCGAAGGCTGTGAATGAAAATACAAAGGTGAAATTGCGCGTGGTGTTGAAATATTTCAGATAAAAGTTTCAGGGAGCTCTCTACACAAATGTTGTCAACGACAACACTACCTATCTCTTTAGAGAGTGAATATTAAATGCGTTCCAATAATCATAAGATTTGTTGAATGGAAGTACATACCATACAATTGTTTCATCCTTATAATAAGGATGATAAGCATGAATCCAAATATTCATACCTCCGAAATTCTAAACCATGAAATTTCGATGGTTTTCCAATAACATCCAGGTCTTATCTTCAAACTCAGGTGAAAATGTATTCGTTAACTAATCATGTAAATTCTATCAAAGAAACGAAGTAATTTCTCTCGAGCATTGCAGATTGCCTTCTCGAGACACAATCTGTGCATGCGTGCGTATAACAACATTTATATATATATATATATATATATATATATATATATATATATATATATATATATATATATATATATATATATATATATATATATATATATATATATATATATATATATATATATATATATATATATATATATATATATATTATATATATTATTTTGAAAAAAGTTTTTAGCAACAACAGGCTTCTTTTAATATGAAAATTTTTATTTTTGTTGACGCTTCGTTGTATATCACAACTTTGTCAAAAATAATGAATAATTGAACTTATGAATTACTATAGATATCAAAATGTTGAACTTATTTTTTAGAAAAATCAAATTAGTTTCTTTGTATTTTCACTTATTGATTTTCATTATCAGAGGAATATTTGAAGAGAGAATTAAAGCGCATGAATACGCAAAAACTCAAAAAACAGCCTTAACAATCAATACAACGAAACGTCAACAAAAAAAGAGTTTTTCATAATAAAAGAAGCCTGTTATTGATAAAAACATTCAAAATAATATATATATATATATATATATATATATATATATATATATATATATATATATATATATATATTTTTAATATAAAGGAATTTTCAGGAAAGCGGTCTTTCAGGAGATTCAAAACTCTTATTTTCTCGTTACTCAATATTTCGTCACGTAATTTGTGACTTCTTCAGGAGTACACTAAAAATAGAATGAAATCACATCAATGACAATTCCTAAAAACAAACAAACAAATTGAAACTTACAGGTCTAGAGTATTGAAATATCAAAATAGGAACACAACATTCAATGGATGCTGTACATCTGTGTGACTAGTAAGTAGAGGATGTTAATGTATGGTTTGTTGAGCGGAGGAGTTTCCTGAAAATTCCTTCATATTGAAATTATTGTATGGTCGGTAACAAAATTCCTAAATTATATATATAGATATGAATATATATATATATATATATATATATATATATATATATATATATATATATATATATATATATATATATATATATATATATACATATAGTTTCAAGATTCACGAATCATTCATATGTCATAATTTTTAGAGTCTCATCACTGAGACTGTTTATCAAAATTTCGAAATATTTCAAATGAAACTCTCGGGGAGCTGTCTACACAAATGTTGTCAAAGAGTACAAATCCATCATTTTCGAGAGTGAATATTAAATGGTCTTCGAAAAATTCAGCGATCTTGTTGAATGATAGAAGGATAAAATTGTTTCATCATTATTATGAATCGTTACTTTTATTTAACCTATTAATCATGAATCGACGACTTTCAAAACTCCCACAGGTCCTATACCAAAATGAGGGGAATAACTCTTAGTGGAAATTCACGTGAGCTCCCTCTGTCGGAGAAAAGAACGAATCTGGAGCGATTAGGGAGCATTCTTACACACTGCAGACAGTTTTCTGCAGTTTTAGAATGAAATGTCTACAAAGCCTTACGCACTCACACTACTGTTGTCATGAATAGGAATCTAGAACGTAAGGGACAGTTTATACGTCTTTTCTCCGATAGATGGAACTCACGTGAATATTCACCAAGAGTTGTTCCCCTCATTCCGCTATAGGACCATTGGGCGTTTCATCGATTCTTGATTGATAGATTAAATATGGATTGATGATTCATAATAATGATGAAAAAATTGTTTCTTGATATTACTCAACAATATCGATGAATTTTTCGAAGCTCACTTAATAGTAACTCTCGAAAGTGATAGGTTTGTTCTCGTTGACAACATTTATGTAGACAGTTACCTGGTATTTCGATTTAGAGTCCCAGATATATATATGTATATATATATATATATATATATATATATATATATATATATATATATATATATATATATATATATATATATATATATATATATATATATATATATATATATATATATATATATATATATATATATATATATATATATATATATATATATCCTTGAATATTTCTGAAAATTCTGCTTGTCGCTTTCTGATTTCGCTCCTCGAATCTTTCTGAGAATTTTTGTTTTTATTTTTCTATTGTTCTGATCTTTGAATGGCCGTCAATAATCATTTTATCAGCTGCGTAGATTGATTGCTTCTAGAAGAATCGTCATGTTTTGATGCCTATAATTATGATTATTAACGGTCATTCAAAGATCAGAAGAATAGAAAAATAAGAACAAGAAATCCTCAGAAAGATTCGAGGAGAGGAATCGAAAAGCAACCAGCAAAGTTTCAAGCATATATCTACACAATCAGTCCAGAATATCAAAGAAACTACTGGATATAATACTAATACTGAGCAAATGCCATAGTGTTGCATTAGTGTACTAAAAGAGGACCAAAAGGATCTTCAACAGATCAATATAAAAAAATCTGGAAAACCGCACGGATTATCGACTTTGAGCAGAAATGATCGCACAAACCTGAAATAAAATGGGTCAATGAAGAGACAAAACAAATGAAACAAAGAGCACTCTGAGAGGATGAAGCGTTCTTGGTGAGCAAAAAAGCTGAAGCAAAAGCCCTGAACATTGCGAAAGTTCAAACACCCTCCTAATGGAGATTAATTGTTAAAATACTAATAACACAGATAATGAAGACATTAAAGCTTATGTATTATTTTCCATTGGTCCGCTAACAATTTTTTACATTGACGTGGCTTGAGAATTAACTGGGAAAAATTCTGAAAGGACACTTATTTGGTGAAGAAACCATAACGAAATAACAAAATATCTCATAAAATCCAGTAGAGCTGAAGGTGTTATATTTATTATATATACAATATTATATAGATGGGATCAGACTCTCCTATATATATATATATATATATATATATATATATATATATATATATATATATATATATATATAGATATGTTATGGGTTATATAGGCAAGAGAGGAGGCCACTATAAATAAATTATATCCAATTTGTTAGCCTGGTCTATATTTCGACTGTGTTTAAAGTCTTCATCAGGACTCTAAAACAGATGTTTACACTTAAATCATGTTAACATTTAGTTAAACAAACTCAACTCATCGAATATTAATGTTAAAATGTAAAACTTTTCAAAAAATATATGAAATTATCTGAAACTGACTACCAGAGATAGATAAATAATCGAGTATGTATGACAGGAGCACAGAAAAATAAATTGTCACCGAAAACCATAGTGAGAGAGTAAATCACCGTAACAACAAAAGTCACACTGAGCAAGTAACACATAAAGTCTATTGAGATTGTGGGTGGTCTGCGATGGTTATTTGAAATGATCTGAGAGTCAATAACAGCTATAAATGCAGGTCAATCTGGAAACGTCCGCCTTTTCATTAATGCTGTTGGCCCAAGTTGTTAGTAAGTTGTTGTTGATGTGGACCATTTCCAAAAAAATGCTTTTTTGGTAACTGACAGCCATATCCAGTAGCTGTCTGGCAATACTCCTTTTATCATTGTTATATATATATATATATATATATATATATATATATATATATATATATATATATATATATATATATATATATATATATATATATATATATATATATATATATATATATATATATATATATATATATATATATATATATATATATATATATATATATATATATATATATATATATATATATATATATATATATATATATATATATATATATATATATATATATATATATATATATATATATATATATATATATATATATATATATATATATATATATATATATATATATATATATATATATATATATATATATATATATTCCATAATCACTATATTTTTATGTGATTATGATTCTATTATAAACAATTTCTTCAAGGAGTTTCCATAAAAGCAGTGTCTCTATAGAAAGTTGATTAACAAAAAACAAATGGAAGCCTACTAAATTGTTTTCGTAATATTATCACATTTCTTTCAAACGTCGTTTCCTGAAATGAATATCTGCACGTTGCAATGGTGAATTGTTCATTATTTTATAAGACACACCTATTTGCACCTCATCAAAAATCACAGGATGCACAGCGAAAGAAGATACTGAAATCATAACAAGTAAAGTCTATACTCAATTATTCATTCAAGATATTCATTTTTCAGACCTGAAATGTCTTCATCTACGAGTGAGTTTCCTTCGTTCAATTTCTGCCGAGAGTTAAGCTGATTATGAAAGTTGGACGAGAATCTTACAGCATCAATTCTCTTTGAAAAATGAAAGCACAAGAAATATTATCGTTGTTGCCTTTGATATAAAATTTTTAGAGGGGTACGCGACTGTTAAATATGATTAATAATAGAAATCAAAGGGTATTTTACAGAAATATTTATACAAAAGATTGTCGGCTTAGTAACAGAAGATGTATGGGGGGTATTTGTCTGCGAGATTTATTTAACTGGTTAATAAACTTCTCATAATAAGATTCTCTCCCTCATAGGAGCATTTTAAAAATAATATTCAATGAAGAATTCTTCCAAATTTGACATTCCGGATCATCTATCTCTAAGGAATTTTCTAGTAGCTAAGTACATAAGTAAGCATATACTTACTTATTTACTCTGCTCACCAAATGAGCATAAGTTTATTGGTGCAATACAGTATGAACAACTGTTTGTACACAAGTATTAATATAATATACAAAAAGTTCAAAAATAGGAATATCTAAGATAAAAGAGGTAATCCAGGTAGATCGTGTGCTAGGAAGTCCACGTGAAGAAACTCTATAAAACTATAAACCACATTATGTATCAAAATATTCATTGATGGGGGTGCGGATTTTGTGAGGCAGAACATTGAAAAATTAAGAACAACAGTTCTTCGGACCATCATGTGTCCTGTTAAATCTTATAATAATATAATAATAATAAAAAGCATACATTTCCGATAGGTAACTACCCAATTACAGGAAAATACATAATGAATGTATATGGTTCCGAAAAATATCAATAGCAACGAAGATATACAATATTAAGAAATAATTATGATAAAAAAAATCATCAAATATAATAATCTAAATCAAGAGTGTCAATATCTAAATGTTCAATTATAATAATCAAGAAAACGAATCACACAGAAATCCTTTCGGAAGAAATCAAAATACCTCACTATTAAGACACAAATACCTATATTTGTGATAGAAACAAGTGAGTCCCAGTGCAAATCACAGCAGCTTGATACCTGGTTCGCAGTAGAACATACAAAGGTAAGCGGCGATTGCGAGAGAAGATTGGTTCTGTGGGTTTTTGAGTAAAATGTCCAGCTCATTCTACTACACCTGGAAGGAACGAAGAAATTAAGTTTACCAAGAAACTCAAGACAGTCGAGACTATCATTGAGCAAATTGAATAAAAGTTTCAATGCATTCAAACTTCTCCTGGCGTGGAGGCTCCTAGTTTCAAACCCCGTTAGCAAGCAAGCGTGATCACAACCCATATGTGGATATAAACCATCCTCTCGAAATGAGAGCCATTTCAAGAACTTCCTCTGCAGTGCCTCCAGGCGGTTTATGTGAAAATTAGATATTGGTCGCCAAACAAGACAGCCATACTCAATTTTGCTTCTCACTAAGGCATTAAATAAATGGACAACTGTTGAGATATTCGAAAACAATCTGGCATTGCGGACGATTAAACCATAAACTTTGCTACATGATGGAATTGATTGGTTGATGTGAGGTATGAATGAGAATGAATCTTATGAAATTAAGTCTAATACAGATTTACATCTGGTATAATATACCCAAACCCACCCAAAGATCTAGAGTCTCTGTTTTCGTAAGCGTATAATAAACATACCGAAATATAAAAACTCGATAGAATTATTAATGTTAGCAATCGAAACAGAGATTCGAATATTTTAGAACATTTGCTTTGTCACATATGTAAAAATAATGCACCTCAGAAACTAGATGGATATTGAACCCTATGAGCATTTCTCTTTATTTGAATTCAGTACTGAAATATTAAAATACACGTCTATTCACACAACTTTATTTAGTCAAAGACTTCCATACGATTTTCAGTTACTCGTCACGTTCTCAAGTTATTCGTCAGAGAATTCTTCGCTGTGAATAATTGAAACCCTGGAAGATATAGAAAAGTAAATGCTCAAAGTGTCTTTTTCACTATTCAAGTGGTGGGAATCATAACGTCTGAGTTTCATCTCATAAAATAGGGAACAAATGACACCAGACGAGGATGGGCTAAGGATGGAAACATGGAATTCGTAAGCTCTCCAAATTGCCGCAGTGGCGCCCTCACACTCCTCACGTATATCCTATTCAGATCGAATGAAGAATATCGGAAAATATCACAAGCTGTATCCGGAATATTCTCTAATACATTTTGAACAAAAGTCAACAAAAGAACCCAAAAATATATATATATTTATATATATATATAAATATATTTGACAATCTATCTGATTCGTGAACCATTTTATTTATATTGCAAAAATTCGAATCTTGGGTTTTTTGGTTCAATTAAAACAAAATGATGTTAGTTTATTTCCTAATTACGTTTCGGTTATTATTTTAACATTTATCAAACTGAAGACAGTGTTTTTTGAAGACAACTTTTGTGACTGAGGTATTTATACTGTGGTATAATTTGAAACCACGTTTGTGAGCGTTGTTTTTATATTCATTTTGTTTTAGCGATCATATGACATATATCAGTTTGATAAAGGAAAATATCGATATGTAAAAACATATCGATATTTTCGAAATATCCGAATTTGTGATCAGTAAACTAACTAATCTATAATATCAAAATATATATATATATATATATATATATATATATATATATATATATATATATATATATATATATATATATATATATATATATATATATTTTTATATACATATATAAAAGAATGAATTTCAATGGAATCGAAAATTTTTATTAAAAAAACAATGAAAATAAAGTTGGTGTTTGTTACTCTAGTTGTTTTTACTCATATTCATCTGATTTCCATCTAATAAATAAATAGACTAATTAATAATATTATACAAATATGTAATATTATTATAAATTTATATAAATATATATATATATATATATATATATATATATATATATATATATATATATATATATATATTGTATTTTTAATGTTTTTAGCCGTAACAGGCTTATTTCAATTTGAAATACTTTATTTTCGTTGTATATCACAAGTTTGTAAAAACTAATTAGTTTTGACAAAGTTGTGATATACAACTAAACGTCAACGAAAATAGAGTTTTTCACATTAAAATAAGCCTGTTATTGCGGAATACATAAAAAATAAACTCAAACAGGCAATAAATCGATTTTAAATATATATATATATATATATATATATATATATATATATATATATATATATATATATATATATATATATATATATATATATATATATGAAAACTACATGAAATTGCGCAGAAAACCGGGTTACAAATTTTTTATGATAAAACCAAATACATGGAAAGAAAACCGAAAGATGAATCTTCTCTTATGACAAAACATGGTGAAATTCTGCAAGTAGGCCATTTTAAATACCTCGGGGAAGTTATACAGTCCTCAGGTTTAAACCGAATCGCTAATAAACAGAGAATAACCAAGCTCCAAAGGGCCTACAAACTAACATGGGCTCACTATAACAAAAAGTGCATTTCGAAAGGCGCCAAATTGAGGCATTATAACACAACGATTCTTCCAGAAGCAATCTACGCAGCTGAAACAATGGTTATTGGCGGCCATTCAAGAATTAGAGAAATAGAAAAACAAGAACGAAAAATTCTCAGAAAGATTTACGGGCCAATCAATAGAAAAGGTATTTGGATGAAAAGACCTCAAAATGAACTGTATCAAAAGACAAATACGATAACGGAAGAAATCTGAAAACGACGAGCAAAGTTCATATATATATATATATATATATATATATATATATATATATATATATATGAATATATATAATACATTTATATACCAACTATATATTCATTATTTTCCAATTGAAATTTTTGATTCCTATGAAATTCATCTTTCAAGAATTTTATCGAGATTCAATATTCTACTCTTTTCCAGACGTCTCGAATCTTTTACATCATCCGTGGTCACGTACAAACGTAGTGGTGAAGGTGTTTGACGTGTATCCGTGACCATGGATGCTGTGAAGGATCTGAAACGTCGAGGAAAGTATAAAACAAATGAACATAACAAAACATAACAATGATATATAACTATACATTAAAGAAATTCAAAAAACTAATGAAAGTTGTTTAATTTGAGCTTAATTTAATTACAGTCCCAAAACATGTTCTCTAAACCTCGTACACAATTGAAGCTTAAGAGAAGACTGAATGTTGAACAGAGAATTTGAGGATATGACTACTAGAGAAGTGAACAGCATGGTAATACCGTGAATGGTAATTCCGTCATGTGCATCGTTCTACAATCGTATAGTTTTGAAATTGGTGTAGTTAAGTAGAGTGTTAAGCATTTACAGTACTAATCAATTACAAATGACAATTTTCGATATACCAAATACAAATATTCCATATTTGATGTATCGGATGAAATATATCGATATTACATATCGATACAAAATCATTCGATATAAGGGGTTGAAGCAATATATCGCATAAATATATCGAGAATCCCGAAATGTCGCGTCACTTATGTAGAGGCAGTAAGGAGAGGTGGTCAATGTCAAAAATGGAGTGTCTTGCTAGTCATTTGTTCTCAGTTTTTCACCTGAAAAAGTTTGGAGACACATTACTAACAGAATCGTCGTGTGAATTTGATTACAGATTATGACTGAATAACCATCCGTCTATTCATCGAAGGTAAGAATTTATTGATTTCATTTCATATTAATTCATTTTATTTTTACTGTTATTTTATATATATGTTTCATCCCTCGGACATTAATTACTATAAATCTTTCTCCATTTTTTTGCAGTTTAATGAAATCACCATTTGAGTTTCGTTCTTTCAAAGTTAGTTTCACAATTTGAAATTAAATTAATAGGCAATGAAAGACCGACAAAATAGTTAACATTCGATATGTGTTTGCGATAAGCAACTCATTATTGAAGAATGTTAAAACTCACAATACTCTCTTGCACTTACACTCTGTGTGTAATATTCTGTTAAATAGTACATATTGAATATGTACTATTCTATATGTAATATAATAGAAACATATTCTATTAAATAGTACATTTCGAACTATTTCTTCAAAGAATATGAATCTTTGAAGTGAAATAAATTTCCTGTAACGTTTTGTGAAATAGAACTGACTACATGTTGAGTTCAGAGATTGAAATAATAGAGATAGAAAAATTATATCAAAACAGAAAATTTGTGTGATGGATATAATCTGAGAAATTCGAAAAAAAGAATTTTTTAATAACTTCTGTAGAAAATTCTTTGAATTCTGTCTAACAGCATGATGTGACCATAATATTGAAGAACCCATGCAAACTCCTTGAAAATGAAGCTACAATAATGATCTTCTGCAATCAAATGACTATCGTACACATAATATTGAATTACATCGTATAGTTGAAGGGGAAGTCGTAGAGGACTGCTTGTTTCACGGAAAATTAACACAGGGAGCGTTTCCTGTGATGAGATCCGCTGCCATGTATTGATATCGGGTTGAAGTTTGAGGTTAATTGATGATACTCCGCAAGAGACAACTGCATAGGAACTGAAAGTTCAATTTTGCGTTAAAATCACAACTACTCAACGAAATGGTATTTGTAATTTCGTATAGAGTGAAATCAAAGTTTGTGTTGAAATCTTGATTCAGTTGAGATTCTTTGGATAGGCACATAAGGAGATTGAATAGGTCGCTGAGTTTTTCTGCTGAAAAATGAAAAAAAGATTACTACAAACTACTAACAGAGTGTGAAGACTTATTCTACAGAAAGTCATTCCTATACAGATATCAGTTCCGAAATAAAAGAAGCAATTGATTGGAATGGCCACCTAGATAAATATAAAGGGTGTTTTTTGGAGGTAGAGAACTTTAAATTGCAATTAAACAATGACAGATCATTCAATTGACAAGAAATTTTTTCATTCGAAAAATAATCTTGTAGCATTACATTTTGAATATGATTTCTGGCATATGGCTGCCACGGCTGGCTCGGATGTAGTACAATCTGGTCGTCCGATTTTCGAAGACTTTTTCCAACATTTGTGGTCGTATATCGGTAATAACACGACGAATATTGTCTTTCAAATGGTCAAGCGTTTGTGGCTTATCTGCATAGACCAATGACTTTACATAGCCCCACAGAAAGTAGTCTAGCGGTGTTAAATCACAAGATCTTGGAGGCCAATTCACATGTCCAAAACGCGAAATTAGACTGTCACCAAACGTGTCTTTCAATAAATCGATTGTGGCACACAATCTTTTCTTGTTGAAACCACAGCTCCTGGACATCATGGTTGTCAATTCAGGAATGAAAGAAAAAATTAATAATCATGGCTCTATACCGATCACCATTGACTGTAACGTTATGGCCATCATCGTTTGTGAAGAAGTACGGACCAATGATTCCACCAGCCCATAAAGCGCACCAAACAGTCAGTTTTTCTGAATGTAACGATGTTTTGACATACACTTGAGGATTATCTTCACTCCAAAGTGCGCTTCATCGCTAAAAACGATAAAATGGACGTAGTGCGCGGTACGTGTTCCGCACAGAACCATTATTTTCGAAATGAAATTGCAGTATTTGCAAGCGTTGTTCAAGCGTGAGTCTATTCATGATGAATTGCCAAACCAAACTGAGAATAAATCACTTCTCAGCTGTCAAATCGGTCGCCATCTTCAACTGTAATGCCAACTTGAATTTCTAGACATCTAAAAAAAACCCGTTAGTCTCCCTCGCTTTTTTGTCACCTAGGACCAGGTCAGGCCTATTGTTGACCAAGTCAAGGTAGTGCGGTTCCAGTAGAGTCTAAACTGTTCATTTTCCAGAATTGGACCGGAATGTATTTGTAGGTAGCCACATTTTCCTTGTGTGAAAGATTCAATTTTGATGCCAGTTTCCGATGCACAAACTTTGTTACAACGTTATGTCTCACGTGCATCGTGGTTTTTCACTCCAACTCTGTAGCTTCTCGTTGTTAGATTGATGATGATTTTTAAGTCAGCTTTCACTCAGTTTCAGAGCAGTGGAGTCTTCAATTTGGCCGATCACTTTGTGCAGATGTACCTCAACAAACTTTCTGTGGAAATAACACATAATTTCCGAATTTGTGGGTCCAACAAGGTACCGATGTCTGCTATCCTCTACTGCCCTCACGTCTTGGTATAGTAGTTCTTTCAACTGCGCTTTTTGGGTGGTGGTTATTAAACTTCATAAGCAATGTTGTGATCATTTACTGCAGGTTGTTCTGTCCCACTTTAATAATTCCGAATGGGCAAACGAGAACTGAACAAATCTAGGTGTTTATTGTCTTGGAGAGATGTTCACTGTCAAGTTTTGTCTCCAGCCTGTCTCCCACGTGCTTTGTTAAAGGAGCGGAGATTTCTTCCTTCATTAAATGATGATCGTTTCTTTGGGATTGCTTCATTCCCAAGTGTTTATAGGTGTTCCCACTTGCATTGATTCGATGTGGTTCCCATTTCGCATTTGGAAATCCTATTGATGTATCTTACCTTGACCTTTTATTATTATTATCCCGATTTTGAATTTATCATTTTGAAATATTTTTATTATTATCCTTGATATCAAGCTTCACGGCTTTCACATTTCCTCACAGGGAATTTTCATTTATCCTTGCTATTATACAATAAGAAGGATTTAGCTTTGTGGGGGCTCTTTATGTGACCGTCCGTAGCGGTGGTCCCCATGGCGGCGATTTTCTAGGCGGCGACTTTCATGGCGTTGATTTCCGTTATGTCCTAGGAACTTCCTGACAGTCCTTGCTGTTTTTTGTAATTCCTAATAGAGATGTTCGCCGAACCTAGTTCTCTGATATTTTTCAAATTTCTAGGTATTATACCAGTTGATCGCAAGATAATTGAAACAGTCTGGACCACGTTCATGTGCCACTGTAGCTGTATCATGTGCCACTCTATATTTTTCGGCATTATTCTCAATTAGGTTGTCCCCATTTGGAATGACCACCTCGATAAATGTAGTTTCCGCGCTCATCATCATTATTATTATGATTATCATTATCATTAAACCAATTTCGTACTCATATATTAACAGGTAAAAGTCAATATTTGGCATTTGAATGCATGTTTCTAATTGCCAATGTTTAAATTTAGCTGTTGCCCCTTCAAAGTATTCATTTCAAGTCACTCTAAACGTAAAATCATTTGTATGCGTTATTAAATACACAAAGTAAAGGATATTAAAGTGACGCATATCACTTCAAAGGACATCCTTTGATCTTTCTAAACAAAACGGAGAAAGGTTTAGGTTCATGTCACAGTTGTAATTAAACGTTGCTGTCTAAATAACTTTACTGTTTCACGAAAATAAACGAAGGTTGAACTTCATTTGATCATTTAGTTAAACATTTGTCTGCTCATCTGGATACTTGAAAATATAATACATTGAAAAATACAATATTTACACATAATTTGAAACATGTATCTCGATATGGATGTAACAAAATTTAATTATGAATCAGGTTAAAACATTCTATTCTGAATAAGTGAACAAAATGAGATTAATCCCGAAAATACTTTACTCCTATAATTGTGAAAATTATATTCCAAGCGATATGCATTCCAAATGCCTTCCAAGCAATAAGGCGTTCTCAAATTTGAGTTGATTCCCAGCATTTTTGAAATTTATGATTTCATGTATCATATATAATAATCATGAGTTCCATGCAAGAATCTACCTAGTCTTGTTTTTCATGCAAATCTCATTTAACAAATGAAACATTCGATCAAACAAATTAATTTTCGAATATAAATATGAAACTGTCTTCAGTTGATCAAAAGAAGAGAAGGATTACATATGATATATTAATAATAATAATTCATTTATTCTCAACAGATATACAACCAATTACATTGAAAAATAACAAAATCTACAAAAATAATAATAAATCAGAAAAATTGAACGAGAAGAAAACAAAAAAGAAAGAGAGTATAAGCGAATATATACAAGAAAAAATTCATTTGAAATAAATTGAAATATTATCTTCTACAAAGTTATATATAGTCAGCAGAAGTTGACCGTATAGTAACGAAATAAATTTGATGAATAGAAATAAAATTGAAACTGATTGCAAAAGTAATATATAGTAAACAAATGAAACAAACTAAAATTAAAATATTTTTTATAACTAAGTCGATATAGACAAGAGAAGTTCACGAAAATATCACGACATCCAATTGCACTGTTCGAATATGTAATGAATTGAGTACTGAAGAAATATTTTAAATCTTCAATCTTCAATTCAATTACAAACTTCAATCAATTGTAAATGAAAATGTCTACTCAATAATTTGGTGATTTCAAAATGGACTTGGAGATGTCGGGAAAAAATTGAGTGAACTCATTTACTCAGTTTGAAAAACACTCCAAACATTGCTTCACTGCCATTCCTGCCACAGATTCAGACTGAGAAGTAATATCATAAAGTAAATTTGGCAAGCTTACTCCAAGCAATTCTGAAAAAATCGAAATTTTTTTTTCATAAATTGCTACTATATACTCGTAGAAATAGTTAGAATTAGTCCCGAAGGTCAGCAAGACCGAGAAGCAGGTATAAAAGATTAGGGAGCGCTGCAGTGAACGCCTTCGGTAGCGACAGCTGCTGCATGCTTTCGGATCGTCTTATTGTTTTGTTCTTTGTTTCATTGATATTGTCTTGTTATTTTGTTGAACTGCTTTGAGAAAATCAAAAATTCTTCAGAATGATGCTTACGAAGACCAGGAAAGAGTTGTGTATGAAGCTGAAATGGATATGTGAATAAAATTAACTTTTTTTACGATTTTTCACGAATAAAAACTTCGAACTGATTTTTCTCCGAACCATGTTTTTTCGCATGAATTACACTCTCATTTCGAAACTATTGCACTTATCGATATGGACCAAACGGCATTTTACTGTTTAGGTGTTTGGCTATGGCCTCAAGCAGAACCAGAAATATTCATCATTATTTAAAAAAATTATAAACAATTAAACGTGAAAAAATTCAAAAGTCCGCCATATTTTTTTTGATTGAAAATGTTTCATTCTGCTTGAGGTCATAGCCAATTCAATACAGAACATGAAACCGTTTTGGTTTCTGCTTTCAGGTAACTTTTTTCCAAGAAATGATGTAATTCATCTCCGATTCAGAAGAGTTTCAGCAGCCATTTTCAGGACCGCCATCTTGAAAAAAAATTTTTTTTTTAATTTCATATATGTGCTTTCATATGTAAATAAATTGATTACACAACATGTTTTGTGCTATAAATAAAATATATTGAAAAAAATTACGTTTTTTGGAATAAGCTGGCCTTAAATTGAGAAGTGAAATAACAAATAGAGATACAGAACATTCAATGAACACACATTTATATAGCTATGAAGTGTATGGTATTCAATGAAGTATCTCCAACGAATTAATGGATTCTGACACCATTGGATCGAATTTTGAATTCAAATGTATAGATAATGAAAGCGCAATATAATGTTGAAGGACTAGTGATTCGAAGAAACATTTCGTTTTTTAGAACTTTCTACTTTTCGTTCAGACGTTTATAATTTTGAATGATTAATTGAGCAAATTGTCTAGTTTTCATTTCTTTTTTCAATTCAGTTCTGAATGCAATCACTTTGGCAATTATAGGTCGATATACTTTTCTATTTGTAAAGTAAAAATGTTTCATCGTAGTCTCTTTTGTATTGGGTTCAAATGCTTTCACAAGTTTATTAAGTGAAACGCCCAGAATAACAAGTTCGTGAGCAGTTTTTTCGAAAGTTTTCAGAAAATTGGACAAAGCTTTCCGCATTTCAGTTCTTCTTTTATTAAATTCAAATTTATAAAAAGGTAGACCATTGGAAACAAGATCTACCGTTGAGTCAATCTCAAATTTCTGAGACGATGAAACTAAACTAAATTATTTGAAGATGAAAATGCTGTCAAATTTATTTCATTATTCTATTGGATGATACTAAGATTCCCTTGTTCTAGAATCTTTGAAAAAAAAATCATCAATAATTGACTTTCTGTTTCATTTTCGAAACCATTTATAAATTAAGTTGCGATGTTTCAATGGCCTAATTTTTAGCAATTCTTAACAAGATTGTAATATACTTACATCAAAGAGTGTTTCAGTAGCTCTACAACTTCCATCGTTCTCAATTTGCTGAAGTTGGAAAAGTCTGGGAAATCGATTAGCTTTGCCTTTGAACATTTTCTTTTCAATATGCCGTTCTCATTTTATAAAACATCCGATCGATAGTAATTTACTCTACGTGTTGCTCTCATTGCCACGTGGAGTTTGATAATTACCTATAGAAATATATTAGAAAACCGTTTGTGTTATACTGGATGTGTTAATGCTGAACATCAGAAGAGTTGCTAGGTACATCAACACACACTGAACTATTTTACTGAATTTTCAATTTTAACGATAAGCATAGTAGGTATATCGATAATATGAGTGCAGCTTTTTAGGAATATCAATGTGATAAAACAACATAAGTACTTTATTTGCAAATACACAGAATGAAAGATTTTGTTCATTTGGACCATTTATTCGATGTTTTATTGGTGCTTTTTATTACAATATTTTCACAAATCGGTTATACGATGCAGCATCGATATATTTTCGACATTTCTGGTTTGGATTATCAAATTTAATATTTCTTTCAGTCTAAGTAATCGCTCATGTTCGCTTATATAAGTGGTATACAAAAAAAAACTTTATTTGCCATTTGTTCTGGTCAAGCCATGAATTGATTTTCATTTTTAACTTTTGTTGAAACTACATGTATTAGGTAAGTAGATTAATTACAACTATGTACTATCGTTCAACCCCTTGTCAGTAAAATTGAGCAAGGCTCTCACCCTTCGTCCCATGCTTACGTGAACATTGATATATTATGCATTTTCTCAACATGTGCGGCGCGCTCCACTTGGAGGCGTAGATGATTCAAGGGGGGCACAATAAGCGGTTGAGGAATTCATTTGAAATCCATAATTTCGCGCGTGGGTTCAATGATATCTTCTTTGTACTGACCAATATGAAGCCAAAAATTCCTCAATTGGTTATTAAAGTACAGACGTAATGTTCTCCCTAATCATTAATATTATGTTATACGTCAGTTATTCGATTATATGCCCACTTTTAATAGATCTTTGAAGTTTCCATTGTTTGTTTTATTTTCAGCGTAGTTGACATGGGTAGAAGGAGCGCAATATTTGAGCGTGAACTTGACGGAGGCGCACAGAATAATGAGCCGGAAATATCTGTGTAAGTGTATTCTGTATTCATTGTTTTCATTCATTCATGACCACCAATTTTAATTCTAGAAATTTGAGAATAAGCTCAGAACTCATGGCCAGATGTTATGAAAAATAAGCAGGGTAAAGACCTGCTACCCCTTCAATTGCTTACGTAATACTTGAATGGCCCCCAAGTTGACCTTCAGTACAGTGAACGGAGTACATTTGAATTTTGTTAGGTGCTATTTGATATTATATATATATATATATATATATATATATATATATATATATATATATATATATATATATATATATATATATATATATATATATATATATATATATATATATATATATATATATATATATATATAGAAATATTATGGGTTAAAGGCAAAAAAGGGGGGACACTAAAAATTGATTTCAACCAATTTGTTTGCCTGGTCTATATTTCGACTGTGTTTACAGTCTTCGCCAGGACTCTAAAAAACAGATGTTTACACAAATATCATGATACAATTTGGTTTAACAACTTACGGCTAAATAGATGAAAAAGGGTATGGACAATACTATCAACAGGAATGTGTGACTTAAAATGTATGTGATATTGTACAGGAAACTGGATATTAATGTTGAATGTAAAATTTTCGAAAAATATAAAAACTATAAAGAACTAAACCCAACAGCGATAGATAAATTATAGAGCAGATATGACAGGAGCACAGAAACAATTTTCACCGAAAAAAGGCACAAAGGCGAGAGAGTAAATCACCGCAACAACAAAAGTCATACTAAGCACGTAACACATAAAGCCTATCAAAATTGTAGGCTGTCTGCGAGGATTACTTAAAATGATCCGAAAGTAAATAATTATAAATGCAGCTAAGCCTGTAAATGTACGTCTTCTTATTAATGCTTTTGGTGTTGTTATTCATGTCTAGCATTCCCAAAAAAATTCTTTTTTGGTAACTACCAGCTACATCCTGTATTCCAACATTTTCAAAGTCGAAACGCTGTCCGTGTTTTGCGGAGTGTAGTGCTAAGGCACATATGTCCAGGCGAAGTCTAAAGGAGGCCCTACACTATCAAGCGGCTTGATCAAATGCTTGAGCAAATTGATTGTATCAAGCGTGATTGATTGTGTAGAAGCCCATTTGATGCTTGAAGCAAGCGTTGACGGTGATTGATAGAAAATTTGATTGACTCAAGCGGTTGATCAAGCGGCATGATAGTGTAGGGCAATTTTTGTCAAGTATTGAGTCAGTCACTCTTTGGAAACCATGGCGTCAACATCCCAAACCGCGTCTCACTTCCAAACCGATCCAGAAAACTCGGAGCGGGAGTTTATTAGTTTTTTGATTGATTTATATCTGTCTGTGGAGCAATGGCGCATGTGAATTTCAGGTCTTCTAAATCCATGCCAGATAATAGGTACCTCAATGTGATAGACAATCTCTGGCTTGCAGGATTCGCTTCGCGCATCTTTGTATCTTTCTTCTCAATGTCAGGGCGGAGTAAATCCAGTAGATAATCGAAATTTTCTTGGTCCATTCTCGAAAAGTTCCTGTGGTCCTAAGGTTCCGAATCACACAGGAAATTTAGGAGATGTTCATGAGTGAAGCGGTTTCTCATTTTGTACCACTCCTTAGACCACCTTCTTTTCTTCTTTTCCTTCTATTTCGCGAAAAAGCGAAAGCACGATTTCAAAATTCACTGTTCCACTTCTCTGCTTCGACTGACAAGAGAGTTTTGATCAAAAGATTGAAGTGTTGATTGAAGCACGCTTGAAGCTCCCATCAATCGGAGGTTCAAGCATTTGATCAAGCCGCTTGATAGTGTAGGGCCTACTTAACATCACTTTTATGAGGAGTTATTCTTCTTTTAATGGTTTGAGAAGTTTGACCTCTATAGACTCTTTCACAATCTGAGCACGGAACGCTGTAGATGCAACCTGATGTTAAAGATGGAGGTACTTTTTCTTCAAGTCTTGTAGAAAGAGTTCTGCCAGTAATGAAGTTATATTTGGAGAGTTTTAGCTCATCAATTGCACCGAAAATGTGATTCAGTTTTGCCGTAAGGGAAGGGAAATATGGTAAAGATCTGTATGGAACTTGAGAGTCTATGTTATGATCTATATCAGGGTCAGTTGTAGAGGTGGGAACCGGTGGTCGAATGACTGTATTACATAGGAACTTTTTTTACCAAAGTTTTTGGATATCCATTGTCAACCAAGATGCCTTTCAGACGGGACAATGAGCTGGTAAATGGTAAAAAAGTTACACTGGTACTGGTACACAGGTTCGTGTGGCCCAGTCTTTAGATGGTGTTCCACTGCCGCACAGGAGTTCTTACCTACACGGCAATCACTGTACAATATGTGCTGCACAATCGTCTGCTTCAACCATTGGTCTGTCAATGCAACATATCTTTTTATTTAAAACTCTTGATGTTACTTCTTTAAAGAACAAATTAGAATTTTTTATTATTTAGTAATAGTTATAGTTAGCAATTTGTTTGTGCTTGAAATCCCTAAAACATGAAATGATCTGGCTAGACATTTTCTCAACGTATGGGTTTTTTATATTTGAATTCTTTGCTCGATTCTTCATATTGTCCGTCAAAGATGTTAGAATATATATATATATATATATATATATATATATATATATATATATATATATATATATATATATATATATATATATATATATATATATATATGTACATGAATATACATCATTGTACAGGGCTCCTCGTTGGAAATCCACCTTATGGTGTGCTTCAGTAATACATCACCTCTGCAGATCACTTCAAGAGTTCATAGTTACGTGCACCGACTTTTTTTTATCTTCCATATCTTTTAAGTCTTTTCAATTTTATAAACTTCGAGAACAGCTTATTAGACAATGTTTTTCATATTCTTCAGTTCATCTATTTAAATAATCAGTTTTTCAACGTATGAGACATACATAATTCATAATAAGTCATGTGTTTCGAATCATAACTTAGTTCAATGAAAAAAATACTTGAAGTACATGTCAGGATAATCCGTTTCGAGAATTGTTTGTTCAGTTTTTTAGATGAATTACTGTTAATGTGATACCACAAAAAAATCGACCCCTTCCTAGTTGAAGATTAAAAGATTGAGCTTTCATTGCATTAGATGTGGTTTCTACGGACATAAGAAACAGAATTTTCTCGCTTAATTATAACCAAACAATGTTTTCTAATATAACATGATAATATTATTCTGATGCATAATAGAATTATTACTAGGAGTAGAAGTATTAACATAGCGTTCTCGAATTTTCATGTTTTCATATTTGTATTTTATATATGATGAGATATTCTATATACTTATTCAATTCAACAAAATGACTCGATTGTAGATTATATGAAAAAATGATGAAATTAGAGTGTTTCGGCAATTAATATTTACGGTAGTATTTATTATTATTTGTGAACATGTTCAATATTTCCTATTCTCATAATTTCAGAGCTTTCTTGTGTTAATCAGGAAAGGGGTAGACATGAGAAATTCTTTAGGAGTTATGATCTTCTTCCATTACTTCTCGTCCCAGTATTGAAATGAATGAATTAGGAAATTCAATTTCAGTAAGGAAGAGACATAATTTCCAAATATTCAGGTTTTCTGTGTTCAGTTTCTTTATTTTCGTTCTCTGATTAGTGTGATTAATATAGACAGTTGAATTCATATTGAAATACAGGACATTCTTTTCTGAAGGTGGCTTTGTGGTTTTGATACTCCTTAACTTAGAAGAAAAGTTGCAGCTTAAATTACTCCCGTATTATTGAACAAAGGATACATACCTGAAAAACGTTCTGGAAAAATACCTAACAATAGGCGCTTGTAAAACTTTATTTTCCAACACACCCTCTACATTACTTCTTCACAGGGTGAATAAGTTTTTTGTCGTCGTTTCGTTTATGATTAATTTTAAATATATATTAAATAGCTAGTTTGATACTGAAAAAGTCTTCAATTTGGAGCTTAGTTTATGTATAGCACCGCTTCAATTAGAAGTGAGAGTACAAATCCAAAAATAATTTTGTTGCCCTATTGAATGCATTTATTGATAGATGATGATCTCATTAATCCTTTTCAATCCTCTCTAACAACAATTAGTTAGCTGGTTTTTTTGGTCTGCGTTGTTGTCGTTTCGTTTATCAGATATTTGATTACATCTAGTGACTTGGTTTCTACAACGGACTTTTTTGTTTCTGACTGAGATTGAATTCTCGCTTAATTCTTGGTGAAACATAATTGAATATTAAAATAAATTAAACTCTTGGCTTAATGTTTCACGATTTATTTAACAATATGAATAGGCAACATGTTTCGAGCGTGAGCTCATTTTCAAGACTAAACTACTATAAGAAACCTACAACAAATTTATGTCTATTCAATGGACGTGGGTAGAGATGATAATTGAAAATCTACTTGTTCATTTACGATTTATTCTTTTTTCTTCCAAGAACTGCTTATTTCAATTGCTTCCAAAAGATCTTAACATTTCCCTTTATTACCTACGCGTAAGCATTTAGTTTTCTCAAAGTCTATCAAGGGATTACAGTTGATGCAATGTTCTGAGAATCCGGTTTTCTTAACATTATACAAAATCGACCTTTCATGTTTGACAACCCGAGTTTTTATTTTTCTACCTCTTTGGCCGATATAAAACGCCGGACATTCATTACAAAAAATTCAATAAATCTCGCTTTTGTCTTCAACATTTGCCTTTTCTTTATCATTTAATAAAAGTGACTCAGTATTTCTTTTGTTGGTACAAATGGTTTTTATTTCTCTCTTCTTTACTCTTTCGCAATTTTTTTCGCTCAGATCATCTGAGCGAAAAAAAAAACAAAAAAAAAAATTTGCGAAAGATTAAAGAAGAGAGAAATAAAAATTATTTGTACCAACAAAAAAAATATTGAGTCACTTTAAGTAAATAATGAAGAAAAGACAAATGTTGAAGACAAAAGCGGCATTTATAAAATTTTTTGTAATGAATGTCCAGCGTTTCATATCGGCCAAACAGGTAGAAAAATAAAAACTCGGGTTGACGAACATAAAAGGTCGATTTTCATAATGTGAATAAAACCGGATTTTCAGAACATTGCATTAACTCTAATCACTTCATAGTCTTTGAGAAAACTAAATGCCTACACGCAGGTAATAAAGAGAAACGTTTAGACCTTTTGGAAGCAATTGCAATAAGCAGTTTTTGGAAGAAAAAGAAGAAATCGTAAATGAACAAGTAGATTTTCAATTATCCTCCCTACTCACATCCATTGTATATTTATAAATTTGTTGTACGTTCCTTATAGTAGTTTAGTCTTGAAAATAAGCTCACGCTCGAAACATGTTGACTATTCATATTGTTTAATAAATCGTGAAACATTAAGCCAAGAGTTTAATTTATTTTAATATTTTTTGTTTCTATGCTTTTCACGATATTTTTTGAGAACTATTTGAGTTATAAATTGAAAAATTTATGATGAGGAAAGATATTATCACTTGTTATTTCTTTGTTTCAGAAACTTCTCATGATCTTCATCAAGACATTGAAAACACTGAAATGATACTCAAATAATAACGATCGCGAATAATAATCGTATCAACATTATGGCAAAGATTCTTATCTATGTTTATGTGAAATATCGACCAGTTTGATTGCTATTTGTCATCATTTAAATTGCTACTTCTACTATTATTTTATTCCATCAAGATATCGTTATGAAATGCTGCTAATAAAATTATATATGAATGGAAAATTGATTATTTTCGTTCATATTGTTGAGTCATATATCTTCTCCCCAAACTTTCAGTGGCTTTCTAGAAAGTGCTACTCATCTTTCAATAGTATTAATCAAATCAAGCCTAGGTATCTGTTGGTATTGATATTACTACTTCTATTCTGCTTCTGAAACATTTTGGTGCAATGTGTATTTCCATTTTTTTTACCTGATCCAAGACAGGCAAATGACAATTCGATTTAATTTGTTGAAAATATATCTGAGAAGCTGAATATAGCAAAATATTCGATATATTCGGATATTTTACCTTGACGAACGATTCATACTAAAGATATGTTTCAGAAATTTTTTTCTCGTCTTTATCAGTGACATTGAAATGAAGCTTCATTACTGATTCTGTGAAACTTTTCACCGAACTATGTGAGACCACAGAAATTGAGAATTGTTTCATTATTTCGAATATTTCGAAAATCTCAAGATCATAATTTTGAATTCATGCAAAAAACTGAAATTTGAAATTATATTTCATTTGTTACAATTTGATGGCAAATTTGAAGTGAATAAAGTGAAATTCATCGAAACCACACATGAGTGATGATGTATAACGAATAAAAATCTGGTGGTTTGCATATTCATGCGTACCATTCTAGATGAATTCATATCAGGGATTCTGGAAAAATATTTCAATTTTCCCCGTTGCTGGTATTAAAATTACGATTCGTGCATTTGAAAGCGATTTCAAGCTCTCGCAGATTTCAATAAACCGCTTTCGTATTAAATACGCGCACAAACATTATATAGTCACAAGGATCATTTTGAGACGGAAAATTCACCAGGGTGATCTGAAAACGCTGTTGAAACAATGAAACTTTCGATCTTCATGAATAATACGCAAACAATCGATGATTTGCTCCTTGGGAAGTTATTTTTATATTCATAAACTATTTATTCCTGTTAACTAATTCATGAAAATGATAGAACTGGTCATTGATTCGACGATATTTGAAGTGATGAAAATTCAATTACACAATCAATATAAATCAAAATTGAATACTTTGTGTTTTACTCTTCACTTCGTTGAACATGATAACATTCTTTTAAATTCGGAATGACAAAATTTTCATTACTATCTGAGGAAACCTCTGTATTGCGTAACAGATTTGTTCCGTACACGAAAATATGATGAAATTCACAAGATATTTCAATATTTTCATATGATGTTTTTCATTCTTCATTCGATTTCAATAGAAATAATGGAATTCTTATACATATTTGTTTCCATAGTACCTATATTGTGTGTTTATTCATTTTATAGATTCTAAAATGTAATTTGAATAAAGTGTTTCAACTCATTTCAAACAAAATTCCATATACAGTCTGTTCATGGAATTTATTGTCTAGTATATTGATAAGTGTTTCCGTGTATTCAGATTTATTGAGAAAACTTTCATTTAAAATGTATGATATTTTAGAAATTATATATGAAAATAAAATTTGTGTAAAATGGCGAATGCGCTAGTGAAACAAATGGATAGTTATATGATCGCCATAAATTCACGTACTCAATTTGACATGCATCAATTCATCAATTTGACATGAACATTACTGCAAAACAATTTCAGTAGTATATTTGCCATATTCAAATTCGATTTGAACAATTTCTGCACGTAATCCAATATTTAATAATAAATGTAATTATTTTTATTGAACAACATGGAATCACATGGTAAAACCAATTTCGAAATTATAAGACTATAATTTGGATAACTTTGAAAATTCAACCAAATTCTACAAAAATTTTGCATGCCTTTCGAATCACTAATCGATGGCCAAGGGTAGATTCAAATGAATTCGAGTAGAAAACTTATAATCTATCTATTTAAATTGATGGAAATAATATTATGTATGTAGTTAATATATAATATGGATTCACATGTTTCTTATTGCTCTGATTGAGTATCCTATATATATATATATATATATATATATATATATATATATATATATATATATATATATATATATATATATTGTGTGTGTGAATTATCAGATTATTAAAATCTTCAACCATTTACCATCGAATTTGAAAGTACTGAAAGCTCATTTGTTCAAGAGAAACAATTTTTTGTATCATATGTTTGTATATTTTTTTACCACAAATATCCTTCACCATGTGAAACTGTCTTAAATGTTCAATATTTCTGGGGTAATTCTTTTCTTTTCAAATAAAGTTGTATATCAATGTGAATATAAAAATAACCAATTTTTTCCTCTGAAACAATATTTTTGTTCGAGGCCTGAATGGAAGATCTTACTCAAAACTGAATTCAGTCCTTTTGAGAGTATTCCTCTTAGTTGTAATTATTGTATCAATTGAATGAATGTAACTTTACAATGTAAGGAATGTTTCTCAATAAATTTTATTTCATTATTTTTATATTATTATTATATAACCACAATATGTAACTACTGAATGTATGATAAGTATCAACTTTTCGATATTTGGTAAGTGAAAAGTGATTTTTCAATTAGACCAAAAATCGGTTCTACTGGATTTCACTGAGTTCCAAAACCCTGCAGTGAACCTTAATTTCGACTTTCGATGTAATTGTCCATTCTCAAATATTATCAGATAACATTGGAGGCGAGATTTGAAAACTGCTCCTTTGACTGTTTTTTCATTGAGTTCAACTCGAAAAATTCTTTGAAACTTATCTCCTTTACCTCCAAAATTTACTAAATCTATAATTTTGGATAATATGAGGTTTAGATCGTGAAAATGGGATGTTTAAATAAAACGTCTACACAATGATCATGTCAGATATTTTATATATTTGATGATATTAGGAAGCTTAATTTTTTATCAATCCTGATGATTTAATGAATGTCAAGGTAGGGCGAGAAGAATAATCTAGTACAATTTTTGTCACTGACACATTGAATCATGAATCTCGAATGAAATTGACCTGTAGTTCATGTACCTCTATCTCAGAATATATTGAAGGATAGAGTTTGTACGTAATCGAAATGGAACAGAAGTCTTAGACATACCCGTGTCCAGAAAAATATCTCACTCACTAGCACCACATCAAACTCGCGATGTCCATATATCGATAAATTTATGTCTAATTTTATTTATCACAGTTTTAGTAACTCCACATTACCGATGCTATAACTATTATTAAACACGTTGGACAAATTGTTGAAGCTGATCCGAAAAATCCATATAACTTCTGATTGTTGAGTGATTCTTCTTCTGTGCTGACTCGAATTGCTTTCGTGATATTGCGTGGAATTCCGATAACATTCCCCAGGATTTCTGTGGACTGGACACATGTGAATAGAATTGTATTCCGCCTGTTGTCATTGAGCGGTTTCTCTACCGGAAATCGAAGTTGAACTACAGTACTTCTCAGTTTGATTTTCTCATCATTATCATAGGAAAAACTCAGCCGCTGAGGTAGTTCTTTGAGAAACTTGCCATTCACCTATGGAAAATATTGATGAATATATATATATATATATATATATATATATATATATATATATATATATATATATATATATATATATATATATATATATATATATATATATATATATATATATAAAATTCAATGGACGATGCATCAAATATGTGATAGTTCATAGATAAATGAGAGGTAATAAGATATACTTGTCAAAAATCACTAACTAAACAATTCCATATTCGACTATTTCTTAATATATTCTAATGGGTGTTTTTTGAGAGGTATAGAATTTTATGCGGGCATTACTGTTGAAGATGGCGACCGATTCAACAGCTGAGAAGTGATTTATTCTCAGGTTGTTTGGCAGTTCATCATGAATAGACTCACGCTTAAACAACGCTTGCAAATATTGCAATTTTATTTCGAAAATAATGGTTCTTTGCGGAATACGTATCGCACACTACGTCCATTTTATCGTCGACAAAATCGTCCATCAGAGCAGTTATTCGATTGACCATGGGACGCTTTCGCACCACGTTTACTCTTATTGGTAACTCGCATTCCCAGAGACGCAGTACGGTGCGTACAGAAGAAGCTATTGCTACCGTAGAGCGTAGCATTGATGAAGACCCGAATGAGTTCATCCGCCATCGAGCACAGGAATTGAATCTGTGTCCATCCACTTTATGGAAGATTTTGCGGAAATATCTTGGTTTGCGTGCTCACAAAATCCAACTCGTGCAAAAATTGAAACCAAACGATCATCAAGCAAGGCGTAGATTCGTCGAAAGGGCCCAAAACGAGATTGCCGCTGTTCCCGATTTTCATAACCTAATTTTGTTTAGCGATGAAGCGCACTTCTGGTTGAATGGATACGTCAACAAACAAAACTGCCGCATTTGGAATAAAGATAATCCTCAAGTGTATGTAAAAACAACGTTACATCCAGAAAATCTGACTGTTTGGTGCGCTTTATGGGCTGGTGGAATCATTAGTCCGTACTTCTTCAAAACGATGATGGCCAGAACGTTGCAGTCAATGGTGATCGTTATAGAGTCATGATTACTAATTTCTTCATTCCTGAATTGAACAACCATGATGTCCAGGAGCTGTTGTTTCAACAAGACGTCGCAACATGTCACACAGCTCGTGCCACAATCGATTTATTGAAAGACACTTTTGGTGACCGCCTAATTTCACGTTTTGGACCTGTGAATTGGCCTCCAAGATCTTATGATTTAACACGGCTAGACTACTTTCTGTGGGGCTATGTAAAGCTATTGGTCTATGCAGATAAACCACAAACGCTTGACCATTTGGAAGACAATATTCGCTTTGTTATTGTCGATATACGGCCACAAATGTTGGAAAAAGTCATCGAAAATTGGACGTCCAGATTGGACTACATCCGAGCCAGCTGTGGCGGTCATATGCCAGAAATCATATTTAAAATGTAATGCCACAGGATTATTTTTCGAATATAAAAAATCCTTGTCAATCGAATGATCTACCGTTGTTTTATTGCAATTTAACGTTCTATACTTCTGAAAAGACACCCGCTATTATGGCTCATTCTTGATAATGATATTAAAGGCGACACAAGTCGAATAAAGCATTGTTCAGTTAGTGATTTTTAGACAAGTTTATCTCATTACCTCACATTTATATATATATATATATATATATATATATATATATATATATATATATATATATATATATATATATATATTCAATGTTTGATTGGGATTGCAGTCCTGAACAGAGAAATAAGTTACCTCTACAGTATTTTTCAAGCTTTCATTATTATCAGTTTATATAACAGGGCAGTATTGAAAATTTCTCTTACAATTACTGTGAAGTTAGTCCGAAAGTACATTTGTTTCTTGAATTTCAAAAATAAGTACGAGTATTTCCAAATGCATGGGGTTTGAATATTTTTGAATTCCGCGTTTTTAGTAGTAGAAGGAAGCAACAACACTAAATGCTTTCCTCAATTCTCCTTTTCATTCCAGATGCGTTTCCAAGGGCGTTTCTCAAATTGCATAACTTTGTCCGAAGTTTTATTACTAACGAAAAGAGAATGAATTTATTTTGTGTATTTTGAGTGGAGTTTTCGGTAACTAGGATATCAGAATATGAGCCATTAATCAGAAGAACCAAACAGATTTATATATGTATATGTTGCTTAGATGATCTGTATCAGATTTTTTATTATCACAATTTCCTGTATCTTTTTATATGAAACAATATTTATTACGCAAATAATCACAACAAACGCCTTTTCATAGAAATGTCCGGTTCTAGAAGTTTTTTAGAAATTCCAATTCTTTCGAAAATTAACATTTTCTAGAGCTTGGAAATTACTAAAGGGGTAACTAATTTTCCTGTCCTGGATTGCAATCCCAATTATTCATTGAAAAATAAATATATATATATATATATATATATATATATATATATATATATATATATATATATATATATATATATATACTTGTATTGAAACTTCTAGGGTATATTGGTCCTCAATGGAAGTTAGTAGTCTTTCTCAGTATGAAAACTCTCATTCAAATTCATGGGAGAAAACAAAATATACAAATTGTAAAAATAGTAGGTAACAATTTTGGTTTTTGAAAATTAACGAAGAAAAATATTGATACCAAGGTTACTTTCACTGAAACTAAAATGATGTTATTCATTTTCAACCATTTGTTCATGTACGTTCTCGTCTTTTCCACTGTTTTTCTCAAATTGGAATTAATTATTCATCGTAATGAGTATATTTTCGTTTTTTTTTTGTTTGGGCATATATTCAAAGTAGGTTGAAATATATGTGATTAAAATTTCTGATGTCAGTTTTCACATTCATAGAGTTTGGGTTTTTCTTCATATGTATCTCCATGAATTCTCTTTTTCTTTGGAATTTGGTGGTGACAATTTCCGTTTCGTCGATGTTGAATTTGTGATTTTTTTCCTCTCCATGGTTTGTCGAAGCAGTTCAAATATTTTTGTCATGGCAGTGGCCATTTGGACGGTTTTGAAGACATTGCGGAACTTGCTCAATAAAAATCAATTAACTGAGATTGAGGATTAAATTAGACTAACTCAGTTGAGCTGACCGCTTGAAACATGTCGATTCAACGTTGTTATATTATTTTATTATTCAATATGTTTGTGAACGTTAAGCCAAGAATTTGATTGAAATTTTTATACATCGATTAGTTGAAATTAATTGTTATTATTTTAGTTTCAGTCAAAAGTTACCTTCGTATCCATTTTCTGGAGAATATTGATAGGGATATTGATTGAATTTCAATGAAGTGAACAGAGTAGCCACGCCAGACGAAGCAATATACTTGTCATTAAGTGAGAAATTTTCATCAATTTATTTACATTAAATGATATCTGTAGAACACGGATGTATTCTACTTACCATTTGTCCATTAATGCTCCAAGAGATAGATGGCTTTGGATCTCCTAGACCTGAGGAACAAGTTGCAACGATAGTTTCTCCGACTAGATATCTGTCATTCATTCCCTCAATTGTCGGATTGTTTTGAGGAATTGCTGAAAATTACAGTTTCGGTGTGAAAAAATTCAACATTCTTGAATAGACTTCGAAATTAGAAAACCTACATCCGTAATTTGAAACAAACGGTTACTAAATAACAATAGAGAAAAAATGGGCGAAAACAGTATGTTTACTATCAAATTAGTTATACGGAGCTTGAAATAAATCAAAGGAATGAAACACATGATATAAAACCAAGGACTAATGAAATGAAAATGAATAAATGGAAATTTCAATCAAACTATTAATTATTGCTTTTAGTAAACCGAAAACAGATCGAAACGTCCTGTGAATTAATTTTTGTTTCTAATACAGACGATAATTCATCATTTTAATTCAATTAGATACTCACTTTCAAATTTGATATGAGTACTTGCTTTTATGCAACTTTCACTCAGTTTTCAAAGTTCTGTTTCAAATTACCAATAAATATTTTATACAAATGTAATTGGACAGTCTATTGTAGAAATCATATAAATATAAATACTCCACAATATGAATTAATGATGATTGAATAACGAACTGAAAAAACCACGATAAACATGAAATATTCATATAGGAAATAGTAAGGTTATTCGAATTGTTCAGAATCATAAAAATCATAGGGTTTCATACCTGGTCGGAAATATAAATTAATCTTTCAAACTTTTCATATTCAAATGGAGAATCGCTATTTTGCAATATTAGAACGTTTTCGACATCCCACTCAACATATTTCCTCTCCTGGTGGCTGAATATAAAATATACTTGCGAATTTGTTTTATTTTATGCATTCAATCGAAAATCCACTTTCAGAGTCTAGCCCAAAAATATCTGAATGGAATATATGCTGTATTATTTTTTACGAGCGGCATAATAACTTTGGTTGAAAGAAAGTTAAACTGAAAGTAAAGACTAGTCTAGTGTTTTTATTTTTAGTGACTAAGCAACGACCAGATATAAACATTTTAATGATGAAAGGAACTACTGATTGAAAAACTGACAATTGTCGTAAATTTTGGAGTGTGCAGAATAAGAACTTCATGAAAATTTCATAACTCTAGGGCAGGTAATCATATAACTCGTGGAATATATATATATATATATATATATATATATATATATATATATATATATATATATATATATATATATATATAAAATATATATGAGATACGAATACATACTATGCAAATGAACAAAAGTAAAAGTTCTCCGCAAAGCCCACAATCATAAGCAACTTTTGACACGTGTTTTCAGCTGGTTGGCTCATTATACCAGCGTAGCCAAGTTCAAGATGTACGAACTTGGAAATGGGAGAACCAAGGCAAAGTTTGTTGCGTCGTTCTGATAACATCAACTTTTGTTCATACTTTTTTCCATATGAAACGATTTTTATAAATAATTCAAATGCTCGGTTAGAAAATTCTGACCGAGAAAAGAGGATGAATAGTCTCCTCAAAGGACATGAATTGATGAACCTCCCAACATGGGAATTTCATGCAGAAGGTGGAGGGTCGCTTCTTTTTTTGCACAATTGTTCATTCGTTTTCTTACATTTACAACTTCCTTCAACTCGAACTTGTTTACGCCGTTCTGATGATAGCCTACAAGATCGAAACACGTGTTAGCGGCTGCTTCCAATTCCGAGCTATACCGATAACTTCTATTTTTGTTTTCATTTACGATCTTATAAAACCTTTTTAATATACTATTTCAATTCTGAGTTGCAAAATTCTGCAGAAGATAAATAGTTTTCACTGAGTGTTTGACATTTTATGAAGAAATGAACTCATCATAAGAGTTGACTATAAACACTAACATATAAATATATTATTGAAAATTATACATGAAGCTCAGTGAAAACAGTAAATCGAGAGAGTGAAATAATGAATCCAATTCAGACGAGAAGACATTTCCAGGATATTATTGTGTCCGTTTCTATGGTAAGTGATTGTAGCCTACTTTTAAACGATGAAAGATAGGAATATCAGCCTCATCTGACGAAAAAAGGGAATTTATCATGAAACAATCAACCGAAATTACCCATTCGTTTATACAGTGAACAAACACATTGGATAACGTTCCTTTTACTGAAAAAATTAATGAACATTAGGATTTTTTCTCCAGAATTCAAGGAGAGATCGTTGGTAGAAAATGTGCTAACAATCCATGTGACAATGTTCAAATGGATTAAGATGTTGGTTCAAATATACATCGGCAATATCGTTTAATGAATGTGTTTTGTTGCAGGAATTGTCATGCTAAGTAAAAATATGTGAAATAAATTATATAATGTGGTATATACTCTATATAAAGATATATATATATATATATATATATATATATATATATATATATATATATATATATATATATATATATATATATATATATATATATATATATATAAATATACAATATATTACTATTTTGTCGAACTTTCATTGCTTATAAATTTGAGTTCCAATTCTGAAACAAAATTATGATCAAATCAAAAATGGGATGATGAAATTGAAAGAATTGACCTGAAAATACTCAACTAGGTTAATAATTACTATCCTGTGGACTGAAACCGAAATATAAAATGAAATAGAATAAATTGCAAATGAAAGGAAATGAAAATAAAAAGTTTTCCACATTTAAAAAGTTGAACAGTTTCCACTTGGTAACGGTTAAATAAACATTCCTAACCGAAACGTCGTGTGAATTTGATATCCGATTCAACCCTCCATTCGTTCAATAATCGCAAGAATGCTTCTATCCAATTTTATTATAAATTTTTAGTTTTTATATTATTTTATTTGCAATTGGCCTAATTTTGTTCGATTTGTTTTTAATTTAAGTTTATATTTCTGTTTCAGCCCTCAGGATACTAACTATAGAATTTTATGAAATTTTTGAATTAAATATGATTAATTTTATCATTCAATTTTCAGAACTATAAATTTAAAAATTAACACACTTGACTTGAGTTTCACTGAATATATAGAAAACTCCACATATGTTTCGGGTGGTTAACCCATTATCAAGCGTAAACAATATTACGCAGTAATATTGTATACTCTTAATAATGGGCTAACCACCCGGAACATATGCAGAGTTTTTAATATATTTAGTGAAACTTTTTAAGTCAAGTGTGTCAATTTTTAATTTTATAGTTTTTAACATAATGAATAATTGATGAGGACGATACTTGATGTAAATCGATAAACATAATAAAACAATTGTTAAACTGATTTACACATATATTAAAAATAATACTGCATGACGTACGTACGTACGTACTGCAGAGTCTGCACGTAGCATTTGAAAAAGGTGAATCTCATCGAAACGTACGTCATGCAGTATTATTTTTAATATATGTGTAAATCAGTTTAACAATTGTTTTATTATGTTTAACATAATATTTTACCAAGAGATAAGCGAAACCTCCGTGTCATTTATTTAATTTTTCATTTCATCATAATTCTGTTTCAGAATTAAACTTTCAATTATTTAACAGGGAATAGAATTCCGACAAAAAAGTAGAAAATCATAATTGCCAACATCTTTAAATGAATTCTGTTTCGTATGATTGGTCTAATATAGAAGAGAGGTTGTATATTTTCATCTTCAGATATAAAAGACTGAATTTAATAATTGTTTCAGATATTTATTGTTATGGCTTAGGTATATTAATCACAGCCATATTCATTCAATGAAATGAATCACATGTTTCAGTAGTATCAATTGATTCCTCTTGAAATATTTGATTTGAAGGCATTGTTGATGGAATTGAAGATATAATAATAACAACTTGGCCAATTTCTACCAGAATTCACTCATGTTGTAGAAATATAGTTTTGATTCACATACTTTCAACCATTAAACTCATATTTAATTGTGTTGCCGTTTACTTGATGTAAATCCATTATAATTGAATATAAACTTAAATTCAGAAACTTGAACTTATGATTTACACTTTATTGACTACACAGCATGACGGTTTCTCGTCGTTACAAACGACTTCTTCAGATGCTTACAAAATAATAACAACATTTTGAAAAACACAAAAATATAAATATCAGGGAATTTGAGATTCTATGGCTTTCGGTTTTACCCAAGATATTCCATTCTGACCTATAATTTCTATTACCTGAAAAGGTATAACAAGGGTGAATTGTTTAATTCTATCTGTTCATTTAGCAAATTTCCAGAATTTTGAAGCCGATTTATTTCCACTATTTCCCAATAATCTAATTGACTACTTCTCTCTATATTGTGTAAAATTTTGAAATTCGTATCCAAATTCGTATCGTACACAATTCTTCATGCCACCCATATCCACATAAAATGGCAGCGTTTCAAAGTATGATACACAGATTAACAAATATACCTTTATCAGAAGAAAATTTCAATAGAGAACTGAACATCATTGAACAGATTGCGGTTAATAATAATTATGAAAGCGATCTAATGTCAAAAACTGTCGGAAAGCTCTACGATTAGTATTTCCTTATCAGTCGGATAGAAAGAGTAAATATAATAGTTTAACATACTTTGGGACCATCAGGCAAAAAGTCAAAACCTTTATAAGTAAATATAATTTTAATATTTCATTTAAAACGAACAATAATTTATAGAGGCAAATTAAGAACAATAAAAACAATATTAAAAGAGAAGACAAATCAGGTGTTTACCAATTGAATTGTGGAACATGTCCCGGTATATATATATATATATATATATATATATATATATATATATATATATATATATAAAACTAATAGAAATTTCGGTACTAGAATACAGGAACATAAATATAGCTTCGCGCTTAATAAAAGTTATTTGAATTATGCTAACCATTTATTAACAGAAAACCGTACTGTGATACGAATTTCAAAATTTCACACAATATAGAGACTAGTCAATTAGATTATTGAGAAATAGTGGAAATAAATCGGCTTCAAAATTCTGGAAATTTGCTCAATGAGCAGACCGAATTAAACAATTCACCCTTGTTAAAGCTTTTCAGGTAATAGAAATTATATGTCAGAATGGAATGTCTTAGGTAAAACTCAAAGCCATAGAATCCCAAATTCCCTGATATTTATACCTGTGCTTTTCAAAATGTTATTATTCTGTAAGCATCTGAAGAAGTCGTTTGTAACGACGAAACGCGTCAAGCTATGTAGTCAATAAAGTGTGAATCATAAGTTCAAGTGTTTGAATTTAAGTTTATATTCCATTAAACTCATAATAATGATTACAAACCTCGAAACATATGTTGAGTGTATTAAATGATTTCTCTTCAATTGAGGCAGATGAGTTTCTCAAAAAATTCATCCATCAGTCGAGATGTGTTTCAAGCCGTACATATTTATTCGATTCTTATAGTTTTTAATTGTTTGTAAAGGAATGAAATATCGAAAAATGTGTCAAATTCATTAGAAAAAAGTTTCAGATAAAAAAATTTTCTTTGAATATTTTTGAGACGAGAGTGCCGAGATGTTCATTTTTTTATATCATTCCAGTCATTTGAAATTTATATAAAATACCTGCTACTGTGATGTTGTGAGTCTGTGATGCCAGCCGAAACGTGGGTGCTTCTGTGGACACCTCACATCTGTAAGCCCCTGAACTGAAAGTTCTCGATAATTCAGTCAGCACCAAATTACACGCCGTCATAGCGCATTTTGTCCTCGACAGATCGACGTTTATACCTGTCACTTGAAATTGAAGAAGTTTACTTCCTGCTGGACTATATCTGAAGAACTCGTGATCATCCTTGTACCATTTAACTGCGTACAATTCTTCACCACCCATATCGAATTCACAATATAGTTGCATATCTTCTCTCGGATCCTGAATAACAGGAACTGTCATATTTGTGAGCCGAAGACCGGAACATTCTGGAACACGACAAAGCTATACTTCAGTAAATTGAAGAATTATCAAATTCAAAGCTTATGAATTACTATTGTTAGAGCTAGACTGAAGGAAAATAATGTTTTCTAGTCTCATTTTGGTCCTGACATAAAAACATATGTTATTGCCTTCCTCGATTACACATATCAAGCAAGTTTGAAAAACTGTCACACACCCTCGCACCATTAGAAAACAAATTAGGGGAAGGTTTTCAGTTTGGAATCATTAAAGGGTCGGCTAAATGTTACGGAGGATTGTAAATTGCTGCGTTTCAAACAAAGGGTAATGGTTACAAACTTCATGCAACTGACCTTATATATATATATATATATATATATATATATATATATATATATATATATATATATATATATATATATATATATATATATATATATATATATATATATATATATATATATATATATATATATATATATATATATATATATATATATGATTATAATTTTATTGTCTAATATAAAACATTCGAGTAGGTACCAGTGGCGTAGCGTGCCTTGTCGGGGCCCTGTATGAAAAATTTATTTGTTTGGAGGCCCTTATATGGGGGTAAAGATTTTCCTGAACTTCTAATGAATTCTCTTACACACTTTAACATAGCGGTTCAGCATTCTTCACATTCTCGCAAAAATTTGTTTTTCAGAAAATCAGGATTCCGAACTTTCAGAGAATAGAATCTTATATACTATTTTTATTAGAGCTCATTCGAATTAAATTATTTCAGAAAAAACTTGTTTTCAGTTATAAAGAAACTCAAAATATTCGATAGTGTGGGAAAGGAAGGCTAATGAAATGTATGATTGTATGAATCAATTTGAATGCTAATCTTTTGATTCTAATACTGCAAGGGAGGCAGCTTATTATTATTTTTCAATTGAATCAATTTATTCAAATTGAAGATAGACCTGAAACTTCAGCAATCGTTGATTCATTTATATATATATATATATATATATATATATATATATATATATATATATATATATATATATATATATATATATATATATATATATATATATATATATATATATATATATATATATATATATATATCGATTTTAAGATGGGATAAAATTTTCTTACCTGTTAGAAATGCAGATAGGGAAATTATAATAATTATGTCCAATATTCTATTGTTCTCTGACCAAGTTTTGTTCACTCGACTCATTTTTGTGGATTATAATTTATCACTCATTTGTTTCATTCTTCTCAATATGATGGTTGACGAATTTGAATATGTAATTTCTAGATCTTGGCATTTCTGCCATATTTAGAAAAAAATAATTGTTCGCTCAATTAGTCAATTATATAATTCTTACATTTCTTGGAAACAACTGAAAAAATTATTTAAAATGAAGGAAACAAAATTATTTCAGATTTTAGTCATAAAAAAAATTAATAAGTTTTTCCTTATTCAAACGATTAATATATTTCTATACATTTTTTTATATAATTATATGTATCGTATCATTCACTTGTATTGTATCATATAAGTATTTTTTAATTAATAATTATTGAATGGAAATCATATGATTTTTTTCATTATTGTGATCTTCTTCACTATCTCTGACTCTGTGTAAGTAAGAAGAAATTTTATTCTGTGAGTCAAAACTACAGAAACAATGGAGTAGATTTCATATGACATTTTCTTCAGGTTTCAATCACGAAAGTAGTACGAAAAATATTCTTTTTCTTCTCTATATTTTGTATGGAAAAAATTTCATAAATTTCTCATTTTATGATCTAGCTGAAATTCAGTGAAATAAAAAAATTATATGGGGAATTTGTATTATGAGGGTGAAAAAATGAAAATATAACTGACATTTCTCTTCGGTGTAAGTTTTTTTAAAACACTTTGTATATTAGAGATAACTCAATTTCAGATTATCTTCACTCGCGTAGTATGCTCAGAATTCATAAAAACCAATTATTCACATTCACCGAAATTTAATATCCTTCAAACATGAATTCTGTCGACGCGTCGTTATCCCGAAATTTCACCTTAGCGTCGCGACGCTTCACCTCACGTCCTGACATCAACTGAACTTGCAACGGGCGCGTTCGCCGTGGGCGTGTCTTCTTTGATAAGCCGGAACGGTGCAGACTCCGGTTTGGTCCGTGTTCAGAAACTAAAGAAGCGGACTTTCTAGATCTAATCGGAAAGGATAGGTAGGTACTTCTCAGAGAACTAATGAAAATTGAGCTGAGGCAGCTTTTAATCAATAAATTTCTCTTTGATTGTGGGAATCTACATTTTCGATTAAAATAAAAATATAGTTGATGGTGACGAATTATTTTGGGACGTGAAGAAGAAATTTGAGAAGAATTTTCCTTGTAGCGGAGATTATTGAAATATTTCAATTTTTGTAGGGTTTCTCATCAAATGGCGAGGCCACGAAAAAGTTTTTTACATGGTTCGACACCTTTGAAATCTTGAAAAAATGAAAGTTCCTACTTGAGCTAGTGCTCATCAAGAGAACACACAATTTAGCACAACTAGGAAATGTTGACTTTCACCGATCACCAGAAAAGATTTTACTAGATAGCCAAGATTATACACTTTGGTCTCTTTCAGCCTCACTATTCAGCTCATGATAAGTTGTCTAGTGTTTAATTGCCACTGCATCCTTTTCTTGGTCCTCTGATATTTCTGGAAGAAAAGAGAGATTCGGTGCGAGCAACCCTTCAAGTAGTTCTTCATCCATTCGTTTGATGTGTTAAAACAATCAATATCAACCCAACATTTCTGCTACTCTAGTTGTTGTTAGTTTTGAGCTTTGTTTTTTCAACGTAACCAAATTATTCTTGTTATAGTGAGCGAATAATTTTGGATAATATTGATGTTTGCTCTTCTCACTTTTATTCGAATTCCATTCGGATAACCGCTTTTTATGCTTGGAACTAAGAAGTGATTGAAAAAGTTATATGTCTCCAATTCTTGAGAGAAACCACAAATTAGATATGGAATGTACTTTATTTCACAAAGACTTTTTACCATCGCTACACAAGGTTGAGGAATATTTTATTGAATAATTGAATTTTGATTTTATCAAAATAATGTTCAAAATGTTTTACTAGCGATTCATGCAGGAGTACCTATTTGAATATATTCAAAATGAATGAATTTTGTTAGTTTGTTCCACCCGAATATCAATGAAGTGGATGAATAACAGTAGTGCACGTTCAGATAAAAATTTTTCTTCATTCTTCTCAGTCTAACTCAATGTTGAATAATCTAGTCTAACATTAAAGTGTTTTTTGCTCTTTCAAAATGAATGAAACGACATCTTTTATTTCAAAAGGCTGAAAAATATTGGGATATTTGTTCGGAAAAGTTCATTCAGGCAAATTATTGCGAAATTTTTCATTTTTCATTTATTTCGAATACTGCAGCTTGAATATCAGTGAGTGATTCTTCAAAATTTTTCCAGTAAAATTTGAATTCCATCGTTATTCCTAGAGCCGTACTTCAAGTGAACTTTCATGAACCGAACATTTCGGAAGACCGAATATTGAAGAGCAACTATTCAATTTCTTTATTCATGCGAAGCCGGGTCCTGTTTCTTTCGTAAACTCTGGACGCTTAATTTCCGTTCGAACTTGAGATTGCTTTCCATGATCCGTTGCATGCTGACACTTTATTTCGACCTCCAGATGGAAACAGAATACCGTGGAAATAATTCAGCAAGCTCGTGAATTTCACATTTATTTTCGAGAAACGTAGGACTTTAAGAGGACGTTCCTCATCGAAATTTCGATGGTTCTTCTTCGCGTAAAACGATTTTATTTAATTAAATTCTGTTTGTCGATGAATAATAGGTAATTCCAAATAATTGTCGAAACAGGCACCTAGTGAAACACCTAGCATAATAAAAAAGTTGATACACATAATTATTGATAATGGAAATGAAGGGATGAATTGGATTGGGGGTCACAATCTGCCTGCATATTGAACGAAATACATTTTGATAATGGTGAATAGTTTGTCAAAAATGTCGTGAATGGGGTCATAAAAAATGTCACGTTAGCTATAAATCTGGAGAAAAAATATATATGGGAATGCCAGTTTTTCTTTTCTTCAGCAAATATATTACATGCATTTTTCACATTTTATTTTCAGAATTCGCGAAAACATGGAAAAATATCGTAGTGTGATTTCGAACTCTTGAATTCTGTATTAGTGGGTTATATTCTAAGAATCCCCTTTTTTACGAAGCACAAAGAATGATATCAACGTATACTTGCAAAAAAATTACAAGGATGCACTGGATTGTTGCATTCTAGTATGATCAAAATCACTCAATAAATTTCACGAAATTCTTCAATGCAGATGGGATATGTTTCGAGCTTCCCATCTATTTTCGAGAGTTCAAAACAAGCAATAATTTTTATTGAACTTGTTTTATTAGGTTAGTAGCCCGAAATGCCGAACAATTTCAAAATAGTTTCAATATATCTAGAGAAAAACAGAAGCTCAGCATTTAGGCTATAGAATTATGTATTTACTCCCGAGTAGCTCTCTGCACAAACGTTGTTTTTGTAAAAAAAAACTATCAACCTTCGACAGTGAATGTTTGGTGCATTTCGAGGAACATCGATTCGGAAATACCATACGGTGGTATCTTATACTATTTTGGAACTCATCAGTGGCATATATCCAAATAATCGTCTTTCGATGCTCTTTCCAAGCGCACTAGGGTGCTATATGTTCGAAAGGCGGAAAAAGGGAGTAATGATACTCACGTGTCCCCCTGTGTTGAAAAACGAGATCAACTCTCTTAAATGTAGTCGAATGAAGTCGATGATAAAACTTCAGTACGAAAACGAATATAAACTCGATAATATTGATAGAACCGAAATGTTCATTTCAAGGAAGCACCATTTGAAATAATTACGTAAATTGTTGTTCCTTTTAGGTATACTATTAAGGAGGAAAGGCAATCAGTTAATTGGAGTAGTCAGAGGTAGTCAAAGAAGATAACCACAATTTCAAGACCCATCGCAATAATAATTTTCTCAGTTTATGTTAATTACAACTAAAACGGAACACGTTGGGATTTGTGGCGAATATTCCTACTTCATAGTGAATAATTGCAGAGAGTAATTAGATCGGCCATATGAGGAGGGTCAAAGTAAAAGCCATTACATTCAAGTCCCGCTTGTAAATGATGCCATCTCGTTACGCCCTTTCGGTCGAATACGACCAGGACACTGATGTTTTTTGGAGCACGTGGAGAGGTTATAGTAATTCAGATAAGATATTTTCATTTAACAGGGACATCGAAATTAAATGAACTCATATTCCGTGCATTTGTGAAGTAGAAAATGAGCGAGTAGGAAACAATTTCTATCCTCTAATAAAATAACTCGAATCGAAACAAAATATTGCTCATCGCCAAATCTTGAGTAGGATGTTTTCATTATCATTATTTTTGTTCAAAGAGCACAAACAGATTCCTTCATAGCTCAGGTGTTTGGATGTACAGTTTATCGCCGACTCCGAACGGCCCAAGAAGGCGGTGGAAATCGAAGCAGCCAGCTCCAATAAGCCGAAAATTATAAGGTCACTGTAATATTTGACTATTGGGCCTTGTATATATGGTTCAGCAATAATTCATTCTGGCATTGGCCTAGCTATAGAGTAAAGCTGACATCTTTTATTACATATTTCACGTAACCGTGTAGTATTTTTTTTGTTGAATTTGCTATAAAGTTTGTATATATTACATATAAAGTTTAAATGTTAATATCAACGTATAAGGTAGTGTAATACGTTTAGCTTCTATTAACTTGATATCCTACTGCATCTCTTAAATTAATATGAGACGCTACTTTCGGGTGGTTTTTTAGAGTTAAGTTTTTCATGTTGGCGGAACTAGTTGGTAATGACATCCAAACGTCATCTGTTAAAGTGAAAAGCTTTCAGTATACTCTGCCATTTTATCGTAAAAAGACTTACAAACAAGCAACGATTGCAAATTGTTGAAATTTACTACCAAAATTCGTGCTCTGTGAGAAATGTGTATCGTTTGTCACGAACATGTTATGGTCGTCATTCCGCACCAAGTTTACTTTGTTTGACATTAAACCATTGTCTCGCATGCGTACAGTGCGTACTGAAGAGAATATTGCAGCCGTAGCGTACAGTGTTAATGAGGATCGTGAAATGTCAATTCGTCGCCCTTCTTAGCAATTGGACATGTGTTACTTAACCACTTCGAAAATTTCACGTGATGATTTGGGTTTGAAACCCTATAAAATTCAACTTCTGCAAGAATTTGAAGCCGAATGACCCTCCACAACGTCTAATTTTTGGTGAATGAACAGCTTAATGAAAATCCGCTGCTTCATCCAAAAATTGTGTTCAGCGATGAGGCTCATTTCTGGATTAACAGATATGTAAATCAACAAAACTGTCGCATAGTTACAAAAATAACCAATGCATCCCGAAAAAACGACAGTTTGGTGTGGTTTATGGGCTGGTGGCACCACTTTTCTTCAAAGACGACCGTGGAAGAAACGTAACCGTCAACGGCGAACGATATCGAGCCATGATACGCTACCTTTTTTGCCCAGGTTGGCCGAGTTGAACTTGAGTTGACTATCCATTTGTCAACTGTACGTATGTATATATTGTTTTTTATCACCTAAATTGTTTAATATGGTATATTAAAATCTAAAAGATTCAAGTGCTTCTTGATCAAGTTTTGTTGTTCGTTTTTATTTTATTATTTTTGAAATTTTTTTTATTCTTTCTCCCTTTATATGTTTTATTGTATTGTATTATATTACCTGAATTGTTTGAAAAATTGAGTATTTTCATTTCTTTTATATCTATCATTTATGTCATTACTTGTAACATTCATATTCAATAATAATTATATTTATTTAGCAATACCTATGACAAAATCATATAACTATGCATTTGGGTTCAAAATATATTATTTACAATTATATTTTCAAAACGAACTTAGCTAATTTACGCTTGAATACCATCAGGTCACCAACTGTTTTTATGGAGCTAGGCAAATCAATAAATGCGTTGAATCTTTCATAAAATATAATATTTTTAAATTTAGATAGCTTACAAACTTTCATGTTTAAATTGCCAGAATTTCTGTATTATAACCGTGCACATCACTGACTCATGTTTTATTTTGTATTACTCTATATGGGAACAATTTGTTTTCAATTTTAAATACAAATATATAAGTAGCAAAAAGTATTCCCTGTTCAACTGACATTACTTCTAAACAATTGAGCATGCTTTGGATTGGAATATACCTATTACATTTCAAAATAGTTCGCATAGCCTTTTCTATAGCCTTTTTAGCTGATGCGCTTAAAGTTGTTTTTCTTGGAGATTTTAGACTTTTTGAAGTCGACATGATCATTGAAACTCAATTTCTCATCTCACATAACGCCTTAATATTTAACAAGTTTACCCTTTCAATGTTCTGGTTTTGAATTTCAATACTTATATTTTCGTTACTTCATATCTTAAGAATTTTACTTGTGCCAAAAACTATAAATTTAGGCTTTGTCATATTCAGCGATAAACTGTTATCGCTTAGTCATTAATTTATTGCTACCAAGTCTCTGTATCCGATTTGTTCTCTATGATTTTTTCAACATGAAAAGCAATATCATTAATCTATAAGGAGAATAGCAGTGGATCCAAGTCCTCACCCTGAGGTACGCCAAAATCAACTCCAATGCTGTCCGAAAGAACATCATTGATCTTAACTTTTTGAGATCGTGAATGTAGATAAGAATTAAACCATTTGTTTACTAGACCTTCAAAACCAATTTCATTTAGTTTTTTCAAGAGTAATGATCTACATAAGGTATCGAATGCTCTTTTGAAGTCCAATAATCACTACCTCCTCTTTATCCATAGCTTTATACCATTCCTCACATATGCTTAACAGTGCTGTCTCACAGGAGGAATTTCTCTTGAAACCTGATTGTAAGTCAGAAATAACTGAATGTTTTTCACATAATTCTTGAATCTGATTTTCATTCACTAGTTCTAGAATTTTTTCATATGGTGGAAGAAGGTTTATAGGTTGAAATTCCTTCAATTTAACAGTGTTACAAATGTTTTTGAATTTATATTCGATTATACCTTATAATTGAGTTTATGTAACCTGTAAGGCATATTTTGTGACTGAATTCTTATTTACTTTAATTTAATAAGTTGTACTTAATTTTTAAGTTGTAATTTAGGTTCATCGAAGTGCCAATAAAGTAAAGTTTAAATAAAATTCAATTCACCTATATCCTGAATTGCAATATATAATGGAATATCTTGAGCTAAGTGCAATCAGTCTTGAGAGAACGAGAAAAAATTCCCAAAAAGCTCTGATATTTATTTGAGATCCTACCCTATTTTTCTAAATTGAAAAATTTTGTTATCTGGTTCATAAACAACAATTTGAGTGAAAAGCACGTGTACTCCAGAAATGGATTGTAATCCCCAAAGATAATTTTTCGCCTATTCTGTAGAACAGAAAATACAATTCGTATAACTTTTATCGGACAGGTATCTAATATAAAAGAGCCATAACTTTCTTTCTAGAGACGTTACTTCGTGTGGGCTGTAATGAAAAATTTATATCCTCAGCTGCCTGTTTCGCTAAAATAATGTTGAAGACATGAGTTTTTACTTGGTTATTCTGTTCACGTATGGAATGGTATGATATATAAATCAGTAAGAGCAATGAAAGCTGTATCATAGTTGAAAATTAACTAGTTGATATTGAATCGTTAATTGGTTCTTTCTGAAAGCTTCATTTCGAATGACAGTTGTAATTGTACCCAATAAATTCCTTTCAAATATAAACTATTGCTGTCAAAGTAGGCTTCAATCATGAGGGCCTATAAATATATCCAAGAACTTTTCACCGTAAAAAAATTGATGTGATGAGATTTTTGTTGAGAGTACGTGTATGGCAATACAGTCAATTGACAAAACTGCATAAGTCTTCAAGGCCCTCGAGGCCTGATATAGCTCGAAGATTAGGATATGAGCGAAGCAAGGCTTTGTTATTTTCCGCATGCGTGTCGGACGTGGTGGACGCAAACGCCCAGTACCAAAAGGAGCCACTTATGGCAAACCTAAGAGCCATGGAGTTAATGAACTGAAGCCTGTACATAATCTTCAAGCTATCGCTGAGGAGCGTGTAGGCAGACGATGTGGGGGATTGAGGCTATAAAATTCTTATTGGGTTACCCAAGACTCGTCTTATAAATATTATAAAGTTATTCTGGTCGATCTCTCTCACCAGGCAATTCGTCGTGATACTAAAATGAAATGGATTACGCAGGCTGTCCAGAAACATCACGAACTGAGAGGAAAAACATCTGCTGGCAAGGTCATAGGTACTCTCAGACTAAGGGTGGTTCTCGTAGAGCAGCTTGGCTGAGAAGACACTCGTTACAATTACGTAGAAAACGGTAAGTTCTATATTTGACCAATAAATAATGAGACTTAACTGAGACAAATTTTCAAGTGTGATATATTGAATAGATCAAAACAAACTCCGTTCAAAAATGAAAGAAAAAATGAAATCTTCGATTTTATTTGAACTATAGTATGAAATTATCGATAATTTTCATCAATGTATTGGTTGATTATTTGTGCAAACAGTATATGTTTTCCACAAAATGAAATAATTTTCGTATCGGTCACTTGTCAATTATATGAACTGGATATTATGTGCAATAGTAATTAACTAGAGGTTAATAGCATAACTGTTAAGTTGTAATGGATTCTACGTAGTCTCTCATTTATGATCTAATAAAATGGGTTTTATATATAGTGATGTTTCATTCAAAACAGGGACTCAGCTTGAAATTCCAATTTTCTCCCTGATTTCAAAATGAGGAGTGTTTCGTCAATAGGACCATTACTTCGTATGAGAAAATCTGATAAAAAATCAGATTTTGAATTTCAATTCTAAAATTATTAAATATTTCAGATTGATTTCAGATATGAATAAATTCAGATTTCTCGAACTTTGGCATGTTTTATGAATTTTGAGTTGTAGAGTATACTCTCTCTTTCACAGAGTATACTATACAACTGGTGATATCTAGTGTATAAAGCCGTATATAGTGTACATAGTGGTCCATAGAGTGTCTCATAGAGACACACTATGGTTTATTTTGGTGCCACAACTGCAATTTTTTTATGGAATCTGATGGAATATGAAATATCGGAATGTTTGGAAGAATTCGGGATAGATCAATGGAAATTGACACTGTACGCTATTTATTACTTGCAGCTGTTGAATTAACTGAACCAACAATATGTCAATTGTTGAAGAGTGCTGGAGATGAAGCTTATCATTCAATATTATGATCTTGGTATTTCTGTATATTTCTAGAAAGGTCATTCTGCGAATTTTTATTTTTACAAGACTGTGGAGTAAGCTGTTAGGGTCAGGCTTTTGGTATATATATATATATATATATATATATATATATATATATATATATATATATATATATATATATATATATATATATATATATATATATATATATATATATATATATATATATATATATATATATATATATATATATATATATATATATATATATATATATATATATAATATACTGCATATTTTTGCGTTTTTTCTCTTGTATTTGTTCACCTTTTCATTGTTATTTGGCGCTGATATGTTCATAAGAATTGCTGAGTGGAGATGCTTGTCGACTATCACAATATCCAGTTAGTTTTTCATTACCTGTCTGAAGGTATATTATTATTATTTTTTCATTTTAACATACAAAGGCTCACTCAACAGACAGTTTAAAACTGTTCTATAATAGAGGAGCACATATTACAACTGTTAGTTACCTATGAACTAAGTTATATCTAATATGTATAAACTAAAATTTTTTATACATCTCATCGCAATAAAGTTTTCGATGCATTGAATTGAATATTTTCATCTGAAAAAAATACCTAATTTTTCTAAAAAGGATTAGATAAATACACCATGAAGAGCATCTTTATAAAAACTGATAATTGTTCTGACTGTTTCTCAAAAGTCTCTCAAAATTTATGAAATTCGGAGAGAAAATATCCAAGCTGGTCACTATACTTAGCAAGTTTAACCTATTGAAAGATCTATAGACGAGTGAATTCAACATTGTACGGTAATCGGTTTGAACAGTATTGTACGATTTCTTACTACATGTGGATAACAATTAAAATTTATAAGCCTTGTATTTGCAGCAGAATCTATTAAGCCATTAAGTAATTTGTAGGAGAAACATATATCAAAGTACTCACGTCTGGAACTCAAAGATTTCAACGTATAAAATTTCACGTGACTTGCATTTGAAAATTCAGGACTGTTCCTGTTAAAACGGAAATTATCAACCAATTTCAAGCTTAACAGTTTTCACACTGCCAAACATGAGCACTTCACTCATCCCAGATATCATACATCATAAAGCTTCGTCTTTGTGGGTCACCTTTTCATTTTATCCGACCAGTGGCAGCGTTCCCCGTGGAGGCAATCTTCACAGAGAAGGTCTGCGCGTCATTGAAATTAGTCCTAGGTTTTCGATGTCTCCAGGAGTTTTTTTGGAATTATATCAGTGGACCCTGAGAAAGGAATAGTTTTGACGACGTTTATATGCCACTATCTGCAGTCATATTTCGAGTTATCATTAATATTTATATCACACTCCTTTGCTTTTTGAGTGCATTTATGTTTCAATCGCCAATATTTATGCAGTCAAATTCAGATACTGATCTTGAGATTTCAATTCTGTTTATATATTTATTTCGACTTTGGTTTATCACTTTCGATTGATTATTGGAGCTATTGTTTTCATGTAATGTTGAGGCAGGCAGAATGATTTCGAAAGTGATGAAGTAGCCTTTCAATCCTACATCCTAAATCCTAAAGTATTTAGATACAGAAAAGTTTTCGTTCAGAAACGTGATTGAGGAAGATATCGATGAAATATCAATGACGACGTCATGAAAATATAAGTTACAGAAATTCATAATTGGCTTGTCAATTTTCTTAAACTGAGTGATTTATGCTAACTGTGTATCAGATTGAATTATATTTGTTCAGGATATTATGAAAAGTTTCGGTGAATTTGAATCTTTCAACTGAAACTGTATTCGATTTATTGTTTCAGAAGATTTTCAATATCGTACGAATATAGGTCTCCAGAACCAGATAGGAACCATGTGAGAATTGTTTACAATGAAATGATGATGAACCTTCTTCACTCTAGCTGTAATTTTTTTCATTGTACACCCGCTCTTCAAATCCAGGAGCCGCCATCGTTCAAGCACATTAGGTACTGAATTGTGATCTAACAGAACAGAAGAAATTGTCTTCTGAAAAATTTGTATTATCGTTCGTTGTCGTCTTTGAAGTGCCTTTAATTTATGTTAATTAATTATTAATGTATATTATTAATGTTACTTCTTCGTTGAAAACATCAATTGCCAGTTCCATCAGAGAATGCAATCATAATAAGTTGAGTTACTACTGAGCCTGTATATCAAAATTATATATCATCATTTTGTTATGTGGCAATACCTTTCAATATCTTCAGCTATGAAATGTCTTTCCATTGTTAGATTCGATGTATACAATATTCCTGATGTTAACGTGATGCAGCTAAATATCCAGCGGATACATGTCATAATCTACAGAACAAAACAAAGCAATAACTTTGGCCTAGCGGTACATTTTAATTAATGTAAGTATGGGTTTAAACATAATGGTTTCAACACCCCTGCTTCTAAGACGTCCCGGCTAACTTCTTACATGTGGAAGTTTGATAACACAACATAACTTTTTGTTGATGGAGATAATGAAGATAAACAGTTCCTAGAAATTGAACCTAGATAAAATTTAGTATTAATTTGAACACCTTTATGAGGAAAAATAGAACTTTAAGAACATTTACTAGAAATGATACTCTTTCAAAGATGAGTTGAACACTAGTTGTATTGAAAATCATTTGTGATCCAATTGAAGGAAAACATCATTCTTCTATAGCCTTCAATTGAAGGCTATAGAACAATATAGATTGAAGGCTATAGATTGAAATTTGAATTAGTGGTTTTTGCGATTTTGTTTTTTGACTACTGTTACCAATCATAAATGATTAATACGAGAACATCTTCCAAATTTTGAATGTATCCTCTCGAAATAGGAAGGGCGCGTTTTGTAGCTGAAATTTTTGATAGTGTATATCAACTTCTCGAACAACACTTGTAAATTGAACTATTTAATTGAACAGTTATTTGTTCAATTTAATTTTTTTTTATTTTGGACTTTTTTGGAGGGGGTTTGTAATAATTTTCGTGTAATTAAAAATACTTTAAAAATTTCTACAAAATTCTTCAGTACATTCGATGTTTCAGGCTATTAACTCTTTATCAGTTTATTAAGTTGAATACAACTCAAATACAATAATTTCATATAGAACTCACGCTAGTAGATTAGTAGTACGAATTAATAACCAGTCTATTGAAGCACTTTGTGAAATTTGCTCAAATATTTTTGTAAAACGATATTTCCAAATAATCTACGATTTATTATGCTAGGATTTGATTCACATTTTTCTGCCACATGTCATTTTCCATCCCAAGTATATGTATGTCATTGAGAGCTCATCTTCTCGTTATATATTGAAAGTTTGTATATTCTCTATCATGAGGTTATGAAAAGCTTAGATAACTCAGATACTCAGATACATAGTAATTCTTATATTATCGAAATTATTTCTAGAAGTACGTTCGAAGGTGCTATCTACTAATGAAAGCTTATCTATATCTTATGAAGAACAGTTTTTCAAATTCTAGCATTTGGTTTATGTCAAATATAAAGGGTTTTGAAAAATCCACGAAGACGCTTAACGGTTCGGAAACTTCTATGTTGAAAAATCGAAACATGTGTCGGGATAACGTTATCAAACAAATTGTACTATTTCAGTTATTTCAAATAGATAAGTTAATCTTATCGGTTCATTGCTTTGTCGCAGACCATTCCAAACGTCTCTCAAGATGACTATAAGAGTATGTTAAACCCTCATTCCTTCCAGCTGATCTCGTGTTCAACGATACTCGAAATGGGAGGAACTAGCTTAAATCACGAGTGCGATAGATTTCTTGTTCTGGAATGGGAATATTACAGTATTAAGCGAAATTAATGGAGACGGAAATGAATATCAGTTGATTACAGAATTGTGTTCCGGGATAATTGAATTATGGATCAGTGCGATATTTAGACTGAGTACGTTAATCCTACACAATTTCAGGAAAATGATTGAATGTCGTTTTCGATATTAGTCATGACGTAGTGTTTATATCTGCATAATTCCACTAATCGGTAGAGTAATTTCAGATAACCTGTTGTATGATACTTCTCAATAAAAATGAAGAAGTTGTACTACTGAAGTAGAGTTAATTAGACTAAAAAAGTCGGTTCGATAAATGAAAATATAAAAAGATGATGGTCTTACAAAAATTGGAAACACGCTAGGGTGTACATATTTGAAGTTAGCTGAAATATCATGTTATATCGTCTGACACTTATAAATGTATAAAGATAAGAGTTAAATTAACAGTCGGAAGTGATACTTTCATTCAATATAAAAGACTTCCGTTTGTTTTTCAATTTCAATCTAGTGATCCAAACAATTTTTTTCAAATTCTGCTTTGATAGTACTTTGTTTGAAAATTGTTTGACATTCAGGAAACTTACCCTGAGGCATGCAGAAAAGTTTGAAAATCAACCCTCGGAATTTTCGTCGCATACGTGAATATTTTCGAGATACTTCATAAATATTTCAGGTTTATGTTCTTGATACTCAAAAATTGGCGATTTCTTATTCAGCATTATATATTCTTTGAAACGTTTGGACGAACACCTGGGAGTTCAGTAGTTCAGATTCCATAGAATGTTACAACATCGCGTGGTTCTATGAATAAAATTCAACATTATATGAAATTATGACTGCTCAAACTACCTACGTTAAACTTTATTGTATTGAGTAGTCTCTGTTAAAGCTGTACTCGTCTCCTATGCGTAAACAGTTTACTAGTGTTTACGTTAACTTTTCCTGATGTGTGTAAAAATAGACAATGTAGAAATCAGATCGATTTAATTTAGTTAATAAAGAGAAGAGAATGAATATGTATGTGAGAGTTCAGCAAATGTATGTCGGTAGTATTATAATAATATAAGAAAATAAATTTATTGAGAAACATTCTTAACATTGTAGAATTATATTCATTTCAATTGATACAATAATTACAACTAGGAAGAATGCTCTCAAAAGGACTGAATTCCGTTTTGAGTATGATCTTCCATTCAGCCCTCGAGCAAAAATATTGGTTCAAACAAAAATATTGATTGAATTTATATTTACAATGATATACAACTTTATTTGAAAAGAAAAGAAGAAAATAACCTCAAAAATATTAAACATATGAAACAATTTCACATGGTGAAGAACATTTGTGTTAAAAAAAAATATAAAAACATATGATACAAAAAATTGATTCATACATTATTGCCTACATTCGAATCATCGAAATACTCTGCCACAATATAGTATGCCATTGTTAAGAGCAGAGATTTAACTTTTCTCTTAAACAAATAAGCTTTCAGTACTTTCAAATTCGATGTTAAATGGTTGAAAATTTAATACGCTGATAATAGAGAGAGTGCTCAGATTTAGCACTGCTTAAGGTTCAATGTTTTATGCATAGGAATAAGTAGTATATCCCTGTTCGTTGTTGAAGACTCATGATTACTATTCAATTTAATAAACCTATCTTCATTTTCATTAACATATAACAAACAACTATAAATATATAAACACGGTAAGGTGAGCATGTAATTATTAATGAAGATAGGTTTACAAGATTTTCGTTGATGACTATTGAATATTAATCGAAGTATTCGCTTCTGTGTAATAAACACCCTATTTATTACTGTAGAGTAGCCCCACAGCAGAATATTATAATTTAGATGACTATATACAAGACTGTAATAGAAATTCATAACACAGTTTCTAGGTACGATGTTCTTAATTCTAGAGATTGCAAAAAATGAGGTACTCAAGTTTTTACATAAGACCCCAATGTGTAATGTCCATCTCAAATTTCTGTCTACATGTATTCCAAGAAACTTTGTTGATTGGGATGATGATATAGTGTTGTCCCCATATTCAACATCCAAGGTACTGAATCCATTGCCCTTCAGACAAAAATGAACGCATACAGTTTTGTCAACGTTCACCATCAGATTGTTCATTCGACACCAACTTACAAACTCCCTCACAATGCATTTACGTGCCTCCAGAAGTCTTCAGGAGTCCTGCCAGAAACGACCACCGATGAATCATCGGCATATAGTGTCACCAGAAACCGGGACAACTTCGCCGGCAGATCGATTATAAACAATATGAATAGAAGAGGTCCGAGCACAGACCCTTGCGGCACCCCAAGATATAAACTTCGGGTTTTCGCTCATGGAGTTGGTATCAAATTATTTCCTATCCATATATCTAATTATATTTCATATAAAATGTTTCTCAACTAGGAATTTGGCACAGTCGAAGAAGAAGCGGTCTGGAGAAACCATCGTAACGGTGAAATATACGTCACAATTGTTGAATAATTTAGTGAACAGTGTTGTGTACTACCAACAAATCTTTGCGAATTTAAAATGAAATGTAACGACATTTCTTACGAAGTTTAATCGTACATGAAGATAAGAACTTCAAGTCATTTTCATGAAATGTATGAACGACATAAATATAAATGTATACGGTGGCTGTTCAAAAGGAAAGGAGAATTTTGAATTTTCGCGGACTGTGCACATCCGAATATCTATTTTTTTTCATGTTGATAAACATAAGATTTTCATGGGTTGAGATTATCAGCCATTTTGAATAAGTAATTTGTTTTCAACAACTTGAAAAGTTAGTCATCTGTTCTCCAATTGTATACTCTTGAAAATATTGGATTGAAGAATCTGTATTGAATTTTGCGTTAAAAATGGAAGTAAGTGCTCAAACTCACTTAAAATGTTGAGGGTGGCATTCGGTGAGTCTATTCTGTCTCAAAAAAAATTTATAGGTGACACATCACAAGGTAAGTCACGTTTTGTGTATTCTTCGATTCCTTACTTTTGAAAGAAATGGATCTTAGAATCTATTTTGAAATTTGCGTTAAAAATGTAATAAGAATCTCCAATGCACTAAAATATTTACTGTGGTATTTGGTGAGTCTACTTTGTCTCTAAGAAGTGTTTACGAGTGTTACAAGGCCGAAGAAAACACGACACACTGGAGAAAATGATTTTGGAAAATCGTCGAATCACTGTTAGGGAAGTTGCAGAAGATGTTGACATATCAATCGGCTCATGCCTTGCAATTTTCTCTAATCTTCTGGGCATGAAATGTGTGGCAGTGGAGTTTTTGCCGAAATTTCTGGCTTTTGAGCTAAAGCAACATCGCATTAGTCTCGCTCAGGAGTTGTTGAATGATGTCAACCACGATCCAGAATTGCTCAAAATTGGTGACGACACGTGGGTATATGGTTATGGCGTCGAAACCAAGGCCCAATCATCCCAATGAAACCGAAAAAAGTACGCGAAGGTCGATCAAATGTCAAGGTTTTGCTAACTGTTCTCTTTGATTACAACGGCGTGGTGCACCATCAGTTTTTGCCAACAGGTCGTACGGTCAATAAGGAATACAACAAGAAGTTATGTAACGTCTGCGTGAAGCAATTTGGCTCAAACGATCGGAACTGTAGAAAAACAAATCATGAATTCTGCACCACGATAATACACCAGCTCACACATCAATGCCTGTTCGTGACTTTTTGGCCAAAAAACACTGTAAGCGTGTATTAACCACCTTATTCACCAGATTTGCCTCCCTGCGGCTTTTTCCTGTTTCCAAAACTGAAGAGACCAATGAAAGGAAATTGTTTCGCCATAATTGATGAGATGAAGTCGTAATCGAAGAACGAACTGATGGCCATACCGAAAAGAGCACTTTAAAAGTACTTTTAGGGTTGGAAGAAGCGCTAGCAAAGTGCATTATATCTGAGGGGGATTATTTTAATGCGGACAAAATTTATATTGATGAAAAATAAATTCTTTTTGAAAAAATTCAAAATTCACCGTCTCTTCCGAACTAACATTGTATACATATTCAATATTATGAGCTCATTTTATAAGTAGCCGGCAATTAGCGAAGTTCGTAGTGTTAAGCATTAATCAATTCGGAAATATACGATAATCTTCCTACGGATATCCGTTCACATAGTGCTCACATCCTAATGGGAAATTGTGAAACAGTTGATGGATTAATTGAATTCTGCTGATTGTAAACTGATCACTCAACCCCACAGTATGGTCATGTATCCATTACGATGTATATTTATATATTCCTGTAGTCTGCTGACGCACCGTTCATTCAATTCGAACAGATTAACTAAGGCAAATTTGTTTGGTTCCATCAAAAACGGTTCAATTGGAATGTCATTGTGTTGAAGAGCAAAAGGCATGGGGATGGATTCCTTGTTCGTTGGAATTTTGCGGAATATGAGCGATTTTGAATTGGAGAATTATCAGGCTATATCATATCCTTTGATGATTGCAATGTATGAACAAAATAAAGCACATTGTGTCATTTGTGAACTAAGTGTATATGAAAGGAATATTATGTTTTTTCTGTACACTTTGAAAAATATCAAACGTTGATCTTGTCATGAATGTGACACAATCTTTGTTTTATATTCGATTGAATGTTCCCTAATCTCTTGGTGAAACATTGTTTGATATTATTATATCAATAAAACTGTAACTCATGTAAAACTGGACTTGGACCAATTTTACAAAATTATTTCAATTGCTTGACAATTATTTCAGGGTGTAATCCCATTTTCAACAGATTAACTGAATACAACAGGCAGTTTAGCTTTCCGAAAACAATTGTCAAGCAGTAAATATAATTCTGTGAAACTGAGCAAAGTGTTCTTTATTCAATATGGTTTATATTCTATATAATAATAATAAGGACTTTATTAATTTTTATACACAAATTGTGTTACAACAGTGAGAGACGAAGTTTAGCATAGCTATTTTTACTCAACCTCTTGAAACAAAAAAAAACAGAGAAAAAAAAGTAATGATAATCATAATAAAAAATAACAGTGATAATAGAATATCAAAAAAAAAAATATATATATATAAAGTAAACATTTAACAATAATTCAACAAAATGAATATGACAACCTTTGTCAAATTAATAACCTTATATAATGAAAAGATTGGAAAAAACAAAACAAAAAAAAAGTTGCAAAATCTGTTGAATGAATTCTGTTATATGAATTCATCCAGTTTCACTGGGCAGATAAGAGCTGGTATTTGACCTTTATTCTAAATCCGGAGAGACAAAGATCTTTTATGTCACTATCTAATGTATTATAAATTGAGATCGCATTATATGTGAAAGAACTTTCAGAAATATTTAGGCGAAACCGAGGTAAATGAAGGGTATCAATATGTCTAATGTTAACCGAATGTGCATGTAGTCTAAATTTTAGCCTACGATGGAGGTAATACCTCAATACCATAAGAATACCTTATGTTTTGGATACCAATTCATATGTAAATAGACTTTGAAAGAGTTGTATTGTGATTCCTGATATATTTTCAATCTGATCGATTGTTCTGGCAAACTTTCGTGATGTAGTAGAACGATGACTTCTTCCACAAATTGTGCTACAATTTTTATTCTTACAATTTGATTTCAAATAGTTCAATAAAAAAAATTTCAATAATTCCATGTATTAATAAGTTGTATCGAAAGTGATTAACCTGTCAATTTAGTAGTTGGAGCTGGAGGGTCGTAATTCTGTAGCAAGTACTTCATCCTTATATATGCTAATTTCGTCAAAACCATGAATATCTTTCATTATTGAAAACTCTATTGACGATGAAAAATATATTTCTCTTCGTCATGCTGGAAGATTACAATATTTCAACAAATCATTGGTGCATTTTCATATCGATAATAATGGAACACGATGATCTTAACCTCTGAATACACATCAACACACACGAAATACCGTTTAGCTGAAAAGAATTAATCGAATTGGAAATAACGCCACCTATTCATACTGACAATATTTCTGAAGTTATCAACTGGTTTCTGAGAATTTGATGTTAATATCTCAATGTTTTGAGGATAGATTGATATTTTTGATTTAGATACAGATTCAATAATTGATAACCAATCGATTGTGATTTATTCAATCATTGATAATCGAATAAATTATACGGAGGTTCCGCTTATCATTCGGTGAAACATTCCATTAAATAATAGTTAATCAACATGAAAGCACTTGGCTCAAATTTTACTGAATATATCAACAACTCTATATATGTTTCGGGTGATTAGCACATTACCAAGAGTATTCAACAATAAATACTAAGTAACGCATTTCGAAATTTAGTTAGTAGTGATGATAATACTCTTGTGAGAATACTCTTGGTAATGAACTTATCACCCCAAACATATGCGGAGTTGTTAATATGTGAAAGTTGACCATATTGAAACTTAGACCGTTTTATTTATACTTAAGTGTTCTATTTCATTTTCGATAATCAATAGAACAAATTATAATTATCCGATGGAATGAATAATACTCGATATCTCAAGAGTTCGAAGTTAACATCGGATCGTTTTCAATATGTTGAACATGGTGGTAATGAATCTGCACTCTATTCTGCCTCGTCTGGTGTGCCACAGCGGTCAAACTTGGGTCCATTGTTGTTTATTATATACATAAACGATCTCTCTTCACAGCTTAACTGCATGCATCTGCTTTTTGCAGATGATTTAAAAATATTTGCTGATATTAACGATCGTCATGATTGTGTCAGATTACAGTCTTCCCTTGACGCTGTTAATTTGTGGTGTAACAGCAATGGGCTTAAACTGATTATCAGTAAATGTAAAATTTTATCATTTTCTAGAGAATTGTTACCAATTCATCATAGTTATACATTGGAAGGTCAAATTCTAGATAGATGTGATGAGTTTAAGGATCTGGGGGTACTATTCCACTGTAAGCTGTCCTTCTCTAAACATATAACTTATTACGTCTTCTGCTTCTAGGATGCTGGGTTATTTGGTTAAAAATTGGGGCAACTTTGTTAATCTTGACACAATGAAAACGCTTTACTACTCCTTTATTCGCAGTAAACTGGAATATGCGTCTATAATTTGGTCTCCTGTGAACATTAATTCTATTGTGGACTTGGAGGCAGTTCAGAGGAAATGTTTGAAGTATATGTACTCCAGATGTTATGGGCAATATCCTTTTAGAGGCTTCGACCATTCTATCCTAACCGATAGTTTGGGAATTGAATTATTGAAGCTGAGGCGTGAACGGTTCGGCCTAACATTTCTCTTCAAAATTTTGCACAATTCGAGATTGACTCACCATTTCTTCTCAGCAAAATAAATATTCGCGTACCAAGGCCTGGTCTGAGGCGGAATAATACATTTTATGTCACTTACAGCAGATCAAATGTGATGTCACGTTCTCCTATCAATTTTATATGTAATCTTTATGATGTCTGTTGCGATCGATGTGATATCTATTTTGATCGGCTAGCAGTTATCTTGGCATGCCACTCAGAACAGCGCATTGGGATGTCGTGATATTTTCCTGAACTTCTGTTGTCCACATATGTCTTAGTTATAAATATTATTTCAAATATCATTTTAATTTTAGTCATTTTATATGTTTACTAGATAGTACTAACGCAATCGATTTTAATTTTATTTTTATTTATCAAACATATTTCGTTACTAAATGGTCAACTTCTGCTGAACATACGTAACTTTCTAATAGACAATATTTCATTTTGTTTTTAGTTATATGATCACTGCTCAATACTACATCAATTTATTTTGAATTAATTTTTTCGTTGTATATACTCGCTTATAATCCCTATTTTTGGTTTTTTTTCTCGTTCATTTTCTTTCTTATTTATTATTATTTGTATACAATTTTGCAATTTGTTATAAATTGTAATTTTTTTGTACCTTTTTCTCTGTAATTGGATGTATATCTGTTGGGAATAAATGTCTATTATTATTATTATTATTATTATTATTTGAAATGCGTTTATTAGCGATATTTGAGTAATTTCATTCAGAACATTCATAACATTATGAAAGCGAAACGAAAAAGATAAAAACAACGCTTAATTTTCTTTAATTTTCCTCAACCAGTTTCGGAAAGATGATTGATCAATCTTCTGTATCTTTTATTTCATATCTGAAATGAACATTCTACTTAATTTACTCCGACTCACGAGATGGCTGGAGATAACAATATACAAGTTCACAGACAATTTGAGCACTGGAGTAAATGGCATTTTCCGTGTTCTCTCGAGGAAACTTTCTCTTATACGCCTTTTTTTCTTACAGCCTGAGTAATGGCGTTCTTTTTGTCAAAGTAATGAATATAGTTCCGGTTTTATTTTACCATCTATATGTTTCATGTGAAAACACGACATGTTTTTATGAAAAGCTTTGCAGATAAATAGTTTTTTTTCGCTTGGTATTCATTAGAGAAATAGTTCAAACTTGGAAGCAGACTTGAACAATCAGCATACAATACATTGAAATGAAATCCTCGATTTTACGGATAACTGCTATTTGAAGAATTATGGAAAAAAATTGAAAAATGAAGACAGAAAAAAATCATAAATTTCAATCTTTTTTCGTCTTATTATTGATTTTGATCTCATAACTCATGATTCTTGTAGAACTATGAATAATTCATCGACAACAGGAACAGTTTACGTGATGCAGACGACTTTTGAATGAACTGGATGTAGTTCATAGTTTTATTAGAAATACTCGTGTATGTATCCAAAATCGTTCTGACAAGGTGAGAAATCTTGCTGTAGTCTTCGACCAGAATCTTTCCTTTGTCCCACACATCACCCAACTTATTTCATCTGCTGCGAAAATATATTGATTCGTTATACGTAATGGCAAATATTTTAATAATTCCTCAACATTCATAGGACTATTTAATACCCTAATCCGTAGCAAGTTGGAGTATGGCAGCATGATCTAGCATCTCATTTACAATTGCCATCAACGCCATCTTGAGGCTATTCAGAGGAGGTTCTTGAGATTCTTAGTTTGGAGGGAGGATAAAGTTTATCCACAGAGAGGAGTCAATCATAACGAATTATTGAGCCGATTTAGTTTAATATTCATATTCAATTAATATTTGGTTTCAAATGTTTGTACAAATTAATGCACAATAGTATTGATTGTCCTCCTCTTTTGTCCGCTTTGAAATTTCGTGTTCCTAGGCAAAATTTTCGTAATACAGAATTATTCCACCTAGAGACTCCGAGGACCAACTCCCTAATAGAATCCCCCATTTGGTTTATGGAGTCTACATTCAATAGAGTTGCCAATAATTGTGACATTTACTTTTACTGCATAGAATTTATTATCAGTAGTTATGTGAACAAAGAAAATTGACTAAAATGAATCGATTTAGATTGAGTTCTTTGTAATATTTCATTGAATGCTCTAATGTAGATATAAGTTACTCTTTTTCAGATTAGATTGAGCTCATTGTTTTATCTTTTTCATTTTAATTATTTCTTTATGTATTCAACATTGTGATTATTTTTGTAATTGGCTGTTATAACTATTGAGAATAAAGAACTCGTTATTACTATTATAAAATCTTCATGATTTAAGTTATCTCTTCAACATCAATATCCGATTCTAAGTAGTAGCAGATGAAAAGTCCCCAATAAATTTTCCGTAATAAATTTGAATTTTCTCTTGTTCAATTTCTATCGAGCTCAAAATCCAAATTGCTAACTTGCAACTATATTTTGGAGTCACTGAGCGCGAACATTATGTAAAAGAGCAAGGATATCACATTTTTATGGTCTCCAATGCATCGATAATTCATAGGTAAACTGCTTACTATGAGATTAGTTCCTTCTTCCAGGCAACTTTCTATGAGGAATTAATATTCTGTCACTTTCAGGATACTTGAGTAATAAATTTCATTTAAACGCTCATACTCACAGTTTTTTTTCGATAGTGTAAAATCTGAAAGGCATATTAAACATAAAATCTTATGGAAATTATATCATTAGGTTGATGCAATATCTATATTTGAATCCGCGATCTTTGAATTATGTTATGTGTTCACCTCTATTTGACGAGATGTTTCGATAGAAACAACGAGGTTGGAAGTTATTTTTGTGTTCGTTTTTACGTTTAAAAAACCCAGGGAATTCAATGAAGCATTGAGTTTCTTCGTTTTTGAATATGGCCAATAACGTTATTTCTTACTATTATTTTGATTCACACAAATTTTCGTACTTGTTTCAGGAATAGCATAATTAATTTGCATGAAAAGAGGCTCATTTTATATTATATACTTTAACACTTGAATAAAAAGCATCAGTTTCGAAAACTAGGTATCTCCTTCTGAAGCAAAAATGAATATAATGTATCATTACTCGTATAAGGTAACCTAGATTTGTTTTCACAGATCCTAGAGGTTCATTATCACAAAATGGAAAAGAATTTTAATAGAGATTGCAGTTTCAGTCAGATAAAAATCTCCTGGCAATAAAACAATTGATTTGAATAATAATATTTATTATATTAGGGACAGCTTACTCCAAAAAACATAATGTTTTTCAATATATTTTATTTATAGTACAAAACTTGTTGAGTAATCAGTTCATTTACATATGAAAGCAGATATATGAAATTACATGAAAAATTTTTTTTTTCAAAATGACGGTCCAGAAAATGGCTTCTAAAACTCATATGAATCTTCGATCGAAGATGAATGATATCATTTCTTGAAAAAGAATTATCTGAAAGCAAAAAGCAAAACGGTTTCATGTTCTGTATCGAATTGGCTATGACCTCAAGCAGAATGAAACATTTTCAATGAAAAAAAAAAACAAAATCGCGGACTTTTCAAATTTTTTACCCTTTTTTTTTCAATTTTAATTGTTTATAACTTTTTTAAATAATAATGAATATTTCTGGTTCTGCTTGAGGCCATAGCATGACATCTAAAGAGTAAAATGCCGTTTGGTTATATCAATAAGTGCGATAGTTTTGCAATGGGAGTGTAATTCATGCGAAAAAACGTGGTTCGGATAAAAATCAGTTCAAAGCTTTTATTCGTGAAAAATCGTAATACAAGTGAAGTTTACCCACATATCCATTCCAGCTTCATACACAACTCCTTCCTGGTCTTCGTAAGCATCATTCTGAAGAATTCTTGCATATCTCAAAGCAGTTCAACAAAAGAACAAGACAATAACAATTAAACAAAAATAACACAATAAGACGACCCGAAGGCATGCAGCAGCTGCCGCAACCGAAGGCGTTCGAGCGGCCGCATTTACTGCAGCGCTCCATAAACTTTTATACCTGCTTCTCGGTCTTGCTGACCTTCGGGACTAATTCTAAACTATTTCTACGAGTATAAAGTAGCAATTTATGAAAAAACAATTTCGATATTTTTTTTATTCAAATATTTAAAGTCTCATCAACTCGTTGGGTTATTAGAGACTACATAAAAAGTACATATTTCAGTTTTTACTTAAAATATCAAGTCGTTTAAAAATTGCATCAGTTCTTCGACACTAAAAGTATTAAAGAGGGTTTCCTTAATGTTTAGCTTATATTGTATTTCGTCCTGATTAGGTGCATGTGTCAACTCCTGTTCAGAGATTTCACGATTTGGTGGTAAGTAATTATTACATTGTTTATTTTTTGCGGTAAATTTACTGACACTGCTACAATTTATAGATTAGAGTTTATGTTTATCTCTTCTAGTTCCATAGAATTCAAAGCATAAGTTGATACACCACCAGACGACTTATTTACATTTGTTCTAGTTTTTGAAAAGAAGTGTATGCAAGAAGTAAGTTGTGCTTCACAACCTCTTGCGAGGCGAGGGGCATTTAGCGGAGGTGTGGCCTAGTTTTTTACATTTGAAACATGTGGAATCGTCGATAGACAAAAATATTCTATATTTGGTATCATATGGAAGTTTTATTTTATTTCGTTTTACTTAAGATTCACTGAATATATTAAAAACTCTATATATATTTCGGGTGGTTATTCCATTATCAAGAGTATACGATATTACTGATGGGTTAACCACCTGAAGCATATGTAGAGTTTATAATATATTCAGTGTATTTTGAGTCAAGTGTTTTAATTTATTGTTTTTAACATAATGTTTCACCAAGAGATAAGCGAAAAGCGAAACCTCCGTGTCATTTATTTCGTTTTATATAATAATTTCGTACATTCAAATCACAATGGTCACATCCTGAGTTGACTTGTCTGAGAGAAAAAGAAAGATTATAATTCAATTCTGTGTTGAATATGATTATAAATGTGAGGTAATTTTTGCATATTCAGTTTCGAACTCGAGATGTTTCCAAATGGTGGTGGTAAGATTGACATTGCGGTAAGGATTCTTCCCACATTTTCTGATAATGAACGCAGCGAAAAGTAATCCTTTTAAGCTATCGACTTTTCATTTGATTGCCTAACATACTGATTGCAAGACTCCTAATAGTCTGCTTTTCCGATGACAGTAGTCTTTAGGTATCACACCATTGTTAGAACAAATTCGAGAATCTTGATGGATCTGCCGAGGAATGTTTTCTAGTAATTTATTATGCCATTACAGCTCATTATTTGTGAATGAGCGCGAGTATGCTGAAAAACTGGGACCGAAACGTTTCCGGCTAAATGACAATCAAGTGGACGGTTTCAGTTAGCGTGACTGCAGTACTTAACTTCTCGTCGTCCTCAAACGATGTTTTTTATTTCGAAAGAAATTGGTCTTCGAGGCATATAATAATTAATCTTGGAGGGATTCAGTTGTAAGGAGTCCACCAGTTCTTTCGTGCACACAGAGACGTGTAAATAAAAGGAGCAGAAATCAGAAGACATATACGTTCTTTCTAGTTCACATATTTTGTTATCTATTCACATCAGTGGTTCTCAACCTTTTCTGGACCATCGATCAATATGCATCTTTGTAGTGAGCTCAGACCATGTCCGATACGAATAATTAATTGAATCAAATTGGAATTAAATCTCAATTTTATGTTAGAAATGACGATTTAACTTCTTATCGACTTAGCATGTTATTCTATTGCGTTGTGGATCAAGATCCGCTCAATATGAAGCTGTTGATACATCCTCATATCGGAGAAAGTCTGGGTTGATTTGGGATTCTATATCGTTTGGTGAAATCGATAAATATTCAATGACAACACTCTATAAGTGTTAACATTTCACATTTTTTCATCGGTTTTTTCAACGTCTCTACTTATAGTAGGCATACGTGCTATTTTGGAGCCGTGCGATTTGAATTATTCGAAGAAGTGATCGTATATTGAATGAATTTACACAATTATAATTTTTAAATTCTCAATTGATTTGTGTATTCTATCATAATATATATCTAGTCCTACCTCCGCGTGCTAGTCTGTTCTTAGGAACGTGAAAAAATTCAAACTTGATTTTTTTGTCCTTTTTTGAATAAGCTTTAGAAAGCAACGTTCCATAAATTCCTTTTGTATTATTAGGATCATCTCCGGTATGCCCGGAGCGTCCTGCGTTGCTGTTTTCGAATGATAAAAGCAACGGGACGCTAAAAAGTCCGAATCTTTATAAGATTAGATTATTTCCGTTTTATATAGATAAAAAAATGAATGAAATATCACAATATTTTGAGATTTTTTATCAAGATAAGACAAAAATTTAAATATGAGAATTCAGAAATTCTTATGTTAAATGAAATATTCTGTTTGGAATTCCTTGATCTGAAAAGGATCCGAAAGGAGTATCTCAATGATATATATATATATATATATATATATATATATATATATATATATATATATATATATATATATATATATATATATATATATATATATATATATATATATATATATATATATATATATATATATATATATATATATATATATATATATATATATATATATATATATATATATAATATACGCTATTTGAATTCCAATGGTCTATAGAAAAAAATGTCATGAATTAAACGAAACGTGGGTTTTGTGTAATTTCGCCACTTCTCTGGCGTCACTCCTCTGGCACATTTCATGCCAGAGGAAATACATGATCGCCAGAGAAGTGACGAAATTGCTTTTGGTTCAATATTTAATTTGTTAAGGCTTAATTTTATTTGTTCTAGATATTCTAACATAATCAGACATCATGGTGAATGTTGAAAAAAGCAAACAAATGAAGAGAGATTCAAAAAAAAGCGCCAAGCTGAAAAATTACGCTACCAAAGAATTAAAAACGATCTGGTTAAAAATGCAGAATTGAAAGAAGAAGAAAAGCAACAATATAAAAAAACATTAACATGGGAAACATTAAGACCATACATGATATGACTAAAAGGGAACAAAGGGCTATCAGAAAAATATGGAGTAAGAAGACTAGAAAGCATAAAGTTCGCGTGAAGCTACAATCAACTAGAAACACCACCTGAATCCGATAATGAAGACGAACCCCCACTTCCACAAAACAATATTGCTCTGGCTACTAAAAGGCGATCAGAAAGTCAGCGGAAACTACATAATAAACTAATAAAAAAAAATACGAAATTAAAGAGTTACGTCAAAAGGTATGTGACTATAAAAATGAACTACAGCGGATCCAAAAACAGACAATGACTCCAAACTCAAAAGTCGCCGATCTTTTAGAGAGTATTAGTAATGATAAAGTGGAAGAGGTGAAGAAATAATTATTGCTCAGTGAGGTGATCGAAAATCCACCCAAAGAAAATATAAATTTAATAACAAATGACAACGAAAAAACGATAGGTATTTAAAAAAGTATTAAGTGGTAAAATGGTCAAGAAATATAAAGTTTTGAACCAAATTAATATGGAACCTATAAGACAGTCCTCTACTGCAAATAAAAGTTTGTTAGATATCACACGAAGACAAGAAATGATAAAACGAAATAGAAGTTGGAGAAAATAGTCACAGAGTTTTTAGAAGAAGATTATGATAGTAGATTATGTGCAGGTAAAAAAGATACCATCACAGACTATCAGAGCAATACATTGTACATGAAGAGCCTTAGCTGCTTTTGTAACAATTTTTGTCCTCATTTTACCTAGGCGACATTAAATACCCTCAAAACAAAAAAACTAAATTGAATGTTGCGGAAGTATACACTGCTTCTGAGGAAGATGCGCCAAATGAAATGGTTGCACAAACGTCTATTCATCTGCTTATTTCACCTGATATAGATAATGCAGACACTCCTATGACTGTCAAGAATAGAGATTTTATTTTGTGGAATACCAAATTAATAATAAAAAATATAAATACGCTGCACATGTTCGTCATTTTGATGAAAAAGGAGAAGAGATCAGAGCTACGTTCTTGAAGATCTCCAATGAAGATGGTACTCTTTTCAAAATAAATGAAAATGATATGTCTGATGGTAAATGGGAACAGATCTTGACCATTTTACCAGTGCCAAATATATGTATGAAAGGTAACAGAGTATTCTACAAGTTTCCAAAGCCAGTTGATTTATTTGAAAAGTAATTTATTTGTTTAGTATTTCAAAATATGATTCTGTTTTTTGATAAAAATTGAAGTGTCTATGTAGACTGATATTTTTCAAGTTTATTTGTTCAAATAACTTTGAGACTGATAGGTGTATTAGATAGTACTATTGTTCTGTTTTGTTAAAAAAAGTTTATATTTTTGTTTCATTGGGTAATTTTATTTAGATCAAAGTGCCTTTTAAGTTTTTGAATTTTGTATGCTTAAAAACTATTAGATAGTGTAGTACTATGATTGTACTCTCAGATGAGAGTGATAAGCAAAATATATTAATTATGTTATTTTATACGGGTAATTGAAACTAAAGCATAAACAAACTGTTAATATTATAATAAGGTTGCATTTAGAAATTGTCTCAATGACTCAATGTATCTTGTATAATAAAAAAAATATTCATACAATACATTTCACACATGTTTTATTTAATATCAGACCTCTTGCTTAGTTAAATCAATGTTATGTCACTTTCCTGGTTTAATTTGTCACTACTCTGCCAGTGGTGTCACTCCCCTGGTAACACATTTTCCTTTGGTACTTATAACACTCAAAAAAATGGGAATATCGTCTGGCCTCTATCATTACCAATTTTAAAATAGTGTCAAATAGATAAATTATGAATATTGGATGAAACAGAACACATTTCCTTCTGGGACACAAAAAAATCAAATAGCGTATATTCACCCATATATATATATATATATATATATATATATATATATATATATATAAGGAAATGAAATTTTTTTGTGCTTATGGCACCTAATGAAATATTTAAAAAAATGAACAATAGAACATTCATTCGAAAAATTGAAATTAATCAAGTGAATATTATAGTAGAGCTAGATATGTGAACGTGTACGATGTGATGTCTCCATCATCCTTCAAGGGATGAATGTTAGAGAAATATTGGAATCGATGCCACACCTGATGGAAGTGCGATACTTAGTAGATACCTACGGGTATAGAAGATATTTGAAATTTCGATGCTTGGTGTGTCTGTAATCTGAGAGAGGTGTTTTCTACTGATTTTTATAGATGGAATTGTAGAGTATTCATTACTCTACGATCTTCCGCTTGAAGTCACAAGAAGATGCTTGGAGGTTGAAATCGTTGTCCCACTTCGATGGACGTGGTGCGACTGACGAGTTCCTTGCAGAACGAAACACCTGTCTCGCACTGCCATCAGGTGTGGCATCGATTTCAATATCTCTCAAACACTCATCCCTTGAAGGATGATGGAGACATCACATCGTACACGTTCACATATCTAGCTCTACTATTATATTCTCTTGATTAATTTCAATTTTTCAAATGAATGTTCTAGTGTTAATTTTCTTATATATATATATATATATATATATATATATATATATATATATATTATATTATTATTTTGAATGTTTTTAGCAATAACTGGCTTTTTTAGCAATTCTCGTCAACGAGAATAAAGTTTTTCATATTGAAAGAAGCCTGTTTATTGCTGAAAACATTGAAAATAAACTATCTTAAACAGGCAATAAATCAATTTATATATATATATATATATATATATATATATATATATATATATATATATATATATATATATATATATATATATATATATATATATATATATATATATATATATATATATATATATATATATATATATATATATATATATATATATATATATATATATATATATGACACGGTGGTTTCGCTTATCTCTTAGTGAAACATTGCGTTGAAAACGATAAATCAAAATTAATTCACTTCGCTCAAGTTCCACTAAATAGAATAAATATAAATTCAATGGAAGATGAATCAACTCTGTGATAGTTCATATTTAAATGAGAGGTAATAATAAATATTTGTCTAAAAAACACTGATTTTATTTCAGTTCTTTATTCGACCAGTTTCGCCTTTTACGGCATTATCAAGAATGATCATGATAGAAGTCAATTCGGTCTCTTTTCTTTGTGAAAGAAACAACATTACACTTGGACACATTCAAACTCATTTATATATTAAATATATATTTGGCAATGTAAATATTAATATTGATATAAACATTACTCAAATTTATCGAACTGAGAAAATAAGAAGATGTTGATGTTACGTTTGGAATGATTCATCATCACGTTTCTTCACTTCAAATTGTCTGATCGATTTTCAGTGCATACACCGACACACAAACGTTCATATTTTCAATGAAAATAAAAACAATAATAGAGGTTTATGTGTATGAAAAGCAACATTTCACTGAAATTCAATCAGCTTTCTAACAGTGTGTTTTCTGTGGATAGAACAAAAACGAAGAAATAATGAAATAACAGCCACATAACTATTTTCGTAACGTGATGATTTCCATGAAGCCAAAACTTTGTTGAACCTCTTTGAGGAAATTAGAGTTGATTTTTAGAATCCCACTGATTATAAAATGGGTTAGAAAAGAGAAAATTTCTCAAAATAGACAGTTCCGTTATACAAATGCAATTCCAGAGATATTTCTGACTATATCTGAATCATTGAAACGATGTTCTGCCGGGGGTGTCGTTTCAGAAATCAATCACTCTGACACCAAAATATCGGAGCAAGAATGTCTTCGGAAGCCTGATGTCTGTAAAACGATTCAGTTCCCCTATATTCGGTATTTTATCAGCGGAAAAGTGACAAACTTACGATTAGTCCCTAATGCCCAGCCTTCGATAGGAATTCGATCGTCCGATCGCATAAGGTTAAAGGCGAACAGCGTACCGTGGAGGCCAAAATTGGCTTAGTGAAGGTATTATGTGCTCGACCAATTCATGGAGCGGACACAGACATTAAGCGCCTAATCTAACGTATTGATTCTGTGGGACGGAGTTGAAAGCTATAAAATGCTACATTGGAAGATATGTCCTCTTTTAGAATTATCGTTATTGACAGCTGAAATATTTATTTAGTTATTGGGGATGACAAAAAAGTAAAGCAAGAAATCCACTTTTTATTACTAATATTAATGAAAATGAAGTATTTTTTTATTAAGTAATTGAGAGGAAGTGGGATAATATGAAAAATGAAAGAAGAAAAAGAAGAACAAACTTGAAATTAGAGTGTTGTTGTAAATGACCGGCTGAATTCATTAAGGAATAGAATAAAGATATTCAGAAAAAATTCATATTCATTGGATAATAAAGTGAGAGGCTCAGTAAATAAACTGTGAAGAGGCCTCATAACGCCATCGGCTTACTGCTGCTTGTGGTTTCGTTTCACAGCAAGTTGTGACGTTATAAAATATTTTACACTGGTTGAAGAGATACTTGTTGAGAACGTATCGCATGAAATAATCGTAGTTCAAAATACACCGATGTAAGTTCGCATAATATTCTAGTTATAGATTTAATCAGATATTGCATAACTTTTTCTTTAAATTGCTTCATTTTTAAAATTTCAAATATAATATCTTTTATCTCCATAAGTTTTTGAGTGCTCCTCTGAACGCTAGGTGTTTCGGATTTTAGATTATTTCATCGATTATATTTCTCTTCAACAGAATTTATGATCCTTAGATAACATTTTCAATTTCGCATGAAATATCAAAATGGTCTCTGATATAAGAACAGCCTTTTCGAACTTTTCAATTCTTTCTTCATTAATTATTTGTTACTTATTAATCTTTTTTTATTGATTCAATTTCAATGGGCAAGTTTCAACTCTTTTATTTTTGCATTTTCTTAATTTTATTGCGTTGATACAAATGTGTTTTTTTCCTTACAAAAACTAGTTTGTATTGTACTAGTATTGTTAAACTAGTATTGGCACAAAATACGCGCAGTGTAACGCAGAGTTGATAGAAATTATTTCCAGATAATAATGGAAACTTGCGACCACGTTTTCTCCTTCAAGCACTGCATTAAACCTAACAGTTTAATGCAATTTCAGCTAATGAAAGCTTCTGACAAGATCTTCGTTTTTACGTAGTGCCCAGATATTCTCTTGATGCAAGAATTCGAATCATATAGCGAATATTCAAAAACTGATTCCAATATTACTGAAGCAGTATTTACGACTCCTTCTAACGACTTCTCATTTTGAATTTACTGAAACAAGCAAATATTTCGATGAATCAAATATTCAAATATTTGAGAGCATGTATATTCGAATGACTTAAAAGATTCCAATTGAAAATAGAAAATTATGAGATTTCAGTGAGTTAACTATTGGAAGTTTAGTATTCAACATTCATTTTATTCATGGAATTATAATTTTTATATCATTCTAAGTGTACCAAAAAAATATATATGAAATTGATAAAAAGCTTTTCAATTCATATCACATATTTTCTTTCGGGCTGTTGAATTGTATGAATTGTTGACCCATTGTCAATAATTCATACAATGAAATCTCAAGTTCTTATATTCGTTTCGTAATTTAATTGCCAATTTTATTGCTGACTTTAATTATATCGTCTCTTGTTAGTTTTTTTTCCTCCTTATTGAGAATGTAATATTTTCCGTTCATTCGAGTCTTCATCAAGCTAAAATTGTCGAAATCAACTGAAACTGTCAAACAGCAATTGCACTATTCATAGAGAATTAAAAAAAACCTGGCTTGGTTTTTGAAAAACTCGTGGTTGGTCCACTATCAAGAGAAATAAAAATATTAACTAAATTTTCAGTGGTTGGTTCATTTAATGCATTAATTTTCAGTGTTCTTCAATTATGTTTAGAAGAACACAAAAAAGGTTTATTTGCAACTACCAAATGGATTTTTCCTAAGACTGGTTTTGATTTCTGTAATATGTAAGTAAAAATGCTTGCATTCTGAAGTTTGGTTAATAAGGTTATTACTCTAGATAATGGACTAACCACCTTAAACATATGTAACATTGTTAATATAATCAGTGAAAATTGAGCAAAGGTTTTCAATTTTACTACGGGTTTTTTTGTAAATGCATCAACACATTGATGTACTTGAAGAATTCAAATACGTTCTTCCCATCACGAAAGGTGTTAGCGAAAAGAAAATCCGCTTTTTCTTCAAGAGAAATATGTTCACTATGAATCACTTCACAATTCCCTACGTTGTGTCCTTATGGGAAAGGCAATAGAAATCATTGTTGTGTGTTTTTCCCTAATATTGTTGTGTTTGTTAGCCTGAATTTGAATTAATATTCCATAATTCCCTCCCTCCTGGAATGCGTTCGTTATCTGCGTAATTTCTCGCAGCGGCTATTTGCACTCCGCAACTTTATCAACACCACGACATAGACTCGGTCCAATTTATTCAGATGCCTATTCTGGTTCCGCTCGTTCCGTTATTCGCTCGGTGAATTCGCGAATAACAAGAGTATAAATTCTATATGGAATAATTTATATGAAACAAGGGACCATCTACAAATATTTTTCCTTGCAAATCGAATTAGGTTATTCTGTGGTATTTAGAATTTATCTTCCAAGCACTTCAAACACCTGCTCCAAAAAATAAATATATATATATATATATATATATATATATATATATATATATATATATATATATATATATATATATATATATAGTGAATATATGTAGTGAATAATGAGTCTCTCAATCGAAATATTTCAAATAAAACTCTCAGGAAGCTGTCTACACAAATGTTGTCAGCGAGAACGAAGCCATCACTTTTGAGAGTGAATATTAGGAGCTTATCGAAAAATTCATTGATCTAGTTGAATAATAATAGGATACAATTGTTTCATCATTATTCTGAATCATCAGTCCATATTTAATCTATCAATCAAGAATCGATGACATTCAAAATGCCCATAGGTCTTTTACCAAATTGAGGGGAATTTTTCTCAGTGAAATATTCACATGAGCTCCCTCTATCGGATAAAAGACTTATAAACTCTCCATAGCTTTCAAGATTTCATTACATTCGAACACTAGAGAAAACTGTCCGCAATGTGTAGGAATAGTACCATGCCTAATCGCTCCAGATCCCTCCGGTCACATATACTATTGCACCGGTGGGAAAAAGTATAGCTAGTTTCAAGATTCACAAATCATTCTATACTAGTAAATACTGAGACTCTCAATCGAAATATCGAAATATTCAAAATTGATTTATTGCCTGTTTAGGATGGTCAAAGTTTTCAGCAATAACAGGCTCATTTTAATGTTGAAAGCTTTATTTTCATTATTTCATTATTTTTAAGTTGACGTTTCGTTGTATATCACAAAACGAAGTGAATCTTGAAACAAGCAATATTTTTGCCCGCCTTGGTATCATCTTGGAGCGATTAGGCATGAATCATTCTTTCACATTACAGACAAAGCTTTATTGTGTTTGAATGAAATGTCTATAAAGCCTCTACGTTCTCTCACTTATGTTATCATGAGCAGAAATCTAAGAAAGTAGACAGAGTTTATACGTCTTTTCTTCGATAGAGGGAGCTCGCGTGAATAGTTCACGAAGTAATGTTCACCTCATTCGGATATAGGACCTGCTTTGTAGTGCGTTTTGAAAGTCATCCATTCTTGATTGATAATCAAATAAGACTGATTATTCATAATGGTGATGAAACAATTATTTCTCATTATCATTCACAAGTTCGGTGATGATTTTTCGAAGCGCACTTAATATTCACTCTAGAAAGTGATAGGTTCGTTCTCGTTGACAACATTTGTGTAGTCGCTTCCCTGAGAGTTTTATTCGTAATATTTCGATAAAGAGTCTCAGTATTGACTATTGTATATACATATATATATATATATATATATATATATATATATATATATATATATATATATATATATATATATATATATATATATATATATATATATATATATATATATATATATATATATATATATATATATATATATATATATATATATATATATATATATATATATATGAGAGGAAATATGAGGGGAGACGCCATACTCCCCATGATTCGAAGTACGAAAGAGAAAAATGCATATTTCTCACTTTATTCGAAAGCTTCTAATGCTATTACTAAGACTCTCAAGTGCCAGCTCGGCTGCGACTGAGCGCAACGTTGTTGAGCGTTGTTGACGAAAGAAAGTTTTAGAGCGAAATTTCGTTGCTAGGAAATACATGGTTTCGCTGGACATAGTACATGTAAACAAAAGTAGAACAAAGTAAGTGGTGAATTATTGTATTGTTAAGATTTTTATGAATATGTCAGTAACGTGTTTCATCTCGTTTGTTAATTTGGACAATATTTTGAGCTGTGTGGCTATTTGAGATGTGAGCTGTCTCTACCATATTATGAAGAGAGATGCCATACTTCACTTGAGTTGTTAGTTCTTTGTAATTTTCCAAACTTTCTTTAATTCCAGTTTTCTAATTTTTTTCGTCATCAAATAATAATTTCAATGATTAAATGTTATAAATTATTGTTATGATAATAAACCAGATATACGAGTATGTGGCTTGAGAATAAAAAAATGAACATCTTCACTATACGTTGTATTCTATTTTTCCTGACCCTCCTTCCAAAAAGTCTTTCCCAGATTCACCCTATAAAGAAAACGTTCTGATGTGTTTCAATGAAATGAAAAAGTTTCTACGTACTCTCAATGATCTTGTCACTAGAAAGCGATCTAGACAGAGTTTTTGTCGTTTCTTCGTTAGAAGGAGCTCACGTGATTAATCACTGTAGTACAACTGTAATGTATATCGCTGAAGATTTCTAATAACTATGAAACAATTGTATGGTATCCATCCATTCAACAAATTCGTTGAATATAAATATATATATATATATATATATATATATATATATATATATATATATATATATATATATATATATATATATATATATATATATATATATATATATATATATATATATATATATATATATATATATATATATATATATATATATCTTGAACTGTCCGATATCTATTTTCAAGAACGTTCCAATTCCCAACTGAAGAACAACTATCTATCGGCATCGACAGAAAAGTAATTGAAAATCGAACATACGGAATTATCTGCTTTTTCATTCTCTTACATCTCTTCGTATTAGGTTCCTACGCGAAATTGAGTTTCGCTTCATATCCCACTCAGCCAATTCCCCAACGTATATTTGAGTTGTTTCAAGAAACTTGATGAGGAATTTAGTCTGTGGGGAAAATCCCTACAGACCTAGCAATTTTTCCTCATTCTCTCACAAACGAATTATGTGAAACTTGAAACGTGGCAGAAGCACACTTTATAACTTCTGCCGGATTGTAATCTAATATACGCACCTTCAAGTTTGTTCGTTCATCTTTTTCTCACAAGAAAGAAAGATTTAGCGAGAAAAGAAGTTCAATAGTTTGCTGACAATCGAAATCAATTATTGGAAAATGATGACAAGGAACAGAAGAGAATATTTCTGAACGCTGCTCTTCCTAATACCAACTCATTTCGGAATTCCTGAATTGAAACCGAGATGAGATTGAGTTTATTCAACCAAGAACACCTTTGAAAATTTCAAACTAAGCCACAGATAGAATTGTTTATTTGTTATTGTGATTCATTGAAATTGGGAAACTATTTTCCTTCAAAACGAGTCTAACTTTTGAGAGTTTAACTTCAAATTACTCTTCATTTGATTCTTCTATATTTTATACACAATCAAAATGATGTCGAAATAACGAAAATTGTAATAAATGAAAAAATCAATTTCTTGAAATTGATTTATTGCCTGTTTAAGATATTTTATTTTGAATGTTTTTAGCAATAACAGGCTTCTTTTGATATGAAAAAGTTTCAACTTTTTCATATCAAAACATAATTGAAATTATTCAATATATATATATATATATATATATATATATATATATATATATATATATATATATATATATATATATATATATATATATATATATATATATATATATATATATATATATATATATATATATAGTAAATCCTGAGACTCTAAATCGAAATATCGAAACATTCCAAACAAATAAAAGTTAATAAGAAAAACTTCTTAATTCAACAGTTCTTCATACACTTCATAGGGTATGGTCTTTGTGAGAAAATATATTAATGTTTATTCGAAACTACAAAATCGAATAACAATAAAAAAATACCATCATAATTTTTAAATTACGGTGCTATTGAATGAGCATAATAACTGAATCACAAAAACCTTGAATAGGGTTTGTTATTATTATTATTATTATTATTATATTTGTATATATACGCACTGATTTGGCAATCCAGTAGTTGGAGCATTCAACAATATTAATCTTCAATTCTTTCAAACGTCCAGTTTGTCCTACATGAAAATATTCACAGCAAAATATTTTGTGAACACTAATTTAGAAAATTAATACTTGTTATTTTCAAAACAACCGAATTTTTACATTCAGGTAGTAATTGCAAGAGATAACCCTTGAAGTCATAGAAATATCGATATCCAATAACATGAATTCACCTGTTTGCTAGTGGATTTTTCATTAAGATTGTTTCTGAGCTCTGTGATCTGTGGTGTATAAGTAGAAGTTATGCATTTTTAAATTCAGTTAATACTCCTGCTAATGGGCTCACCAAGTGAAACTTAAGTAAAGTTGTTGATATACTCAGTGAAATTTGAACCAAGTGTTTCAATTTTAATTTACTATTATATACACACACACACACACATATATATATATATATATATATATATATATATATATATATATATATATATATATATATATATATATATGAAAAAATGATATTCCTGAAATTTTTTATATAAGGTGGAGTATACTCGTCATCTGAATTTTGTCTTGAGATTATCACAGCTGGTCTTTCGTCGAACCACCTTCTCTGAAATTATATTACGCCCTCACACAGCGTGTTGTTTATTGAAAGCAATGAATCATCCTTCCATCACCCTTTTGGAAATTGGAAGTCTTCTCCTTACGTGCAATTATATCAATTCTTTGCATTTTCTCTATTCAAAAGAAGGTGTCAGTGATAATGTTAAATAAATATATAATGATGGCCCATAATATATTTTTTGTGACATGAGCATAATGTGTATGTATATACTCACATCAATATATATATATATATATATATATATATATATATATATATATATATATATATATATATATATATATATAAGAAAAGTCAAATATACACAATGATCAGTAGTCAATAGCATGATCAATGCATATTTTCATTGTATGCAGCATATGTGAACATGATATTTGAAATATTTTAATATTATTATCATTGTTTTTCATTGATTACTTCATCGATTTCAAGATTTACGTTTCACTGCAAACATAAACCACTGTTTATGATATTACGGTTTCACTACAAAACTATCTTACTCTCACATAACTCTTTTTCTTTTCGAAACCTTCAGAGTCCATATGATTCTTCCTATACAAGATCATGCGTCAGACAACAACAAGCAATAAAATTGACAATTTTTCCCTTGAAATCATCTTATACTTTCAATATATCAATTTCATATTTGAGAATTTATCGAATATTTTCGTTCATTCCTACGCCATGATAATAACAATACATATTGCCCAACTCCATGAATAAAAAAATGAATTCATGAATCTTGAATCTTTGAATATTCCATTTTCTTTAGCAAGTTTTCAATCTAGTAACTTCATAACGTCGGAGTGTGTCATCGGTTGTATATACACGATATAATTCCGTAGACAGGTAATTTCAACCAAATAAACAGTAAACTCACTTGAAATGCCCTGCTTTGTGAAGTTATATTGATCTTTCAGTGTACACATACAAGTATAATCTGTCAAATAATAGATGAGTGATTTCTGCGTTAATATTCCACATTTTCTGAAGAAATTCCTAACGAGAACCAAAAAATATCTTGAGTTTCATTTGTTCAACCAGAGAAGAAAAATGTGAAATATTTCGCTACAAATTCTCTCTTTGCCGAAACATTGAAATGAGACATTTCCATTGATTAGCAATTTAAATTCCTCGAAAACAAAATAATTATAGAACATTTAATTTTCCATCGTTTTTCTCATATTGAAATTTTGTCAATTAGTATTCATTTTCTGACTTTTATGTACTAATAATAAATGAAAATCTATTCTCTGAAATTGGTTAAAATACAACATTTTTGTTTTCTGTGGGCAGTCGAACTGAAAATTGATATTTTCATAAATAATACGATGTGAAAATGGAGACATTTATTGTTGTTTCCGTTGAACTAGACAAGATAACACATGTTCAATATTTGCTTCATTTTGTAGCAAATTTGTAGTGAATAATGAATACATTTATTCATTCACTACTCATAACTGATTCATAATTATGACAATTGTATATATATATATATATATATATATATATATATATATATATATATATATATATATATATATATATATATATATATATATATATATATATATATCAATACTAAGAATTTCAATCGAAATATCGAAATATTTCAAATGAACCTCTCAGGGAGCTGTTTACATAAATGTTGTCAAAGAGGACGAAACTATTACTTTTCAGAGTGAATATTGAGTGCGCTTCGGAAAATCATCGAACATGTTGAGTGGAAATATTGATAAAATTGTTTCATTATTTCATTGTTTTGAATCATCAGTCTTATTTGATCAATAAATCAAGAATCAATCACTTTTGAATCGCCCCAGGCGTTTTTTTTATATCTAAATGAGGAGAACATTAGTTTGTGAACCATTCACGTTAGCTCCATCCTATCGATTATTGACTAGTATGAATGATTTGTGAATCTTGATATCTAAATGAGGAGAACATTAGTTTGTGAACCATTCACGTTAGCTCCATCCTATCGATTATTGACTAGTATGAATGATTTGTGAATCTTGAACTATATATATATATATATATATATATATATATATATATATATATATATATATATATATATATATATATATATATATATATATATATATATATATATATATATATATATATATATATATATATATATATATATATATATATATATATATATATATATATATATATATATATATATATATATATATTATATATATATATATATATATATATATATATATATATATATATATATATATATATATATATATATATATATATTTTTTTTTTTATTTTGAAAGTTTTTAGCATTAACAGGCTTTTTTGATATGAAAAAGTTTATTTCTGTTGATGAATAATAAATAAAGTTTATTTCTTTTGACGTTTTAAAGTCAAAAAGAAATAAACTTTTGTTTATTTATTATTCGTCAACAGAAATAAACTTTTTCATATCAAAAAAGCCTGTTAATGCTAAAAACTTTCAAAATAAATACCTCAAACAGGCAATAAATCAATTTCAAGATATATATATATATATATATATATATATATATATATATATATATATATATATATATATATATATATATATATATATATATATATATATTTAATAGTGTTGGCGTTTACTTGATGTAAATCCATTATAATTGAATATAACTTAAATTCAAACACTTGAACTTATGATTTACACTTTATTGACTACATAGCATGACGCGTTTCGTCGTTACAAACGACTTCTTCAGATGTTTACAGAATAATAACAACATTTTGAAAAATACAGGTATATATATCAGGGAATTTTGGTGTTCTATGGTTTTGGTTTTACCTAAGATATTTCATTCTGAGAAATAATTTCTATTACCTGAAAATGTTTAACAAGGGTGAATTGTTTAATTCTATCTGTTCATTGAGCAAAATTCTGGAAACTTGCTCAACGAACAGATAGAATTAAACAATTCACCCTTGTTAAACCCTCAAAGTAGTTGAAGTATCTCAATAATAATCAGTTCAAGTGATTTCTTACATAGGAATACTTCAAAAAATAAACTTTATTTTATGCATATGTTTTATTCAAACAATCTTGCGAACACTTCTTTCACAGACCTCATCTTCAACCTGCAAAATAAAAATCATTTTGTAAGTGATGGTAGGTATTATTTGGAATTGGGTTATATTTGACTAAGAAAATTCTAAAACAAAGTTATTAACTAGCATGCCCCGAAGTTTATTTGCGAAAACTGTTCAAGGTTCAACAAAACATATATTTGTACCTGTACTTCCCACATCGTTTCTTTGATAAATTTGTTTACATTATTCAGTTTAGCTGCTTGGAGATTTAGAATATATTCGTCCAAACTTTTATTAGCAAATGTTTTCCTAACAACTCCCAAGATTTTTTTTTTCATTTCAGTTCAATTTCTTTTCAATTCTACACCCACTCTGAAATCAAATGTGATTTTCGGCTTTTGTTCGGTTTTGTGGTATAATTAATCTCACTTATGATTGATAGTTCAACTATGACTCTACTTCATCAACAGGATCGATGAAATATAGTTCGTCTTTGTCAAAAAAGTGCTGAAATGGGTACTATGAAATGAAATATTTTGCAATACACACATATATATATATATATATATATATATATATATATATATATATATATATATATATATATATATATATATATATATATATATATATATATATATATATATATATATATATATATATATATATATATATATATATATATATGTATATATATATATATATATATATATATATATATATATATATATATATATATTATTTTGAAAGTTTTTACCAATTTCAAGATATATATATATATATATATATATATATATATATATATATATATATATAAAAGGGTGTTTTTTTAAGAGGTATAGAATTTTAAATTGCAATAAAACAACGATGGATCATTCGATTGACAAGAATTTTTTTTATTCGAAAGATAATCTTGTGAAATTACATTTTAAATATGATGTCGTCAATAAAAATAGATGTAGTCCAATCTGGACGTCCAAATTTCGAAGACTTTTTTCAACATTTGTGGCAGTATATCTGCAATAACACGGCGAATATTGTCTTTCAAATGGTCAAACGTTTGTGGCTTATTCGCATAGACCGATGACTTTACATAGCCCCACAGAAAGTAGTCTAGCGGTGTTAAATCACAAGATCTTGAAGGCCAAATCACAGGTCCAAAACGTGAAATTAGGCGGTCACCAAACGTGCCTTTGAACAAATCGATTGTGGCACGAGCTGTGTGACATGTGTAAGAGTGAAAAAATTATTAATCATGGCTCTTTACCGATCACCATTGACTGTAACATTCTAGCCATCGTCGTTTTTGAAGAAGTACGGACCAAAGATTCCACCAGCCCATAAAGCGCACCAAACAGTCAGTTTTTCTGGATGTAACGGTGTTTTCACATACAATTGAGGATTATCTTCACTCCAAATGCGGCAGTTTTGCTTGTTGACGTAGCCATTTCACAAGAAGTGCGCTTCATCGCTAAACAAAATTTGCGCGATACGTATTCCGCACAGAACCATTATTTTCCAAACAAAATTGCACTATTTGCAAGCGTTGTTCAGGCGTGAGTCTATTCATGATGAATTGCCAAACCAAACTGAAAATAAATCACTTCTCAGCTGTTAAATCCGTAGCCATCTTCAACAGTAATGCCATCTTAAAGTTCTATACCTCTAAAAAAAAAGTGCTTATGGCACAGAATGAAGTATTCGAAAAAATGAACACTAGAACATTCATTCTCGAAAATTTCAAATTAATCAAAAGAATGTTATAGTAGAGCTAGATATGTGAATGTGTACGATGTGATGTCTCCATTATCCTTCAAGGGATAAATGTTAGAGAAATATTGAAATCGATGCCACACCTGATGGAAGTGCGAGAGATATATGTTTCGTTCTGCAAGGAACTCGTCAGTCGCACCACGTCCATCGAAGTGAGGCAACGATTTCAATCTCCAAGCATCTTCTTGGGACTCCAAGTGAACCATCGTAGAGTAATGAATACTTCCCAATTCCATCTATAGGAATCAGTAGAAAACATATGGTCAGATATTTTCCCCTAGAACGGAACTGACGTGACGAAATGAGGTTATTTTCTTCAAAAAAATGTTTCGGCGTTTCAAAAACAGCTGCAAACACCGATGTCAAAGATCTAATATGCCAGAGAAATTCTTCTTAGTTTCATGATGAGTTTTACTTCATTGCTACAACGAGGAAGAAAATTTCATTTTCATACGTTGTAAGTATAATGATAATAGGGTGATTCTAATACTTCAAAATCTTATGAGTCAGTTATTCTAAATGACCAACCACAAGATATTTTATTGATTACTAGCTGGCTCGGCGAACTTTGTACGCCCATTTATTTTACTCTGAATATTTTTCAAAAAGCCGGAAAGACATGTTCTACTATTAGTGCTTCACTATGTTGTTTTCAATATTTATCCCGTGTGGAGCCAGGAACTTACTCACTTACGAAGGGACTGCAATACTTCCTGTTAATTCAAATCAGTCGAAATTCACATTATGTGAATGAACATGAATAATTTCATGCACAGAATGTGCATGAAAAATGTTTATATTATCACGTTTGATGTATTGAAAGTGATTAACATATTATTTTTAACGGCATCTTCCTAATTTCTTAGCTTGTACTTGTCCCATATATCTCATTATTAATAATATGAGATATTTGCTGGACATAAGTCAAAAAATGTTCAGAATTCAGCCCATTCCCGGAAACTAATGAATATAGTGACTCTGGTGCCTGTACCAAGAGCGTCTATTTGAACTGACTCTTCGCGAGATATTTTGTACATCATTGTACAAAAATATTTGTACAATCAAATTTTGCCTAGCAATATTGACACACTACGTTCATTGGTCCAATAGCAACGATTTGATGTGACCTGTAATCTATTTCAACGTTATAATTAAATGCAGTTCGATAGGAGTTAAACGCTACCTTTTCATATTGTTAATTTCGATTCCATAGATTCCGTTCAAGTTCATTTCGAGCTTCGCGTTGCTCGTCAGTTTGACTTCCTCTTTTATATCTTTGACTTGCTGCCTGGTGAGTTCTGCGACTCAAGTTTGTACATCTAATAGCTATCATCTTTGAAAACGAAATTTCAACCGTAAATTGAAGAAAACTATGTATTTTTCTTCATAATCAAATATACCACTTGCTATGTTGGAAATGTCTATGTAAGTCTATTAAAACTTACCAAAGTTTTATATGGATTTAAAGTTTTAATATTAGTAGCTCTGAACTAACCCATATGTGTGATAGGATATTCAGTTTTTTCAATTCTCTTTTTGAGAATTAATAATTACTTCTAACTTATATTATCAATTAATTATTCTCAAATTTTCTAATTTACACGCAATTTTTTAAATTTTAACCCTGACAATAAACAGAACAAAAAATAGTGAAATCGGTGCAACCGTTGGACTCTACATTTTAGTTAAGAAACGTTTGTATGAGAAAAAGAAATGGTCTGTTTTTAAAGTGTTCCCGGCAATTATTCGAATTTTTCCACCCTGGATATCATCCTTGGACATCAACGAACATTTCAAAAAGAATTGGCAGAATTGGCCTAGGAGTTGTTGAGTTATGCGCTTACCAACACATTTTGCGATTCATTTTTATATTATAGATTCGGAAAATATTCGAATCTATTATATCGCTCTGAATTATAAAATAAATCGAACGTATGACAGGATCCAGACCTATGTCGTGTAACGCAAAATGATTTATAAAATGGAATGATGTTTATTCATTTCTACACATTCACTAAATACAATGAAGGACTATGGCAAAAGAATGAAATAGTGTTATCGCAATAATAGAAGTTTATTGTGAAAGTTGTTTAATGGTTCTTCAGAAGAATCCAAACATAGAATTTCAGTGGCCATATAATATACGAGATCCTCGGTTGAACATGACTCTGCACTACGCTCAGCGCCATTACTCTTCACTAAACAGACGACAAAAGATATATTTCAGTCCCATGTTATACACATTACAGTGTAGCCATATTCAGCAAGGGGAACAATTTTTGACGAAATACTAAGTGAAACAAAGTTTAGGTACATAAGCTCTTGCATTATAGACGTAATTTCATACATCATCTTGGCAGAATAAAAAAGGTTATTACATGAAACATTTGAAGTCGCGACACAAGGATCTTGTTTATTAGTCCCGTCTGAAATGGTAGAATTTAATCATCAAATGCAACGTTGCAACATTTACGGAAAGGACAACGTTCATATAAATAATCTGCCAATAGCATGTGGAATTTTTGGATGCTGTAGAACACTTGAAAAAGCATTTGTATACTTCCAAATTGAGCTTTGCCCGAATTACAGAAGTTACTACAGCGAATTTTCTAAACGATATATACTTGTTGATGACAATTAGTTATTTTCAATGCAGAACATATATATATATATATATATATATATATATATATATATATATATATATATAATATATAAGGAATGAAGAAGTGAGTTGCCTCTTTAGTAATTTCCAAAAATGTTTATTTTCTCTTCAGCGCTAAAATTGTACAATATTAACAGTTTACCTAACAAGGCACAATTGAAAATTTGTCTTACAATTACTGTGAAGTTAGTGCGCAAGTATATCTGTTTTTTGAATTTTAAAAATAATTATTCCCAAATGCATTGGGTTTGAATATTATTGCATTTTACGTATAGAGTGGTTGGAGAAAGCAATGACACTGACTGAATTTCTTGAATTCACCTCATCAAGCGGATTGTTTCCAGATGTGTTTTCCAAGCGCCCCGCGATTTTTTAAATTACGTAACGTTGGCCGAAGTTTTTATCATTAACGAAAAGAGAATGAATTTAATTAGTGTATTGGTAGTAGATTTTTTGGTAAATAGGATATCAGAATATGAGCCATTATTCAGAAGAACCAATCAGATTTATATATATATATATATATATATATATATATATATATATATATATATATATTATATATATTTAAATTTATTGCCTGTTTAAGATAGTTTATTTTTGATGTTTTCAGCAATAACAGGCTAAATAGCCTGTTATTGAATTGAATTAAAACTTTTTCTGATCGTAATTGAAATGGTATTGGTTGTAATTCAAAATTCAGTGTTGAAAACTTTATTTTCGTTGACGTTTCGTTATATATCACAACTTTGTCAAAACTAATATTAGTGAATATAAACTTAAATTCAAACACTTGAACTTATGATTTACACTTTATTGACTACATAGCATGACGCGTTTCGTCGTTACAAACGGCTTCTTCAGATGCTTATAGAATGATAACAACATTTTGAAGAATACAGGTATATATATCAGGGAATTTTGGTGTTCTCAGAGGTTTGGAGAACGCCAAAATTCCCTGATATATATACCTGTATTTTTCAAAATGTTATTATTCTGTAAGTATCTGAAGAAGTCGTTTGTAACGACGAAACGCGTCATGCTATGTAGTCAATAAAGTGTAAATCATAAGTTCAAGTGTTTGAATTTAAGTTTATATTCAATTATAATGGATTTACATCAAGTAAACGCCAACACTATTAAATACTAATATTAGTGTTGACAAAGCTGTGATATACAACGAAAATGAAGTTTTTAACATTGAAAATAGCCTGTTATTGCTAAAAACATTGAAGTTAATATATATATATATATATATATATATATATATATATTTCTTGAAATTGATTTATTAACATATTTATATAATGAAAACAATATTTAGAATTTTCTCATAATTTTAATAAATATGCATGACGACGTTTCGAAGTACTACTTCTTTATCAAATGCTGGATTGATACTAGATGCAATTTTACAAAATTCACTACTTATAGCTATTTTCACAGAACATTCCAGGTATGTATTATGACCAACTTAGAATGAGGACATAGAACAACTGATACATAACAAAAGGGTCTTATACCTGGAAATGAACAACGAAAAATCACTTTCTTAATTACGGTATGCCTACTAAAGATATAAATAATATCCGGTAAAGATTTCTAAGATCTTTACCGGATATTATTTATATCTTTAGTAGGCATACCGTAATTAAGAAAGTGATTTTTCGTTGTTCATTTCCAGGTATAAGACCCTTTTGTTATGTATCAGTTGTTCTATGTCCTCATTCTAAGTTGGTCATAATACATACCTGGAATGTTCTGTGAAAATAGCTATAAGTAGTGAATTTTGTAAAATTGCATCTAGTATCAATCCAGCATTTGATAAAGAAGTAGTACTTCGAAACGTCGTCATGCATATTTATTAAAATTATGAGAAAATTCTAAATATTGTTTTCATTATGGATATTAATTTTCTCCAAGTATCGGCCTCATCAATCATTAACATATTTATATATTTATAACAACATTTTGAAAATGTTGTTATTATTCTGTAAGCATCTGAAGAAGTCGTTTGTAACGACGAAACGCGTCATGCTTTGTAGTCAATAAAGTATAATTCATAATTCAAGGCTTGAAAATTCTCTAATTCATTTTGTAATAAATAACACGAAGGTTTCGCTTATCACTCGATGAAACATGTTAAATAATATTGAATTAAAATTGAAACACTGGGCTCAAGTTTCACTGAATATATCAACAACTCTACATATATTTCGGGAGGTTAGCCCAATGTCAAGAGTATCACAACAATATTACTCAAAAAGTAATATTGCAATATAATAAATTGCATGAAACCTTTTTAGTGCATTTTTTTTCAACTTCACTTCAAGGTGGATTTGTAGAAATAATTCGACTGTATTTTCAATTTTTCATCATTAAATAATTAGAGAGATAGTTCTATAAATTTGTCCTAATATTTTTGATTGAAGAGAGAAATTTTCGAGGATGGTTGCTTCGTTTTCAAATTTCATGTCATGCATTAGTGCTCCATCTTTTTAAATTGTAGGAAAATTCCCCTGACATTTTTCGTCAAAATTCGTCCAAGGAAATTCAGTTTTAATTGAATTTCACGAAAAGTTATGCCACGTTCCGAAAAAACAACGAGTTAAGATTCAGTGAGTCGTAAGGCGTAGATCCTGTAATGTGAAATATGGATGATATCCAGTTAGGGAATAGCATCATGCTGATAGATAACTGGATTCCGGAACATCCAATCAAGCGGAACCAGAGTAGTATATCAACTGCGGTAAGGGAAATGCGCCGAAATTCCTTTTCGACAAATCCCTCACTCTCATTTACGTTTCATTTATGAAACTTCAATTTAAATTTCAATCTATATTAGAAGAATGGAAGTATCAGAAATTGATGAATAAATCCTTGTTTTCTGATACATACCACCATTTCCTACTAAATATATCATTATCATTTTTTTCAATAGTAATAATATTTGGAACTGAAAGCTTCGGTATTGAAAACTGGAAAATTTCAGGTTGCATAGAAATCTCCTGGATCTTCTCGTTTCATATTTAAACGTCTGGGGACAGTATGTGATTATTAATGATCTCAGTTCAAATTATTTACTGGTAAGATCGGGTGTACCGCAGGGTTCACATGTTGGAACGCTTCTTTTTCTTATGTTTTTGAATGATATTGGCGAAAGCTTTGAATATACTCATATAGATCTATATGCGGATGACCTCAAAATATCAAAGCAGATAAAAACTCCAGGCTCAATAAGTTGCAACTGAACCTGAACAAATGCAATTATATTTTTTTCCTGAGAACTAAAAATTGCCTCTTCCATTTTGACATCGTCTAGTCAATGCTTGACTGAAATCGGTTCAAATATTGTCGGTCGCCTGGAATCCAAATTGTGATTTATACACGAATATAATAGGAAATTTTCAACGGTAGTTCATTAATGCTCTAATTTTTTTTAACAGGTACCGTCATGGATTCTGATATAAGAGTAATGAGAAATTTTATTGGTTGAAATGTTTGAATTTGAGACGTGAGTACTTCGATATGTGTTTATCCTACAAGCTACTTAATTCTTAATACATTCTGCTGTATCTACGAGCTTTATAAACTCTAATTGTTCTCCACACGTAGTTAGAAATCGTACAAAACTGGTTACAAATGGTACAATAAGGAAGAAAAAAAGAAATTATTTGTTGTATTCACACATCCATAGATCCTTTCATAGGCTTGATCAGTACAGAGACCAATTTGGATATTTTCCCTACGTATTTTATGACTTTCAAGAGAAATTTGAAAAACAGTTCCTGTAGAGGACAATAATAATATAATAATCAGTTTATATGGAATTATTATCCTTTCATGATGTATTTTTTCAATATTTCTTAGTAAAAGTAAGTATTTGGTTTTGTAGATCAAATGATCCAAATAGTCAATGTATCGAAAAGTTTAGTTTACAATTAACATTAGAAATATGTGATTCATCTTTTATATGACAGTTTTAAGCTGTCTGTTGAGTTAGCCCTTGAGTATGTGAGAATAAAAAAATGAAAAACTTGTTTGGCTAAAGCTGAAAAAAACTCATATATTATGAAAATTATAATATTTTGGATAACCTGTTTATCTAATTATCTGTAGTAAACTGTTTTAATTAAGCTTGTATGTCTTAATACTAGATACTCGTAGTACTGGTTTTCAAATGACATGTTAAATAATTGGATGCATAAAATTTTTCATCGCCAACACTATTTTTAGATATTGACATTGTAGAAATTTGGATTTAAAACTATCAGTATTACTAGTATTTTATCCATGCACATCACTGAGATATGTTAGATTTTTTGTTACATTACATATAACAAATCATTTTCAATTTTGATTATGAATTCAATGTAGCCAAGAGCATCTTCTTTTCACAGATATTTCTTCCAGAGAGTTCAGCATATTTTTAATTCGTGTATTATATTTTCCACTTTAAAATTGTGCGACTAGACATATTCTCTAATTTTTGTAATTTTAGAGAGTTTTTGTCAGTAAATCTGTATAACATAGTGGAGCAATATTCAAAGTGTGGTATTTTCATTGACTTGAACAACAATAACTTCACATATGTTAGAACATTTTTGACCAACTCGAAAAATTGATTTTTTGAATCTTTTTTGTGATCAAAATAGCTATTAGAACTCAATTTTCCATCTAATATAATGTCCAAATATTCTACTTCAATTTTCTCTTCATTAAAAGTGAAAATTAAAATCAGGATATAATTATAGTTATGTTTCAATTGATACATTTGTACTAATCTTCTGTCTTTCGTCTACCCAAAACCATAAACTCAAATTTTTGGACCTCGAGGTATAAGCTATTATCACATGACCATTCATTAATTGTGAAAGGGATTCTTTTGAACCAACACACTTTATTGTAATTATTTAATAAATTCATAGAACATTATTTAACGTGAGAAACAATATCGTTTATATATAAGTAGAAAAACATTGGACCTAACCAACAATCTAAGTCTGTGAAAGTGAGCAAAGTGTTTTCTATTCAATATACGGAGAACAAATAATTTTGTCTTTCCATAGCAGAGTAAAATTGAAAGATCCTTAGGTTGCACAAAAAGAGTTATTTTGGCAAACCAGTGAACCATCATTTGATGAAGGTTTATGGAAACATAACGATATTATCTCTCGAACTACATAAATTTGGAAGAAAACGGACGTTCTAGAGGCGGACGTAGCTTGAGAAAATATTCTTTTCACTCAAAAGCAACCATTGTTTTGATGGAAATATTCAAAATCTCTGCTTTCGAAATTAATTGAATGTATATGTGTATGAATTCATCGGGACATCTTTCGAATAAATTTGTACTTTGATTTCCGTCAAGATTTAATGAATTTTTTCAATATTATCAGTCATTAAACTATATCAATTTCGATGCTTGTACGTACGAATTCAAAGATATTCGGACATGCAATTGTAAAGTTCTGGAGTCTGGAGGTAAGAATCTTTTTTTTTTGATTCAGTGGACCTACAGTTAGACGTCGGTTTCGAACGGCCAATGAGCTTGTAATCAATGTATATTACCCAACAATTATCCTCATAAAAATACTCAAATCATGTTACCTAATAATTACACTTTCTAGAATGCTACGGATGATGGAACTTGAAATAATTATAATTTCTAGATTTACATAAAAAATTAAATTATAATTTCTGGATTTACATAAAGAATTGAATATAAATATCTATTTTATATTCGCTTCATAGTACATAACTTGAAATATGAAAAGATCTCAAAAGATTTATTCAACTCACTTTGCTTGGTAAGAAGGAACGAATGAGAAAACTCATTTGCAGCACTGTATTACCTGCTTGTGAACTCAAAAACTGTACATAGTTAATTATTCTAAATCTTATTAATAATTAGGTTGACGAATTCAGGCATGTTTATCCTTAGCTAATAGTTAAGTTAAGGTTAAACGAATAGATATTTCCTGTTATTCAATCACATAAATTACTCAAAGATATATATATATATATATATATATATATATATATATATATATATATATATATATATATATATATATATATATATATATATATATATATATATATATATATATATATATATATATATATATATATATATATATATATATATATACATATATACAGTGGAGCCCCGGTTATCCGACAAACAGTTTGCAGGGCAGTGTCGGGTTAGCGAATTTGTCGGATTATTGAATGCTGCCTTAGATCCCCTATAGTCCGAATTTTTTTACAATAGAGTACCTTGTAATCAGACAGATCCAATGATAAGATTCTGCAAGTTATCTATATGTATGTACTCTCAAGTAAAAATTATACTTCATTATGTATGTCGAATACCATGTCGGATTATCGGGGCTCCACTGTATATATATATATATATATATATATATATATATATATATATATATATATATATATATATATATATATATATATATATATATATATATATAGGAGAAGGAAATCCACTACAAGAAAGGAATCTGTAATTTTTGTGCTATATTATCGCACTTGAAGATGTTCGCTATCAATGTTTATTATGGGCCATCTAGGTTACGGTTGTGGAAACGCTCATTGTCATTTCTCAAAGCGTGAAATGACAACGAGTGTATTCTTACGGCACATTACTTCTTTAAACGAGATGAAATTCTTCCAAAAAAACTAGACTAGACTAGTAAAATGTAGTATCTTAATTGATAAGGACGTATGAAACTCTCAATGTTAGATGTATTTATGTGCTTCCATTGATTCTAAGATTTGAGATATACATTATTCTATGCATTATATATGCATATGACTTACTCTATATTTCTTTCTTACAATCAATGAGAGGGTATGTGAGTATTGAAGTTGCCTTTCATTTGTTGAACGAGGCGCGAATAATGAGTACATTGAAGTACGAAACAGTGACTGTCTCACGCTTCCAATAAATGTAGGCATCGATTTCAAGATTTTCTATTATTTATCCCTAGAAGGACAATGGAGAACATTGTACATGTTTCACATAACCTGCTCTACTATAATGTTCTTAATATCTTAATTGATAAGGACGTATGAAACTCCCAATGTTAGATGTATTTATGTGCTCTCCATTGATTCTAAGATTTGAGATATACATTATTCTATGCATTATATATGCATATGACTTACTCTATATTTCTTTCTTACAATCAATGAGAGGGTATGTGAGTATTGAAGTTGCCTTTCATTTGTTGAACGAGGCGCGAATAATGAGTACATTGAAGTACGAAACAGTGACTGTCTCACGCTTCCAATAAATGTAGGCATCGATTTCAAGATTTCTATTATTTATCCCTAGAAGGACAATGGAGAACATTGTACATGTTTCACATAACCTGCTCTACTATAATGTTCCTTTGAACAATTTCTCAAAAACATTATCGAAAGAAAGTTATAGTATTAGCTGATAGCATATGTATATATATATATATATATATATATATATATATATATATATATATGCAGCAGACGTATTTCACCATCCTTCAATCGAAAGAGTTGGAGAATATAGAAATGTATATCACACGCGATGAAGGTACGGGTTTCGTTCCACAAGGAACTCATCAGCTGTTGAAAAAATCAAAATTTAATTAATTCGTTCGAATAGATTCCTATTTTCTCGGTTTACATATATCGTTGCTCTGAAGCGGAAAATTTTGAGGAATATATGAAAATCGTTAGTAAGCTAATTTAGAAAATTATATATCCGAACTGAATTGTAACAAATACAATGTTCCTATTCGAATTTGATATCATTCGATGCTTGAATTTACCAAAATTGAACTTTAATCGAAGTGTTCGCCTTTCGAGTCGAGTATTTTCACAAACTTTAACATTATTACGAAATATGATGTTTCGTTTTGACAACAAGGAGAGTGCAATGAACGGACAATAATTCAAGATCAGAGTAGGAATGTCGTCTCCGATGGCACATGAAACTACTTAGTGTGACGAAACTTATGATGAAACTTTTGAACTGGCTACTCAAATGTTCAGCACCGCAGCTAATTCTACAAATTTCATATCCGTGGACTCTGAGTCGAACTGGTTAACCCTTGAGAAAACACCGCTTAACTTTGCCGAAATTGAAGAACCACCTAAGGCAATTTAGACATCCGAAATTATCCTAAATTCAATCAGGCAATATGAGAAATAATGATATTGAAATATTTTCCATTCCTCAACAGAAATTCCATATGTTCTATGATTATCAATATAAAAAAAAGATTGAATCATTGTGTGTAAAACTTCTCGTTTGGTATAAAAATATACGCACATTTAAATGAAACTAAGTAGTTTTCTGATTTTCACTATAATGAATTCAAAAACATGACAATATTGTTTCGCTAACACAGTGGCTTCATCAGATGTAGATGATAAACAGTTTATCATCAACATCTGATGAAGCCACTAATAAATTATAGGGAAAATCAGAAAACTACTTAGTTTAATTCAAATTATACGCATTTTGCTTTTTTATATGGCACAGTTTCTATTCCCTACATTTCGTTTCGACAAAAATCTTCAGTAGTCGAAATGAGATTGTGGTTATACTTCACTGAAATCTTAGCTATGAATTTTGCTTCAACTAACGTTTCTCTGCTTCAAATTACTGATGCTAATTATATCAAACCAAGAAATGTACATAACCCGATTAAAAAAACTATTACTATTACGAAAGAAAACTATTAGTTTTATTTATTCTGAATATCAGAAATCAATTGAATGGATGTGATAGAGCATATAGTTGTAAAATCATCTGCAATGCGACTCTTTCACCTTCACGAAACCCTGTTTCTTTCTTATAGAGACGCATTAGTATTGACTGGACAATTTACATATAAACTGAATTTATTGGGATTCTAATCGCCAAAATCTGATTGAGAATTGGAAGAATTGAATTGACACCTATTGAATGTATCATAGGTAGATCTATGGAAATTAAAAATTTACGTCCTTTTTCTATGTCAAAGAAATATCGACAATAAATTTCTTTAGTCTATACATATAAGACATGACTTTTTTGATTCAGAACAAAAACTCTGCTATAAATAGAGTATCATTGAATGGAGAGGGAAGTATAGGACTCTCCCTATTCGTGTTCATTTAAAACAATCAAAGTTTCTTGGAATATTGTAACTTTTCATTCTGTGCCACTATTTCGAGAAATTTGTACTTGGATCTAAAATGCATTATCTCAGAATTTACAGCCTAGCAACATTTAGGTACTCACATCTCGAAACTCCGTAGTAAGCTTGGATGTTCGTGACACCAACAGATTGATTACGGTTTACATCCATTTTTTAAGCATTCACAAAAAAACGTTTTGGAAGAACTTAACAAGCGGAGATTCGGAAGCATTTTCTGAAAAGTTGCGTGTCCATTGTTATTCGCTGTTGGAAAGAAGGAAATGTGTGTATTCATTACAATTTAATTTATATGAGAAACAATTCCCTGCCCGTGAAATGAGCAAGTATTTGGACGGTTTCAAGTAATGTAAATAAAGTAATATAATTGAGCATCGAAAATTTTTACTCTTTTATGACATAGACAGCACACAACATTTTCAGCTTGTTGAGTTTGTCTTCTGTTGTACCAGTGACATATTTATTCGACCAAATATCCGCAAAAACTCTAACTAAATTTCTCTTGTCCATTTGAAAGATTTTCTTAGTTTTCGTGAATTTGCGTGAATGCATTCACGAAACTGAATTTACAAAAATACAACTAAGAGACATAAGATAACAAATAGTAGGAAAACTGGCAAAAATTTTTGAGTAGGAATTTGAGGCAAGCTGAAAACTTTTCACATACCTCCCCTGATCTACCCCAAAACAGAATTGTAGACCTGGCTGTTGAGTAAATGGGCTTAATCAACCCCTTAATGTTTAGGAGTTGGTAGCTGGAAAGTCCCACCAATACGTTCTGTCTTTTTCGCGAATCTCTTCTTTTAGTTACAAATAATACTCCATTTAAATTTCAAACTGCCTCAAATACATTTTTTACAATTTTCTGCAAAATATTTTTGCACGCGTCTGGTGATGTTAAAATCCCGATTACCTGAATTGTCTGGCTTATTTTTTTTTCGTATTCATTAATTTTCGTATACACTGCAACATATAGAAATTGCGTTTTGCCACAAATATATTTTTAGGGAATAAAATAATATTTTTGAAATTTAGGGATTAGGGGTTTATCATTTTGATAGTTTAACAGTATGCTCGTATTTATCTGCAGGCATTCAAAATTATATTTATATTGTCCAGTTTTAACGAAGATTATGTGTTTCATATTATATATATATATATATATATATATATATATATATATATATATATATATATATATATATATATATATATATATATGTTTATGTATGTTTTAGTTCTGTTAGATGTTTGTTGTTGCAGAGCTCATTTTTTCAATAAATTGAAGTTTTTTCTAAAAAATCTTCCACAAATAACGTAACCTGTGTAATTGTAAAATTGATACGAATACCTTCGGGAACATTTCATTGACGATTGAATGCAAAGTGCAACGGAGAATTATTCACAATTATTGTCTAAATCATGAAATCACAACACCCATGTCGATTTCATGAACTAGTCCTAATCCTGTCGATAAAGTAACTCGGCAACTTCGAAAAATCGGCGTCCGTATCCTCTTTTGGACACTTGTATATCACGGTATCTAATTGGTTGTTTGAACGCACAATAAGTGACAGAAATAATATACACTCGTATATAAACTACTCGGTCGTGAAATATATCTAGTTATAATAATATTCAGTGGAAAGTTTCGTTCCCTTGAAAACGGGACCGCAACTTTCGACCACGTTCCTAGGGGATGGCTGACAAAATTTAATTCGAATTTTCGTTCTCTGTGAAACTTCCAACAAAAGCAAGTCTGGTATATGGAATCGTCGCAACTGTGGTTTCCGTTTGAGAAACATGGCAGTAGTGAAGTTTGCGTTGTGGAAAACGTAGATCAAATATTCGAAGTAGTTGTCATCTCTAGACAATAGAATGAATTTCCCGATCTGGAAAATAAGACGATTTTGGAGATCTGAGGAAAAGCGTATGTATGATGTATGTCCGTCGATCCGTGATGCAAAAGCCATTTCTTGGATAGAATTATTTTATTATGCCTTTGCCCTGAATTTACCGTAATATTTCTTCTGGAATGGAAAAGCAAAAACTTTTCTTGAAACAATATTTGAGGAAATGTATGTTTTATGTATTTCAAGTAATCCTATCGATTACTCGACTTATCTAATGTTATTTTCTTTATAGAAAATATACAATCTTTCACATATCTTTCTTGCTAGCGTAACTGAATGATTTCATATTTAAAAAATCTATATAAAAATATTCCTGAGTCTATAACACATATTTTGAGGAATTAAAATATTATTTTCTAGAAATTGTATGTAAATCTTGATAGTAATATTGAAGATGGAGAGGAATTCTGATAACTTATTTTTGTTTTTGCTTTCAAATTAATGTAATGAACATCATTCATCTATTTCCTTCCGTTTGTATAATGTAAAACATTGAAAAGTTTTTGAAAGTGATTCAATATACTCCTTATTTTGTTCCTGGTTCACTGAACACGTAGTCAATATTTAATCAGTTATCAATTATTTTAACAGTTTAATCAACTTGTGACATAATGGAGAACAATTTTTGTGTAAACCAGAACAGTGTTCTTATTAATTATATATAATATGTATATATAACGCCATCTAGTGGACTATGCACTAATGACTAATGCAATGGTATTTTAGTGCATTCTTGTATTCTCGATTCTTGTTTCAGGTTTGTTGTATATTAGAATTGAGTTGATATTGTACTTATTGAAAAAATTCTTGTTTCAGTTTTGAAACCATAATCGAGAGTCATTGGCTATTGAATACAAAACAAATATAACTTTAAATTATATATCGAGAATTTTCGTCAAGTAATAATATCCCAAAACAAAAAAGATTCCGTTCTGGTTCACTTATAAATTCGAGCTGAAGAGGCAAGACAACAATTAGATAAATAAAGCAATGAGAGAAAACGTACCTTTTTCCTGTGGAACTCAGGAATTGAAATAACATCCAGAATTGTTGGCCATCAACAAAATAACCAAGAGATGTAAATCTATGAAAACAAAGTGGGCAATTAGAAGTATTTCAGTTGAACTACCGAGAGAAATAGCAAGTCTATACCTACATTCTGATTTTGATCCAGTTTAAAAGAATTATTACTTAGAAGAAATTGAAGAAGAAATGAATAAGAAACCTGAAATTTCATCTTTAGATGTTCCAAAAATACTAGAGAAATTGGTGGGTACCCTTGGTTCTAGCAATCTACATTCTAATTTAAATGTTATTACAAATAATTTCATTCTGTATAATTATAATGGTAGGAATCATTATGCAGAATTATGGTTGGAAAATTTGAGAATAAATATTTGAGGTTTGAAATTGCTGAGGAGAAAATATTTAGATTTTGTTCGGATTAAAATTAAGAGTTTGGTATATAAGAGATTGCTAAAAAAAATTGGTTTGTAAACGAAATGGAAGGTATATAAGGACTCTTCGAAAAAACTTTTTTCAGAAGAAGGTTGGTCAAAGGCACGTTGTGTATATAATTTAAGACAAATAAATGGATCTATGGTAGATTGCGCAATGAAGATAGAACAAATGTTATAATTACGAGATCCTAAGATGCCTGAGAAAATTAGAATTCAGAATTTCCAGAATTCTTCATTCAGGAAAAACTAGATGATGAAATACATAGTACGGAGCAGCTGGCCAGTGAAATTAGAGAATTCGATACAAATGTTCGAAATTTAACTTCTGTTGAAGTAGAGGATGTGGTGTTCAAAGAAAAGTTGAGAAATAAGCGAAAACTTCACCCTGAACTTCAAAAGAAACCTTGTGAGAAGTTAGGTTAACCAAATAGATTTCACGAACAAGATATTTTTTGGAATAAACAAAAAATGAAAACTGTTAATAACCGAACTTCAAAAAGATTTAAATGATAGAATACCTGATCCAAAAATCTTGAAAGAGTAAGTAAAAAATAAAAGTACGTTCAGAACAACCAGTGGTACTAATGAAACAAATCAGTAAACAAATTCAGATATGACCTTATATGTGGTTTTGACTGTATCAAGAAATTTTGTTTGATTCAAGACGACAATCTCACAATATCACAAAAAGATGAAACAGACATTAATGAAAGTGATTCAGACGAGATAGCTAAAAACATACTAGATCCAGAAGAAGAACTTAATTTTAATAATTTCAATATATACAGATAATTTTGAAACAAAAATGAATTACTTGAATAAAGAAAAAAAAGATTAATTCCTTGATAAAAAAATATGAGTGTATTTTTGAGAAAAACATGTTCGAAATGGTTACGGTAAAATCTCATGAAGCTCAAACCAAACTTCTTGAAAATGAATTTACATCAAAGAAACCATAAAGATGTTCAATTCAAGATCGAATTTGAATAGAAAACCATATTTCAGGATTTTTAAATGAGGATTTAATTGAAGTATAACAGTATAACATTTTGCAGCGTCAGTCACATTAGCATTAAAAAAATGATAATACTCTTAAAAAACCTAACGAAGTTCATTGACTCTTCATACTCTTCTGCTCTTCAATCTTCGTATTCTACTGAGAACAGAAAAGTTTGCATTCAAACAGTGTTCAGTAAATTAAGCTTTTGAATGAAAATGAACGGAAAGTGAATTGTCAATGAAAATAAATTCCCAGAATAAACCCAAAAATTTAAAGAAAATGGGTTTTTGTGCAACCGAATTTCTCCTCAACCTACATCACTGATATATTTTCCTCAACATAAAAATTCAGAAGAAAAATTTTCCATATTCAAGTTCTTTGCCTTAACTTCTCCGTAAGTGACTTGAATACAACCAAAAGAAAACTGCACTCTCTGTAGGGATTTTACTTTAGAAAAAAGGAGTAGACTAAATTTCTCATCAACTTTCTTGAAACAACTCAAATATACGCAAGGGAATCGGCCAAGAAGGATATGGAGCGAAACTCAATTTCGTTTAGGGACCTAAATTGAAGGAAATAGAAAGAGAAGAAAGAAAGACTCGCCTACTCTGTTTTTCAATTACTTTGTTGTGAATGTCTTGTGATTCGAAAGTCATTTCGAAAAGTTATTGAAATATTGATCGAAACTCCTTCGGGTATAAGAAACAATCGAACTTATCTATTTCTATACAGTGAATCGATGAATATTGAAATATGTCTGAGTAACCGTTTGGTAAGAGTAAAAATCTTCACGAAAGTTATGAAGCTATCTTTAGATTTTAGATCAATCAAAGCACGTTTTCTGAAGGATAATTTACTATTTTGATATATTGAATTATTTTTTAAATGAAATATAGATAATTATACAAGACTTATAATAAAAGAAATGCTGACAGTTTCTACATGCAAGTTTATAACCTTTCTTAATCTAGAAAAAGTATTTTTATGAAGTATTCAATGCATTCAATGAATTGCCTAGCTCCATAAAATTATTTAGTGATTTTAAGATGTTTAAGCTCGAATTATCTAAAATCGTTGTAAACAAATAATTGTTAAGATTGAAATCTGAACGTGAATGTGTATATGAATTTTGTTGAAGGTATCGGTAAATTCAATCATAATTCTTATATATATATATATATATATATATATATATATATATATATATATATATATATATATATATTATATAAGAAATGAACACTAGAACATTCATTTGAAAAATTGAAATTAATTTATTTTTTATTGATTTCAATATTTCTCTAACATTTATCCCTTGAAGGAAATTTTTTGTGCTTATGGCACTGAATGAAATATTTAAGAAAATGAACACTAGAACATTCATTTGAAAAATTGAGATTAATCGAGAGAATGTTATAGTAAAGCTAGATATGTGAACGTGTTAGATATGATGCCTCCATTATCCTTCAAGGAATAAATGTTAGAGACATAATGAAACCGATGCCACACCTGACGGAAGTGCGAGACATCTGTTTTGGTATGCAAGGAACTCGTTAGTCGCAAGACGTCCATCGAAGTGAAACAACGATTTCAATCTCGAAACATCTTTTTATGGCTCCAAGTGGAATACCGTCAAGTAGTGAATACTTCATGATTCCATCTATAGGAATTGACAGAAAATAACTCTCAGATCATAAATTAGTAAATTATACAGAACGGGAGGGAATAAGCAACCTTCGAAAGATGTATAAATTAACATGGATGTACTGAAGGGTGTTTTTTTTTAGAGGTATAGAACTTTAAACTGCAATAAAACAACGATGGACCATTCGATTGACAAGAATTTTTTTTTATTCGAAAGATAATCTTTTGAATATGATTTCTGCCATATGACTGCCACGGCTGGCTCGGATGTAGTCCAATCTGGACGTCCAATTTTCGATGACTTTTTCCAACATTTGTGGCCGTATATCGGCAATAACACGGCGAATATTGTCTTCCAAATGGTCAAGCGTTTGTGGTTTATCCGCATAGACCAATGGCTTTACATAGCCTCACAGAAAGTAGTCTAGCGGTGCTAAATCACAAGATCTTGGAGGCCAAGGTCCAAAACGTGAAATTATGCGGTCACCAAACGTGTCTTTCAATAATTCGATTGTGGCACGAGCTGTGTGACATGTTGCGCCGTCTTGTTGAAACCACAGCTCCTGGACATCATGGTTGTTCAATTCAAGAATGAAAAATATAGTATTCTTGGCTCTATTCCGATCACCATTGACTGTAACGTTCTGGCCATCATCGTTTTTGAAGAAGTACGGACCAAAGATTCCACCAGCCCATAAAGCGCACAAAACAGTCAGTTGTTCTGGACGTAACGGTGTTTTGACATACACTTGAGGATTATCTTCACTCCAAATGCGGCAGTTTTGTCTGTTGACGTAGCCATTCAACCAGAAGTGCGCTCCATCCTTCATCGCTTCATCATCGATACGTATTTCGCACCGAATCAATATTTTCGAAATGAAATTGCACTATTTGCAAGCGTGAGTCTATTCATGATGAATTGTCAAACCAAACTGAAAATAAATCACTTCTCAGCTGTTAAATCGGTCTTCGTTTATTCGTTAGTATAGTATACTTCTGAAGATGTTGTAGGAGATTCTATGATGAAATTCATTTGAAGTTCCAAAACTCAATGAATTTATGGGTTCAAATTAGTTCTTTTGTCAGATTTCATGAAGGAAGTACACGGTTCTGCAAGAAATGAGCGAAACTATTGTTTCAGAATGATGTCTTGTCAACGAATTCAAATGTAATGAATGAGGCAATAATGCGACACTTCAGAAACCGGAAAACGCAACAGAGCTTTGGTCCAAATCCACGGCTTAAAACTATTCGATGGTACATACCTTTGGTTTGTGCGAAACTTCCATTGAGGCATTTAAATGTTTGTAACTAGTTCACCGTTCGGTTGATCCCATGTTATGGCTTTTCCGAATTCAATTCAAGCGATAAATGCAGAAAACACCGATTCCAGAGGAATTTACCGAACGTTTCAATGCGCTAATTGGATGGCATTCTCGCGAATTGTACGAAATAGTTTGATGTTAGCTACATAATTACTAATGCAATTAATGTTTTCGTTTGCTCTAACTGAGTTAACTCCAATTCCAAATTCTCTCAATTTTACCACCGCTATTTTTGAAAAAAACAGGGAAATACTTAGCAATTATTCCTCTGTATTTCATTTTTTCTATTTTCTCATTTTTACATAAAAGGGTTCACTCAACAGACAGTTTAAAACCGCCCTATAATAGCGGGGCACATATTACAAATGTTGATTACATATAATAATAATAATAATAATAATAATAATAATAATAATAAGATAAACTTGAGAAACATTTCTTACATTTTTAAATTACATTCACTTCAATTGATACAATAATTACAACTAAGAAGAATGCTCTCAAAAGGGCTGAATTCAGTTTGGAGTCTGATTTTCCATTCAGCCCTCGAGCAAAAATATTGGTTCAAACAAAAATCTTGATAAAATTCATATTTACAATAATATACTATAATTGATTGAGAAGAAAAGAGAAAAAAATTGCATCAGAGATATTGAACAATTGAGACAATTTCACATGGTGAAGAACATTTGTGTTAAAAAATATACAAACATATGATACAAAAAATTGATTCATACATTATTGCCTCCATTCGAATCATCGAAGTACTCTGCCACACTATAGTATGCCTTTGTTAAGACAAGAGATTTAGCTCTCATCTTAAACAAATGAGCTTTCAGTACTTTCAAATTCGATGGTAAATGGTTGAAAATTTTAATACTCTGACAATAGAGAGAGTGCTCAAATTTAGCTGTTTTATGAATAGGAATAAGTAGCACATCCCTGTTCCTTGTTGAATACCCATGATTACTATTCAATTTAATAAACGTATCTTCATTTTCTTTAACACATAACAAACATCTATAAATATATAAAAACGGTAAGGTGGGTATGTAATTATTAATGTAGATAGGTTTATAAGATGTTTCCTGATGAATATTGAATATAAATCGAAGTATTCGATTCTGTGTTTTAAACACCCTATTTATTTCTGTAGAGCAGCCCTACAGCAGAATATTATAATTGAGAGGACTATATACAAGACTGTAATACACATTCATAACACAGTTTTTAGGTACCATGCTTTTGATTCTAGAGATTGCAAGAAATGAGGAATTTAAACTCAATTATATCAAACGTGTATATCTTATAACTAGAAATTTTCCATACATCTCACTGAAATAAAGTCGATGCATTGAGTTAAATCTTTTCATCTACGAGCAATTCAACCGAAAAAGATTGGCTAAATACATCATGAGGAGTAACTCTATAAAAACTGATAATTATTCTATTGTCGACCTTGAAATAATCTCTTTTTCAAATGTCTCTTAAAAGTTATGAGATTTGGAGAGAAAATATCCAAGTTGGTCTCTATACTTATCAAGTTTAGTCTATTGAAAGATCTATGGATGGCTGAATTCAACATATAATTTGTTTTGCTCTGTATTTCATAGTTTTTTCTTTTTTTTATTTTTGTTTTGTATTTCATATTTTTCTGTATTTTATATTTTATTTATATATTTTGCTCTATATTGCTCTGTAAACAGTATTGTACGACTTCTTACTACATGTGGAGAACAGTTAAAGTTTATAAGGCTCATACATGCAGCAGAATCTATTAAAGCCATTAAGTAATTTGTAGGAGAAACATATTTCAAAGTACTCACGTTTCAAACTCAAACATTCCAACCTATAAAATTTCTTTTCTTTATATCCCAATAATGAGCGACATTTTCAATGGATTGGCCTCTAGTTTAATGAAAATTTAGAATCCTTCATTTCAGAAATATTTCTGAAGCAAAAGAATTTAGAACAACAGATTATTCTATTATCCAATGGTACGTGTTTATTGATGCTAGATATGTGCTTTAGGTATTGACGATTTCTTCAAACAGTTGAGTGGTTGGCCCAACACATCATTATTTTCAGGTCAGGATGTCCTTCTTTCACCTGGGCCACGCTTAGTTGCCATTTTTACGAAAAGAATAGAACAAATCATTTCGTAATTATGAGCCAGAAGTATTCACGTTTCATATTTTAATGGTAATTGGAAGATTAAGTTATTTAATCATACTCAACAAGAATTTTTCATTCGCCCATCCACTAAATCCAACTGATTGTCGTCTGTACACCCACATTTCAACTTATTCTATTCCCTTAATTTTGGTCTCGGTGAATTTCGAGCTTTGAAACATTGCGAAACAGAAAAGATGCAGGATCTAACAATCCGTAATATCAGTTTCTAACCTAAGAAACGGTATAAAACATTTCTCATTCTCAAGATATTGCCGTTTCCTTCCCTGTTTTGTTCTTTATCTCCAACGACGGGTTCCATTTACTGTTAATGATGCTAACTAAATATGAGTTCCTCGATCGCTTTTTTTTTGCTGTAGCATTAACTGATATGCAATTTTTTTTTATTCAATAGTGTTGGCGTTTACTTGATGTAAATCCATTATAATTGAATATAAACTTAAATTCAAACACATGAACTTATGATTTACACTTTATTGACTACATAGCATGACGCGTTTCATCGTTACAAACGACTTCTTCAGATGCTTACAGAATAATAACATTTTTGAAAACACAGCTATAAATATCAGGGCATTTTGGGATTCTATGACTTTGGTTTTACCATCATATGCCATACCATACCATATCTTTACCATAAGATATTCATTCCATTCTGACATATAATTTCTATTACCTGAAAAGGTTTAACAAAGGTGAATTATTTAATTCTATCTGTTCATTGAGCAAATTTCCAGAATTTTTGAACCGATTTATTTTCACTATTTCCCAATAATCTAATTGACTACTTCTCTCGATATTGTGTGAAATTTTGAAATTCGTGTCAAAAGTATGGTATTCTGTTAATAAATGAATATCATAATTCGAATTATATTTCGTAGAGCTTTCCGATATAGTTTTTTGTGAATAATTTTTGACACTAGTTCGCTTTCCTAATTATTATTAACCGCAATCTGTTTAATGAAACATTAAACAGATTGCGATTTTTCATAATTGTTTTTAACCGCATTCAGACTTTGTAACATTTCATATTGTTTAACATTATGAAATGTCTTTCCAATATTATTCGCTCATAGAAATACATTCGGTTTGTATGTGTAGTAGGGAACCACCCGGGTTCAATTGTATTGGGATCTTTTCAAACACAGAAAGAAGAAAACTCATTATGAACTCCAATGATTATTACGTACCAATGCCAAATGAACGATTATTGGACGGATGGAAGATTATTTTCGTTTCTAATGAGTAGCAAATAGAAACTGTTCGAATTTTTCATGGAAAAACATTCATTTTTAGAATTCCAATTGATGAAGTAATAACTCGGTCAGAATCAATTTAGGACATGTTTGACAAATCAAATTAATGATTGTTATTGATTGATTTGTTCATTGATATTCTACTCCAGGTTATTGACATTTTACTCCAGGTTGACGATTTGACTCTTGCTCAAACTTCACATGTGCGATTTTATAGCGACGTTCAGTGCGATCTTCGAGACTTTTTATATTGATCTGATGTAGATCCTTTTGGACCTCTTTTAGCCACTCTGTTCCGCATTTACTATTCATAATTATATTGAGTAGTTTCTTCGGTATTCTGGACTGTTTCATTCTGTAGACATGTGCATAGAACTTTGCTCATCATTTTCTGATATCTTCCTTTATCGTACTTGTCTTTTGATATAGTTCATTCTGAGGTCTTTTCATCCAAATGTCGTTTCTATTGATTACCCGTGAATTTTTCTGATTTATTCATAATACTTCTCGATATTTCGACAGGTTTTGTGTCTTCTTCAGAAGAAAAAACCAGAATTAGAGTTTATGCAGTGATGATAATAGAACTAACTTTATTCTACAAATCTTCAGTTTGTTCTCATTGAGAAGACAGAGAAAGTATCGAAATATCGAGAATTGTTATGAATAAATGAATTTTAAAACGCTTTACCCGACCCGTTCCGTGAATTCCCGTTACTTCAATTCTACATAAGTATATTATAAAATATATATATATATATATATATATATATATATATATATATATATATATATATATATATATATATATATATATATATATATATATATATATATATATATATATATATATATATATATATATATATATATATATATATATATATATATGATATGTAAATAATATTTGATGCGGAAGAAAATTGAATGAATATGAAAATTGTCGGGATAGATTGGTAGCAGCCGTTGACACGTTTTTCCAGCTTATTGGCTCTAATCAGAACGGCGTAGCCAAGTTCCAGTTGTACGAACCTGGAGGTGGACACACAAAGAGAAAAACTAAGAAATACAAACAACCTCTGAAGGAAGTCGCAAAGCAGTTCTCAAATCTCCCAATCCGGAAAAAACAAACACGATAGCCTGAAATGCTGCGACTTTCTTCGGAGGTTGTTTGTATTTCTTACTTTTTCTTTTAGTGTTTCCACCTCCACGTTCGTACAACTGTAACTTGGCTACGCCGTTCTGAGGAGAAAGCTCGAAACACGTGTCAACGGCTTTACCAATATGCGGGATATGCCGACAATTTTCATATTCATTTGAATTTTCTTCCGCATCAAATATTATTCCATATTCTTCAACGTATCCGTTTAGAGCATACTTGAAGGATGAATAGTCACCTCACGGGAAAAGCAGTTTTCAAATCTTCCAATCCGGAGAGAACAACGCGGTAGCCTGAAATGTTGTGACTTCCTTCAGAGGTTGTTTTTATTTCTTAGTTTTTCTTTTTGTGTTTTCACGTCCAGGTTCGTACAACTTGAACTTGGCTACGCCGTTCTGAGGAGAGCCAATAAGCTCGAAACACGTGGCAACTGCTGCTACCAATCTGGGGGATATGCCGACAATTTTCAAATGTATATATATATATATATATATATATATATATATATATATATATATATATATATATATATATATATATATATATATATATATATATATATATATATATATGAAGGTGAAACCAAACATCGTTGTGGTAAAAGTACATCATTGATGATGTCAGATACTGGCCCGTATTTTCATTTGGTAATGTTGATTCGAAATAAGAAATGGCTCTGGAAAATCTTACCGATTCCATGTGCCATTTGAAAAGGTCAAACGAAGCCACGCAAAGTGAAGGAGAGTAATCTTCCGATGGAACTCTTTTGAATGCGAAAAGCAATTTTCTAGACCGGATGTCGTATATTTTCCAACGAGTTTATTCTTTCCTGAATGTGCGGAAAGGAAATTGCTCTATATCCCCCGAACGACCTAATTTATAATTCACAAATTTTGGCAATAGTTTTTCGGGAAAGTTTTCTCAAGAAGAGATTCAATAAGTGAAAGAATTGAGGGAATCCACACACTCAGATTAGTATAGGTCATTTATATAATTTTCGTATTTTTGTCAAGCAATATTTTTTCCGTTTCGATTTGAAAATCGTTATTTATAATTAATTGTAAGCATATTTCCTTTTCCTACTTTTTCTTGTATGATATATTCTATAGGCTATATCTTGCAACTTTTTGCAAGACAAATAATCTACCACTTGCATTCCAGGGGCCCTCAATAGGTTTCTGCATCCAAACATCACCTGTCAAAGTGAAAAGTTTTCAGTATACTCAGACATTTCACCATGGAAAGAGTTACAAAAGAGCAACGATTGCAAATTGTTGAAATTTACTGTCAAAATTCGGGCTCCATGAGAAATGTTTATTATTGTCGTCATAATCGACCCGTTGAATCAACAATTCGTGATGTTGTCACCAAATTTCGCACCAAGTTTACATTGTTGGACATTCACCAACCATGGAACTATTGTCTCGCATGCGTACAATGCGTACTGAAGAGAGTATTGCAGCCGTAGCGTACAGTGTTGATGAGGATCGTGAAATGTCAATTAGTCACCGTTCTAGCAATTCGGCATGTGTTACTCAACCACATAGAAAATTTTGAGTGTTGATTTGGGTTTGAAAGCCTACAACAAAATTCAACTTATGCAAGAATTGAAGCCGAATGACCTACCACAGCGTCTAATTTTTGGAGAATGGGACATAGAACAGCTTAATGAAAATCCGCTGTTTTATCGAGAAATTGTGTTCAGGGATGAAGCTCATTTCTGAATTAACGGATATGTAAATAAACAAAACTGTCGCATCTGGAGTGATGAACAGCCACATGCCATACAAGAATTACTGATGCATCCCGAAAAAACGACAATTTCGTGTGGTTTATGGTCTGGTGGCATCATCGGTGCATTTTTTTTCGAAGACGACCGTGGAAGAAACGTTACCACCAACGGCGAACGATATCGAGCCATGATACGTAACTTTTTTTTGCCCTTGGCCGAGTTGAAGTTGGTTGACATGTGATTCCATCAAGACAATGGCACATGTCACACAGCTTGTGAAACAATGGACATGTTGAAGGATGAATTTGGTGAGCAGCTTATCTCTCGAAATGGCCCTGTGAATTGGTCGCCAAGATCAGGCGATTTGTCGCCTCTGGATTATTTCTTGTGGGGTTATGTAAAGTCGTTAGTGTATGCGGACAAGCCGATTACGATTGAAGCCTTACAGGACAACATAACATGCGTAATTCGTGGGATACAGGCCGAAATGTTCGAAAAAATGACGCAAAATTGGATCTTCCGAATGGACCATTTGATACGGAGCCACGGACAACATTTACATGAAGTTATCTTCAAAATGGAAATGACTAAGGATAAAATATCAATTTCAATAAAAATTTCGAAAACGTGATGCCAATTGAGTGTTTTATTCGATTAAAAAAAAAGTACGCTTAAATAATATATATATATATATATATATATATATATATATATATATATATATATATATATATAACAAGACGAATAGAACCATTTTTGTATCCGCGGCATAATTTAGCACTAGTTCAGAATGGGATGAAGTATATGTCAATGAAATTCTTCAATGCATTACCTAAGAGGTACCAATCTATAACGGACTTTCACCAATTTAAGAGGATGATTTATGGATTTCATGGAATGTGAACCCTATGATGTAGCAGAATTCTACCGATACTGTACAACTGAATCCTAATATCTTGATAATTTTCCCTTCAACGAGTTTTTGACGTTGTTTCTATGTTTTCTTTCTTTGGGTGCTATAAAATGCATTTTTGTAAGAACAATGAAATAAAATTACTTTATTATTATTATTATATATATATATATATATATATATATATAATGAGAGGTAATAATAAAAACTTGTCTAAAAATCACTGACTGAACAATTCTTTATTCGACTAGTTGCGCCTTTTACAGCATTATCAAGAAAGTCGAATAAATAGTCGAATAAAGAATTGTTCAGTCTGTGATTTTTATATATATATATATATATATATATATATATATATATATATATATATATATATATATATATATATATATATATATATATATATATATATATATATATATATATATATATATATATATATCTTATATATAAAATTCTCGTGTCACAGTTTTCGTTTCCATACTCCTCCGAAACGGCTTGAGCGATTCTCATAAAATTTTGTGAGCGTATTGAGTAGGTCTGAGAATCGGCCAACATCTATTTTTCATCCCCTAAATGTTAGGGGTAGTCCACCCCTGAATTTTGTTTTTATTTTTTAGACAAAATTTTCAGTTTTTATTTTTTTATGATACAACATACAAAAATACATACAATACTAAATTTTCACCCTTCTACGATCAACCCTTATTTTTTATAGCTGTTTATTTCTTTGGCGGCTTGATGATATTGTTGGCAGGCGATTTCAGGCAGACGTTGCCAGTAATTCCCGTGGAACGCCTGCAGATGAATTGAATGCTTGCCTGATGGCATCACCTTTATATGTTACCGTTATTATGGAATAACGTAAAAACATTATCGCTAACCACTAATATGAGAATTCAACTTCAAAATGATCAAAGTGCTGCACAATTTTCCAAACAATTATTAGCTGTTGGAAATTGAAAAGTCCCAGTTGATGCGACATCTGGATAAATTACTCTTACCAACAACTTTTGCCGATTTGTAGACTCTCAATTAGCTTTTATTGAAGATGTTTTCCAAACATTAGTGAAATTATCAGAATTATGCTTAGTTAAGTCAACGAACAATTCTTGCAGCAAAGAATAATGATATACACGCACTGAATTTCACCATTCAATCAAAAATTGCAGGCGATTTGGTGACATACAAATCCGTTGATTCCATAACAAATCCCGATGATGTAGTAAATTATCCAACGGAGTTTTTTGAACTCTCTGGAGTTACCAGGATTTCCAGCACATAACTTGCAACTCAAAGATGGTACAGTTATTATGATATTGCGTAATTTGAATCCACCGCGACTTTGCAACGGTACTCGACTTTCGGTTAAAAGACATGCCGAATTTGATTGAGGCAACCATTATTAACGGAAAGTACGCAAGTGAAAATGTATGTATTCCTCGAATACCAATGATTCCGACTGATCTTCCGTTTGACTTCAAACGATTGCAATTTCCAGGTCGCCTTGCGTTCGCAATGACAATGAACAAGTCGCAAGGCCAATCGCTTAGTGTTTGCGGGATAAATTTAGAAAATCATTGTTTTTCACATGGGCAGTTATACGTTGCGTGTTCACGAGTTGGGAAACCATCCGCTTTGTTTGTGTTAACGTCAGACCAAAAAACAAAAAATGTGGTTACTTCAATGAAACGGATAATTTGCGGACACGGATATAATTCAGTATTTACTTTTGATTCACTTTCATTTACTTAGAGACGTTCAACTAAATAACACTTCATTTTTGTAATCGAAATGAATTCATTACTGTTGAGAAACGAAATAAAATTTTTCCTTTTCAAATATAAAACTTTTAATCACCAAACGAAATGTTACATAAAACGAAGCCATCTGGTGGCGAAACGGAGTTCGCCGGGTCTGCTAGTATATATATATATATATATATATATATATATATATATATATATATATATATATATATATATATATATATATATATATATATATATATATATATATATATATATATATATATATATATATTATAGGATAGTCAACGATACGATATGAATAATTCAGTTCCCAATGTGATCACTTTTTGGTGTGAATTTTTACTATTGAGCGAATTGTAATTGGAATTTATATGCATGAACCGTCTTCTCCAGGGTGCATTATACCTTCAGTGACAATGATCTCCACAATTTCAAATTGGTTCGTTATGTAATGAACGTGACGGTACTGCAAAAGACCTTTTTACAGTATTGGCATTCGAACTGGCGGAAAATATGCAGATAACCGTAACAAAGGGAGGAACGCACAATTCGGATGGAAGGCTGGCATTTTTCAAAGCTGAAAAATCTGCGTGAAAACTTGTTTTCCGAACGAGAATCAAGAAAACCGAGAGGCAGCCACGAATCAATGAATTCCATCAGTGAAGAAGAGAACCGAAAAATGTGTTGAAATGTAAATAAACTCGTGGATTCGATTGTGTTTTTCACATAGATGAATTTGCTGACGAAATTCGTTGGATTAGTTTATGCCAAGGATGGATGGAATTGCGAAACGTGAATTTCAACGAAATCAGTAAATCCAATTTTGACAGCCCTCAAATATATAACATTTTAGCACTAGATTTTTTTCTCCGCAATTCTAGCAGCACGAATTGTGTCTACTAATCTGGGGGTGGTGAACGTGTCTCTCAACGGGTCGTTTTTCGAAGAGAAGACTTCCATGAAGCCACAGTTGTGTGAGTACTTATCTTGGGGTGGTGAGCGTCTTTCTCAATGGTAATTTTTCGAAGAGAAGGCTTTCATGAAGCTACAGTTGTGCAATTGAATAATTATAACTTCGTTATTACTGGCACAAAAATAATACTGAATAATATCAACACAATGTGACCCGTCCTACGCATTTAAAATTGCCCAATGGTCAATCAATACAATTTTTTCAGGTCTGATGTGTAACCAAGTTGAATCTTATGATTCGATTCTCTACCTCAAATTTAAGTGTCTTGCCCGAAATATTTTGCCTGATTTTTGCTGTGTATGACTACTATTCATAGATAGCGAAAATAACTTTTGAAGTACATTATTTAACGTATATATATCACATAAAATATAATTAAAAACAATCAACTCCTCTCCAAAAAATTGTTGAGTAATCTAACTCGACAAATATTTCGTGCTATCAACCCAATTGCCAATTTCGATACCAATAGTGCGAATGAGTAACAAATCATCTACATATTGATGAGATTGACTCACAATTCTTGGATTAAAAAAGGCGTTTCAAATTGTTTCATCAAAATCGAGATCCAGGATTGGTCAGTATGTAAAATCCTTCTTCCTTATGTCATCATCGCATCACTGTCAATGATGGTTAAAATCATAGTGCTAGTTTCCTTCATTCACGTCCAATGTTATTATGTATTAAAAACTCGACATTTGTTTCGGGTGGTTAACCCATTAGAGTATAAGAGTATACAATATTACAGTAATAATTACAGTGTGAATATTATAGTAATATTGTACACTCTTGATAATGGGTTCATCACCCGAAACATATGTAGAGTTTTTTAAATATTCAGTGAAACCTAAGTCAAGTGTGTTAATTTTTAATTTTATAGTTTTCAACATAATATTTCATTAAGAGATAAACGACTCCTCCGTGTCAGTTAATTAAATATAAGATAAAATTCAAAAACAATCCTAGTAGCATCTTCAGTAATCTAGTAGCATCTGAAGAAGTCGTTTTTAACGAAGAAACGCCTCATGATATGTTGTCAATAAAAGTGTAGTGAATCAAAAGTTCAAGTTTTTGAATTTTATATTATATACAATTATAATGGATTCAATGACTGAAATTGAATTCTCGCTCAACTCTTGGTGAAACATTATTAAATATTGAATACTGAATAAATGAAAACTGAACTAAAAAAAACATTAAGCAAAGTGTTCAATTCGATTTAATAATGGACTTATATCAAGTAAACTCCAACAATATTCAATAGACAAGCAATTACTTATAACGTATTAGATGTTCAAAATCCAATATTAGGAAAACAAACGGAAAACTTTATTCGTGGAAAAAAATATTATGTATTTCCAACTATTGTCATTGTATTTGATGAAATTGCTGATTTCAATTCATACTACCTTCCGTACGAGTCCTCTATTTGCGGTTCAAACAAAAGTGACTTATTTTAATACAAAATACCGTCACAAGACTGTAGATTATTGAGTTTTAATTCATAGTAAATTAACGAATACTGAAGATGAGCGAGGACTGATGAACGATACATTGTTAACTGATTTAGATAGTTATAGTTTCTCTGTATCTACAGAAAAAAAATTTAAAATTTCATGATTCCCACTGAAATGATCACATTCATGAAATTTATGCATTACCCTCAATGATTTCAACAGGAAAATAATTCACAAATCTAGAAGGTAATTTAAAAGAATAAAGTAAATTCAATTATTTATTTATTTTTTTTTTTTTTATTTAAATATTTAATAGTGTTGGCATTCATTATATTTGAATATAACTTAAATTCAAACACTTGAGATTTACACTTTATGACTTCAACGACTTCTTCAGATGCTCAAAATAATGATTATTCTGTAAGCAAATCGTTTGTAACGAGAAGGTAATTTCAATAAAGTGAAATCATAAGAATAAAGTTTATATTCATTCATGTAATTTTAAAAAAAAATTGGTTACCATAAAAAAAGCGATCGAGGAACATTTTAGGATCCTCAACAGTAAATGGAACCCGTCGTTGGAGATAAAGAACAAAACAGGGAAGGAAACGGCAATATCAGAATGGAAATGAATTTTTAGGTTAGAAACTTTTACATTGTTCTTCTTTTCTTTAGTCAATCAAAAAGTATTTGGGTTATATTCAATTCTGTAATTTTTGGACCATAACATTGGATCCTCAGAAGTTGTGCTCAAGGTGAATTTTGCTTTCAGTTCTTTCAATCAAAATATAAACTTTTTAATTCAAATCACTTTCTTCTGACTATTTGTTCGAATTTGTCGACATTTATAAAAAAATAAATTTCTTCGCCGAAACATATGAATATGGACAATACGTTTCGACTAAAACAGCATCATATATCGAATTATCACCATCTGAATCAGTGGAGAAATCTCTTTGGAATTCGATTGAGTTCACACAATTTTTAGTAAAATGGTTTCATTGCTAGAAATGGAAGTCGTAAACGCAAAAATGGAGAATCACGTTTACGGCAATCGTTGAAGCGCGAAACCAATTTCCCTTTTCCGATTTTCCCATTCAGAGACTGATGAATACTAAAATATGTCAAAACAGTATTTGATTTACTGCGTGAGATTTCTATCCACTGATCTTTGGCAGTGATTGGTGTAAATACGTAGAGTTGATATTCGTCTCTATTTTCATACGTCATGTATGACATATGAATTGGAAAACCATTTGACATATCCAGAAAGGCACAATAGAATTACGGTTTTTATGTGTACTAAAATTCAATTCAAAATGATTGTAAGGACTGTTTGTAACACAATTCAAATGCAATTCGATCTATGTTCAATACACTGTTTTGCCATTTATTGTTTTTTCCAACCATACTGAAAAATTGAAAATTCCAATTTTGAGTGAATTCCAGTTATATTCTATATATCTCTTTCTGTCTTACATTTATATATATATATATATATATATATATATATATATATATATATATATATATATATATATATATATATATATATATATATATATATATATATATATATATATATATATATATATATATATATATATATATATATATCAAAAAGTCAAAACCTTTTTACAAAAACGTAATTTTCATATTTCATTTAGAGCAAACAATAATTTATCGAGACACACCGAAAACAATGAAAGCAAAATTGAAAGAGAAGATAAATTTGATGTTTACCAATTAAATTGTGGAACATGTCACAAATCATTTATTAACAGAAAACTACGATTTCAAAATGTGACATAATATACAGAAAAGTGGTGAATTAGATTTTTGGAAAATAGTGTCGGATAAATAAATCGACATAAAATTTTGGAAATTTGCTCAATGAACAGATACAATTAAGCATTTCACCCTTGTTAAACCTTTCAGATAATTTTGCAATAAAATATCTTGGCTAAAACCCAGATTCATAGAATCCTAATATACAATATAACAGGTATATATATTGATATCTATACCTGTTTTTTCAAATTTGTCGTGAGTCAGTATTCTCTTAGCATCAGAAGAAGTAGTTTATAACGACGAAACGCGTCATGCTATGTTGCCAATAAAGTGTATATCATAATTTCAAGGGTTTCAATTTTAATTTATATTCATTAATAATACATATTTTAGATAACTTTTGAAAAAAAGAATGTTTTTGTTTTGTTTGAGTGATCCCAAAAGGCTTTTTATTGAAGCTCCTAATACCAAAACTGAAGAGTGAATGATTCTATGATTATACTGTGTTGTATACTGTATAAAACTTCTGTGTTGGACACATTGTCTAAAAGTTAATTATTGATGAAGAAAATGTAATTTAGGGGCATTTTGTTCAGCAAAAACTAGTAAGAACTTCTTTATTAGAAAATTATTTTATTTAATTATTTACAGAAATAATATATTCAGAAAAGGCGACCACTCATATGGGATCCTTGCGTCACTCCCAACGTTCCGGAAATCTGCACCGTAAAACGAATACTTACTGCAGTCTCACTTCATCATGTTAGTGGAACCACATCCACCTATTGCGTTTGATACAATGAAACAATGAAGAATTCCATCATTTCAATGAAAATAGATAATCCCGAAATATCTTTCAAAGAAACCAGCTTGGAACGAAGTTTTTTCTCGTAGCTTTTGCAATATTCTATGCGAATATAGAAACGCAGTTCCAAGAAGCCAATGAATTTCACTCGAATTTTATGTGTAATTCGAACAGATATAAAATATTGAATGAAATATAGTAGAAAAGTTGAACTACTTATGTCAAATTACTGCAGTGTCCTATCGAACGATTTTGGTTTACGATGCATTTTTATATTACTTTTGTCGTCGTTTATTTCGAGTTGAAATTCCATAAATCTGAAAATCCGCTCCAGTTTATTATCTTCAATTTTTCATTACAGGGAAAAGTTTGTTGGTCGATGAAGGACGGTCAGGCGAGTAGATGTCATGAGAAAAACTGTTTTTGCCACCATGTGAAATCAGGGATGACGGGAAGATAATAACCTACTATGGATGATGTATGTCTGGAACTGGCACATCCCCGTTATAACTCTTGTCTGTTGAGAAGAATTGATATGAAGGCACACTCAGAGTCTACATCAAAAGAGCAGACGTCACATTCTGATGATGCCTTTTTGGCTTCCTGAAAGCGTGACTAGACGAATAATGCGCCGAAATGTTCCCAACTTTTTTTTAATATTGTGAGAAACATGTTTATATACCAGCACGTGCTCGGATTCAGAAAGAATGGAGGTGTATATTGTGTTTTTTCAGCCGATTTATCAACGAGAATTCTACACGCATCATTTGATTCCAGACGAATAGTGATAATAGAGGCTCCTAGTTAATTTCGACGAATATAAGCTATAAAATTGAAAATTAACACAATTGACTTAAGTTTCACTGAATAAGAAATTTTAGGTAGTGAATATAAGGCAGGTGTTAACGCCAACCGAAAAAATTATTTATTTTTCATTACCGGGGAAGGCTCAACAACAATCAGAAATATATTCATCCAAGAGTTTATCTGCTTTTTTAAAATGCCAAAATCATATATTATTTCTACATGCAGTAACTGGTTGCGACACAACATCAGCATTTTTCAGGAGAGGTGAAAGAACAGTTTTGAAATTGTTTGAGAGACAAAATTCAGTTGATTGTGCTGACGTTTCCAAAGAAAGTACCTCTACTCCACAATCTGTAATCACCAACGGAAGTCACTTTCTTCTTTCCGTTTACGGAGCTCCAAAAAAAATTACGTGCTTAGTTAAGTTTCGATACTTATTTTTTGCTGAAAATACGCATAAAAAAAACGAGTACAATTAGCTTATCTTCCTCCAACCTCTGTTTCTGCTCAGCAACATCTGTTTCGGGTATATTATCAAGATCAAGTATGGCTCGGTAATAAACTAAACCCAGAAGACTATCGTTGGAAGTTAATTGACAATATATTGGAACCAGTTAAAACTCTACTCCCTCCTGCACCGAAAAAACTCCTCAATTCAATTTCTTGCAATTGCAAAACGGGGTGTAATGCTAAATGCGGCTGTTAAAAAGTTAGGTTGTTTTGTTCATTAGCATGTATCAGTTGTCGAGGCCAATCGTGCTCCAATGTTCAATCGCCAGTAGAAGTGGACTGTTACGATATATGCGAGGAGACATCTGATTCAGCGCTGTTTGAACAATTAATTTGTACCCAGCAGGAAGAAGGAGAAGAAGAAGAACAAGGCAGTATGTATTATGTTCCATTAGAAGAGTATCAATCAGACGAATAGTTTTCTCAAATTACTTATTACTTACACCGCTCTTGCCGTTACAATAGTACCATTTTCAATTCAATACAATAGCTTTTAACTTAACAGAACCACAATAAATCGTGGAATAAGCCCACCGGGAAAACCACGTAAAAAAACGCGCCATGTACAACTACCTCACGGGTGGCGCGGGATTCATGGTGATTAATTGATAATATTTGAGTAGAACAAATTTGAGCAACTTTTTTATAAGATTTTAATTTCTCTCTGAAACCTGTTGGTTGGATCTACGTTCTTTAAATGAATTATTATTGATTAGAATTTCGGTTTTTTTAATGTAAGTTTCTCTTGTCATAATTGATATAGTGTTACCTTTGTCTTCTCTGCAAATCGTAAGATTATTGTTCTTGATCTTTTTTCTTTGATTATATATCGTTGAAATTTCTTTTTTGTTTACTTTTATTATGTTTTGTTTAATTGAGTTATGGCTTCCTCAAAGTTTTTTATATCTGAATTTTCTATTGTATTAAGAGCCAATTCTGTGTTGGCCTCAAATAATTTCAAATCTTTTTCATCAAAAGAATTAGGACAGTATTTTAAGCCTTTTTCTAAAATTACTGTTTCGTCTTTGTCAAAACAAATATCGGTGAAGTTTTTAATTCGTGGATGAAATTTAAATTCAGGGGCAGATGTGGGTTCACTATTGGATGATACAAAGGACTTACCTTCTTTATTTCTGATCAGGTTGTTTATCTTGTTACGTTGTCTTTCAAATTGCTTGTGGCAAATAATTGCAATATCTTCTCTAACTTGGCGGTCCCAGATGTCAATTCTAACGGATCAACACGAAAAACAAGTTCAGAGTGCATTATCTCCAAATGTACACTCAAATTGTCCCTCATGCTGTAACAGTTTTTCACTTCCAACTTTAGTTATGAAGTATAAGCAGCATGTACTGCTGACTGAGCTTGTACGGATCAATTTCTGCATTTGATAGTCATGTATTTCGGGGTAACTTTGTGTTTCAGGCATTCTTTTTTGTGTGGTTGTTACACATTTTGAACTTCAATAACTCTCTTTTCTTCGAAATAATTCTTCGAAAGGTAAAAGCGAGTTTAACATTGCTTGCATTTTTAATAAATGACACGGAGGTTTCACTTATCTCTTGGTGAAATATTATGTTAAAAACTTTGAAACTATATTCAGTGAAACTTGAGTCAAGTGTGTTAATTTTTAATTTTATAGTTTTCAACTTAATATTTCACCAAGAGATAAGTGAAACCTCCGTGTCATTTATTGAAACTGTCTATATTCCACAATGCATAACTAATTTTTGTATCATTTCCGGAGATTATTTTGTCAGAAATTGAAATCTTCCGTACACGTTAAAAGAAGTCTCGCCACAATAGTTAAGATTCCCGATAGTTTTATCATAAAAAATGAAAGGTTTAGAGGAATATCTTATCAATAGATCTAAAATAGGTTGAGTCCATTAAATAAGTTCATTGGGACTTGATCAGAAAAGAAATATTCTAATTAAGTTACTATTATGAATATGAAGTGAATTAACGATTTTCAAGTTAATAGTTCTAACTAATATTTCGTTTCAATACTGATCTAGTCACATAAAACCAATTACTCCATTTACAACTACATTTGAAAATTTTATGGAGTTATCGAACAGAAGTATTCAAATATGAATTTTATCATTTTTCGAGAATTGTTTTCAAGCAATTAGAGAAGAAGTTTTGAGAAATCGATGCAAGAGTTATAAAACTGAAATTAGGATGAAATATCAATTTTTCAACAATTTCACCGGTTTACATATTTGTTTTCAAAACTCTAGTCAATGATGAATATTTGAGATTGAATTCTCGTTTATCTCTCGGATGATTGGAATAAAAATTTCTGTCCAGTCTTGAGAATGAGCTGACCGCTCGAATATGTCCACTCAATATTATAATAATATTTTATTATTCAATATATTTGTGAAACATTAAGCTAAGAGTTCGATTCAAATTTTAATTTTTTTATCATTAAGAGTTTGATTTAAATTTTCATTTTTGATAAATATATGTCTCACTTTATAAGAATTATCTTCAGAATATTCTGAGATTTTTAGCAGCTGTGCGAATTACGTAAAATTAATATAAATGATGGCAAAGCCAGCACATAATGGAAAGCAATGAATATTTCATGGGAAACAACGAGATAGGAGCATTTATAAACTGTAATTGGACTATGTAATTGGCCTACTTTATTATTCTACGATACGAACATATTACTTGATTATTCAGGGCAGAATCAATAGAAATAATAGAGAATAGAAAAAATATTGTAGTATTTGTTCTATTAAAAACATCAACTGCAATTGAGTATTATCAAAGAAATGATGACAATTTTCAGTAACAATTATCATTGTTCATTTTAGAGATTGGTAAACACACATGCATACTCAGCTGAATAAAGTGTTATTGATTTTGATAACATTGTGTAACTGGTTACTTTACTATGCAAAAATTGAATGATGATATTAATCCCAATATTATTTTCCAAAGAGTGGAGGTCGGAGCCTTAATAACTCCAACGTTCTAATCTACAGTTCAACACAGATTCGTCGCAATGGCTGCACGAAAACACGATGGGAATTGAACTCATCAGCATCAGTGTTAGAGGGTCACTATGCCGTTTAAGGCCAGCTTACTCCAAACAATTTTCAAAAAATCGAAATTTCTTTTTTCCATAAATTGCTATTATATACTCGTAGAAATAGTATAGAATTAGTCCCGATGGTCAGCAAGACCGAGAAGCAGGTATAAAAGATTAGGGGGCGCTGCAGTAAATCCGGCCACTCGAACGCCTTCGGTAACGGCAGCTGCTGCATGCCTTCGGGTCGTCTTATTGTTTTGTTCTTTGTTTTATTGTTATTGTCTTGTTATTTTGTTGAACTGCTTTGAGAAATGCAAGAATTCTTTAGAATGATGCTTTCGAAGACCAGGAAGGCGTTGTGTATGAAGCTGGAATGGATATGTGAGTAAAATTCACACTTTTCACGATTTTTCACGAATAAAAACTTTGAACTGATTTTTCTCCGAACCACGTTTTTTCGCATGAATTACACTGTCATTTCAAAACTATTGCACTTATCGATATAAACCAAACGGCATTTTACTCTTCAGATGTCTGGCTATATCCTCAAGTAGAACCAGAAATATTCATTATTATTTAAAAAGTTAAAAGTTATGAACAATTAAAAGTGAACAAAATGGTGAAAAAAATTCAAAAGTTCGCCATTATGTTTTTTTTCATTGAAAATGTTTCATTCTGCTTGAGGTCATAGCCAATTCGATACAGAACATGAAACAGTTTTGTTTTTTGCTTTCAGATAATTCTTTTCCAAGAAATGAATGAATTCATTCATCTCCGATTCAGATGAGTTTCAGCAGCCATTTTCAGGACGACCATTTTGGAAAAAAAAATTTTTTTCAAGTAATTTCATATATGTGATTTCATATGTAAATAAATTGATTACTCAACATGTCTTGGCCTTAACAACGTATCCCTCTCTGTACCATACATTTTAATAAACTGTATAGTATTTGCTAGAGATTGATTTCTCCAATTAACTGTTGTATGTGTATGCTTCAAAACGTCCGATTTCATCGTTTCTTTTTATTTCGTAGTCACAAGAAGATGCTTGGAGATTGAAATCGTTGCCTCAGTTCGATGGACGTGGTGCCACTGACGAGTTCCATGCAGAACAAAACATATGTCTCGCACTTCCATCAGGTGTGGCATCGATTTCAATATTTCTCTAACATTTATCCCTTGAAGGATAATGGAGGCATTACAGCGTACACGTTCACATATCTAGCTCTACTATAATATTCTTTTGGTTAATTTGAATTTTTCGAATGAATGTTCTAGTGTTCATTTTCTTATATATATATATATATATATATATATATATATATATATATATATATATATATATATATATATATATAATCTAATCTATACAACTGCACATATGTTTCCAGATGTCTGCTCAACAGCAACAATGTAGGCCTGCGTTTTTATACGGTAGCTTATGCTTATGTCATTTCTTTCTCGACAATCAAGTTGAAATTTATCAGTTATTTTTCGATTTCAGGTTAATATATATCGTCATTTAATTTTTCAAATGACTTTTTCTCGAATATTTCGCAAAAGGGTTATCTTTTCTATTCAGATTTAGGTGAAGATTTGGCATCGCTGTACTCATCAAACTCGAATCTATCCTTTTCATCAGCAGTATCTGCTGAAACCCGGAGAAGTACGCAGTTCTGCGTCCGAAATTATTTCAGGCGACGACGCGCCCATTCAACTCCGCTCAAACTTTGCAAAGAGGTATAAATCTCTTAATTCGGGTTAGAAGGAAAGAAAAAAGCAGTGAGTGAGTGGAAAGAATGTTCATCCACGTTTCATCGGGTTTCCTGAAGCTGTGTGAACACAGAACATTTTGAATTCACTCAACATTTTGATAAGATTCATTGACAAGGAAATAATCTAACAGAATATCATATTTTTTCGTGAAAACATTCTCCTTGGTTTTTCCCGAATGTCTTTATTTTCATCTTATGTATACTGAATAACTGGTTGATTAGTTCTTCTTGAATTTCATTCGAAAGTTACTCAAAAGCTCTTGCAGTGTCAAAAATATAACTATTATTCAAAATATCATCCAGTCAAAGAATTGTCAACTGAAAATTTTTGTTAATAATCAAATTGATATGATTATTGCACATTATTTCTAAATTCATTATTTCATTCTGAAAAATATAATTCTCATCTTCGAAAGTCGATGGAAACGATTTTTTTGAAATTTCACTTCTATATAAACAGATGCGACAAGAATTATTTTTCGAGAATATAGTGCAATTGCAATTTTCGCCAAGTTCAGTCTTAAAAAAGCATGAAGGATAATCAAATCTGTTCCTTCTCGAATTTCTAAATTTATACGCTGATCAGAATGATGGCAGTTATGAGTGAAAATCAAAGAATGAAAATTTTGCAAGTGATTACTAATCTTGTATTCTTAATGGTGCTAGGTAAGTAAAGTAATGAGGCATAATTGATGACACTCGTTTAGGTTGCACAAACGTTGCTTGATTCACTTGATACATGTTTCGGGTTGCTAACTGATTGTCAGGACTGGATACATACGAATAATTTCCGTATTCTTCGAAACTGATTGAAATATGGATGAAGTATCGAGTGGATGGAGCCAATTTTTGTGGAATGTAGTCAATTTATTATGAATTATGCCGTTATAATGAAAATGTTGAATTAAGTATTTTGAGAAGGGCCAATTGACATTATCATTGAAATTTGAATGGCTACTCATTAACCTGTAAAATTTCACGGAGAATACCGATATCCTAGTTGAAGAAGTCTAGATTTAATAATTAAATAAACAGTTTAGGTATTAATGACGATGATAACACTATATGCAAGCTGTTGTGATATAGTCAACGTCTGATATTACTTTAATTTTCGAAGGAAATTTTAATACTAAGGCTGATAATGAGCTGACCGCTCGAAACATGTTTACTTCACGTTATTAATTTTATTGTATTTCATTTCAATACATTCGTAGAATATTAATCCAAATATTAAATGTAAATTGATATTTAATTATTTTTCACCAGGAGGTTAGCGAAAATTCAATCTCAGTGAATATTAATAATAATATAACAGTTCTTCATCGTATGAAAAATAAACACGTATGGCAATTGATGTTTGGTCCTTCAGCCTATTTAATATATAGTGTTATCTAACTTTTTATTGATTACATGATACCTGTTGTAGGTATTATGGAACATCGGTAAAATATCCGATGCCGATTTTTCATCGTACTTATTCCTCTAAAATTTTTCAACAAAATGCTACATAGTATCATTTAAGCAGGATCAATATTTCACATATTTTTAACATTCATATTTTCAACATATTTCCACAATACTTTCACATATTCAACTTATTTCCATAATATTTTCGAACTGTATACTACTGACTACTGAGTGTTTTCAATTCTCTTTTCGAACTTTTTCAGTTGCGTTATTTCTGGTGTGTCAATAGTTCTTCAGAATGGTGTTTCTATAATGTATTATCGTTTCCGTAATTCTTTCAGCAGAATTAAACTGGATAAATAGCAGTTCTAAATTGTTGTCCGTCATATTTGAGTTTTATATTTATTATCACAAGAATCATCACCTTTTTCGCCTTATAATTTATTGAAACACACATAAGTATAACGCTTATGCGTCTTCAACTACTTATGATCAAGAATAATAATAATAATAATACATTTATTACCAGATATACATCCAATTACAGTGAAAAAATTTTAAAAAATTACAATTTACAAAAAATTATAAATTGTACACGAATAATAATAAATAAGATGAATAAAAATAAATGAGAAAAACAAACAAAAATAGAGAGTATATGCTAATATATACAACGAAAAAATTAATTCAAAATAAATTGACATAGTATTGAACAATAACCAGATAACTAAAAATAAAATAAAATATTGTCTATTACAATATGGTCAAGTTACGTATGGTCAGCAGAAGTTGACCATATAGTAACGAAATATGTTTGATGAATAAAATAAAATTGAAATTGATTGCAATAGTACTATCTAGTAAACAAATGAAACAACTAAAATTCAAATAATATTTATAACTAAGTCATATGTAGACAACAGAAGTTCAGGAAAATATCACGACATCCCATTGCGCTATTCTAAGTGGCATGCCAAGATAACTGATAGCTGATCAAAATAGATATCACATCGACCGCAACACCCATCATAAAGATTACATATACAGTTGATAGGAGAACGTGACATAACATTCGATCTGCTGTAAGTGACATAAAATGTATTATTCCGCCTCAGACCAGGCGTTGGTACGCGAATATTTATTTTGCTGAGAAGAAATGGTGAGTCAATCGAATGGTGCAAAATTTTAAAGAGAAACGTTAGGCCGAACCGTTCACGCCTCAACTTCAATAATTCAATTCCCAAACTATCGGTTAGGATGGAATGTTCGAAGCCTCTAGAAGGATGTTGCCCATAACATCTGAAGTACATATACTTCAAACATTTCCTTTGAACTGCCTCCAAGTCGACAATAGAATTAATGTACACAGGAGACCAAATTATAGACGCATATTCCAGTTTACTGCGAATAAAAGAGTAGTATAGCGTTTTCATTGTGCCAAGATTAACAAAGCTGCCACAATTTCTGACCAAAATTCTAGAAGCAGAAGCCGTAATAATAATAGTTTCGATAGATTATAATAATGATAATAAATTTAAGATATGTTACACCGATATAGTATATCTAACTGTAAAAAAAATATACCGCGTTAAGTTATATTTCATTATACTACATTATGTTGATTCACAGTCGAAATGTGTGTTTTGCAAGGGAAAAATTGTTCTCGATCTATCAGTACCTGAAGGTCCATTTTCACTCATATTAAATTCAATTCGTGGTAGTTTATATTTTCGAGTGTATCAACCCTCATTATGTGTGTTTCAATAAATTATTAGAAGAAAAACTGGAAGATTTTATAAAGGAAGATCTTAGAACTTCTGTTAAAAAATCGTTTGTTCTCGAATCAGTAGGTAAAACTCTGCGAACTAGGACGGCATTGATTTCAAAATATTTCATAATTGCAGGCATCATCTTGAATTATTGCCAAAAAATGAAGAACGAAACAAAAATGTTGAAACAACTAACCAATCAATAGTATATAGTTGAATAGTATTGTGGAAATTTCGTTTCCAATAAAAAATCGAATGAGCTGCAGCTAAGGGCTCAGTTCACGTCTGGATATCCCGTTTCGACAGGATGACTTTGATATCTGAAGAAGTCTCGTTTCACCATATTTTAACAATTTGAATTGCTTATATTTACGATCCAGTGAGGAGTCTGCGCTACAGACTACTAGTTTCCAAGGCTGACTCGAGCGCTTAAGCCTTGTGTGGCCTTAGCTATAGGTGGTAATGGGTAGACCCCATGGTTTTTTTGATATAAAGGGTGTTTTTTTCAGAGGTATAGAACTTTAACTTTAGAACTTTTGGCATTGCATTTGGAATATGATTTCTGCCATATGACCGCCACCACTTGGCTCGGATGTAGTCCAATCTATAAGTCCAATTTTCGATGTTTTTTTCCAACATTTGTGGCCGCATATCGGCAATAACACGGCAAATATTGTCTTCCAAATGGTCAAGCGTTTGTGGCTTATCCGCATAGACCAATGACTTTACGTAGCCCCATAGAAAGTAGTCTAGCGGTGTTAAATCACAAGATCTTGAGGGACTAATTTCCGCCTAATTTCACAGGTCCAAAACGTGAAATTAGGCGGTCACCAAACGTGTCTTTCAATAAATCGATTGTGGCACGAGCTGTGTGACATGTTGCGCCATCTTGTTGAAACCACAGCTCCTGGACATCATGGTTGTTCAATTCAGGAATGAAAAAGTTAGTAATCATGGCTCTATACCTATCACCATTGACTGTAACGTTCTGGCCATCATCGTTTATGAAGAAGTACGGACCAATGATTCCACCAGCCCATAAAGCGCACCAAACAGTCAGTTTTTCTGGATATAACAGTGTTTTGACATACACTTGAGGATTATCTTCACTCCGAATGCGGCAGTTTTGTTTGTTGGCGTAGTCATTCAACCAGAAGTGCGATTAATCGCTCAACAAAATTCGCTTATGAAAATCGGGAACAACGGCAATCTCGTTTTGGGCCCATTCGACGAATCTACGCCTTGCTTGATGATCGTTTGACTTCAATTCTTGCACGAGTTGAATTTTGTGAGCACGCAAACCAACATCCTTCCGCAAAATCTTCCATAAAGTGGATGGACACAGATCCAATTCCTCTCCTCGAAGGCAGATGGACTCATTCGGGTCTTCCTCAATGCTACGCTCTACAGTAGCAATAGCTTTTTCTGTACGCACAGTCTTGCACTCTACGGCGTCTCTGGGGATGCGAGTTATCGAAAAAAGTGAACGTGGTTCGGAAACGATCCATGGTTAATCGAATTAACTGCTCTGATGGACGATTTTGTCGACGATAATATGGACGTAGTGCGCGATACGTATTCCGCACACAACCATTATTTTCGAAATGAAATTGCACTATTTGCAAGCGTTATTCAGGCATGAGTCTATTCATGATGAATTGCCAAACCAAACTGAGAATAAATCACCTCTCAGCTGTTCAATCGGTCGCCATCTTCAACAGTAATGCCAACTTAAAGTTCTATTCTTCTTAAAAAAACACCCTTTAATACTGGAAGGTATTACTGGCGTCTTTTCTACGAAGCCTACATAATGCTTTACTATCACCTCATACCACAAACAGAAATTTGTGGAGAATTTTTGAGTTATATTGTATAATTGTATTGTAAAATTATATCTTATATGTTGTATATTCATAGGATGTTCAGCTCTGCGATTGACTAATATGACATCACCAACTGTACAAGATCCTAGAGACGACATGCAATTTTATTGCGAATATGACATGGGTGGAGAGGAGCTATACGCAGTAAAATGGTACAAAGACGATCACGAATTCTTCAGATATATTCCAACGGGAGACCCCAGTTCTGTAGAATTTCAAGTCATGGGCGTACATGTAGATTCCAGGAAAACTCATTGCGATATTAGTTCCTGTAGATTATTCTTGAATAATTTATCCAGAACTTTCAGTTCGGGAGCTTACAGATGTGAGGTGTCTTCTGAGGCCCCCGCATTCAGATTAGCATCCGAGACGCACAATGTCACAGTAGCTGGTAAGTTATGCAAGTATTGAGAACAGCGAAAGTGAATTTTGTGGTATTATACTGTTATTGTTAACTTGAAGTCCACTTCAACTTCAGAGATCCGATTTAGGTTATGATTACCCCTTTGAAACGTTTTGCAGAGCAATAAATTTGAGCTTAGAATATATGATAAAAGTTGAAACATTTAGAAATTATTTCAGATTTGACTGAAAAAATAGACTCATGAAACTGTCGTCGTTTTCTACATTTTCATTGATAATGGAAATCTTCGCTCAGAGTATTTAATTACGTCTCTTTATAGAAAACACTACTGTTAAGAATTCAATAAGGATATTTGGTAATTTTTAAATGCTTAATTATATGTCCGATATATGTTTTGTATATAAACGAGAAATTCTCACAAGGAACCCCTTTTAAATCAAAATTCTCATTACAAATAAATTTTCTGAATTAATTGCTGTGTTTGGAGTAATTATAATATTTCAGTAATTGAATTCATTTCATCATATTTCAATTTTGAAATCTAATTTATGTGCATTCAAAAAGAACCACTTTTAAATAAAATTTCTTTATTATGATGAGTTTCTTGAATAAATCGCTGTATTTCAACTGATTATTACATTTCGTATATATCTTATTTATAGTATTTTGAGGAAAATTTTTTTTAATTCAAAAAGAACCACTTTTAAATAAAATTTCTTTATTATGATGAGTTTCTTGAACAAATCGCTGTATTTCAACTGAATTACATTTCGTATATATATTTATAGTATTTTTTTTCAATTCAAAAAGAACCACTTTTAAATAAAATTTCTTTATTATGATGAGTTTCTTGAATAAATCGCTGTATTTCAACTGATTATTATATTTCGTATATATCTTATTTAGTATTTTGAGGAAATTTTTTTTTAAGCATTTATGGATTAATTATAAATTCGGACTGATTGAAAAGTCGAAATTTTCAGAATTCAATTTATATATCACCAATATAGAGAACAATTTGGAACAATTTTAAATCTGCATTGTCTGCACCTCAATGAAGTTGAGCCATCTGAGAAAACTTAATAGTAGTTTAATTGTGTGGGTAGAATGTAAATTTTCTATTTAATTCAGTTAGCACAAATTTCCAAGTTCTGTAACATTTTCCATATTTCGATTTATGCTCATCAGATGCTAGAACAAGTGAGATGGAAGATTCGCGTCTAAAAGTTCTAACGAGGCCCTTGACGATATACAGAAACACTCATTAAAGTGACAAAATGTACCAAGAAGTTTTCTTGGTGAGGAATAATATGAAATCTCCATGATATTACTCAGTGACTGTATCATCAGCTTTAAGGAAATTGCTTTTGTGTTCCTTTTTATGAATTCTCACAGTGAAAACATGTTTTACAAGGAAGCGGCATCCACAACTTTTATAGTAGAAACACCAATTCAGGATGTGATTATCACCTTGAACTAGCTTCTGAATGTCAGGGATTTCAAGAATGAGTAGGAATAATAGTCATATATATATATATATATATATATATATATATATATATATATATATATATATATATATATATATATATATAAGTATATATATATATAAGTAGTAAACTCACGTTATAATATTGCACTTGTACCAGCCGCTGACATGTGCTTCGAGCTATTGGCTCTCCTCAGAACGGCGCAATTCCAGTTTCAGATGTTCGAACTTGAAAATTTAAACAACACACAAAATTCATCGAAATGGAATCGACCTCTTTGTGGCTTCTAAATGAATATCTCCGCTTTTGAAGACTGTCTCATTTTACCCCATGTGGCGATATTTATACCTTACGGAATTTTGACAACCGAGAATTGTCACTTATAAAATTTCGCACAAAGAGGTCCATTCCTTTCCGAAGAATTTTGTCTGTTGTTTTAATTTCCAAGTTCGAACATCTGAAACTTGAACCTCGCCGTTCTGAGGAGAGTCAATAGCTCGAAACACGTGTCAAGGGCTGTTACATATATAAGGATATATATATATATATATATATATATATATATATATATATATATATATATATATATATATATATAAGGGATTGTATATATATATATATATATATATATATTGTGTAAGGGATTGTAAACGGATGGAAGAAGAGGCCACTTAGTGTACTAACTTCATTTTCGTCAACGTTTCGGTTAAACAATCGTAACCATCATCAGGACTCTGCAATATGAGCCGATGTTATAAAAATCATTACTGAAGATCAAGACTAACCAAATAGTTGATATTATAAAATAAGCTACATGGCAAGGAACAAAAGAACTGAATTATTTCTATGTTATCAATAACTAAAAATGGATACAACCATTACTGAATATACTTCTAAAAAAACTTTCTTTCAATTACATACAGCAACAGAGCATCAACAATCAAACTTTATACCAAAATCTTAACTCTAAACATTCGTATTGTCAAAACAATTATGTCTGTCAAAGGCGGAATAAGTAAAGTTAGCTCTGAAATTGTTTGCTTCCTGTGAGTGTCAAAGAATCAAAATGTCAATGCTTCTTCTTTCTTGAAAAGACTTCTCATACTATTCATGGGTAGTCTATGAGAAACTACCAGAAATCAAGCGGAGAATGAAACTAGCGTGGAGTTAACACGGAAGAAATTCAATCATATTCAAACTCAGGATGACACTATACCTCAAGATAAAGACGTGCAAACTACCACTGATGACACACGGTTGTGAAACCTGGACAATCAGGACCGAAATCACAAGAAAGCTCCAGGTGAAGATCAATGGAACGCATAATGCTGGGCATAACAAGAGGAGGCCGGAAAAGACTTGAATGGATTCGACAGAAGACCCAGGTAACAGACGTTATCCACAGAATCATATCACTCAACTGGCAGTGGGTGGGACACTTGTCGAGACGAACCGACAACAGATGGAACACCATAATAACATTGTACCCCCATGGTACCCCCGAGACATGAAGAGACACAGAAGAAGATATAATCTGAGATGAGACCATGACATAAAGAAATTAGCAGGCACAACATGGACCCGATTAACCAACGACAAACATCAATGGGCCGAACTAGCAAGACAATGCGTTAATATGTAAAGGAGAGGCCACATCATGCAAAATTTGTAAAATATAGCTGCAAATGATGATAATATATATATATATATATATATATATATATATATATATATATATATATATATATATATATATATATATATATATATATATATATATATATATATATATATATATATATATATATATATATACTTCTGTTTCAGTTCTCCCGAAAGAAAATCCACGTATCGATGGACTACGTGGAAGTTATGTTTCTGGTGAATATCTGAACGTGACTTGCACGTCTGGATTTGGAGATCCCAAACCAATTTTGTTGTGGTATATAAACCATAGACCAGTAAGTATCGATAAGAATATAGTTGAATTAATATGCATGCATATACCATCTTATACTCCATTCTGATGAAATCCATCAAGTCCGAAACTCGTATTACCGTCCGGGTTCTTTTCCATGTGGTCGATACCAATTTTATTCAATTCCGAAATATATAACACAAAGTTAGGTTTTATTTGTATAACTTTTAATCATTCAGAGAATTCATAATTTGAAAAATGTTTAGTTACTCAGTGAAAATGTAAACGAATAGGTATTATTTATTTGCTGTAGTGAATTCTATTGAATTGAATTGAATCCCTCAAAATATCACAAAATATTTTCGAGAAGGAATTGTTTCATATATTGAACTTTAAAGGTTATTCATGATACATTTATTGATTCTCCTTATAAGTATCAATAAAATATTTGTATACTGATTTTTACTGAAGGGATTTTTCATGAACAGCCTTAATAAACCGATCTCGAAAATATTCTCTTTTACTTTTCATTGGAAAACTTTCTCAAGAAAAGTTTTTCCGTATCTATTTTGGAATGATTGTTGTTGACATGATAATTAGATTTTGCAATGGTGTTTATACTTGCATTGAAATGTCAACTTCATTCTGTAGGTACAGATTAAGTATATCAAGGAGCTTGAATCTATTCAAGAAGAAGGAGGAATCAAGTTGCACAGGATATCTCTTCAACTTCATTTTCCTCTTGTTCGACAAATGACCGAGAAAAAGGATATTTCTACTATTGAAGTAGCTTGTTTTCAGACAGTTGAGGATATAAATCCAGCTATAACAGCTTCAAGGGTAACAAAGAGGGAAATATTGATAGCATCAGAAAATATCACCTTGAAAAATCAAAAATTATATGGATTTCTCGGCAATTCCGTTTCTGAACTCAGGGGAAATTTTATGTTATTTTCCACTTTTTGTGTAATGTATACAATGAAATTCTGCTGTATGAATTAATTGTCCGAGATAAAATTTTGAATAAAGTATTGTCTTTAAATTCATTCGAAACCTTTTCTTCTTGAATTCGGTTTTCTCTCATGGTTTTTTGGAAGAATTATCATTCGTTATGAATTGTCATGAAACGGAAGTATGTTATAATTGTTTCATTACTCACCTTTTTCTCAGCATAAGCTAATAAAAGATGCAGCAAAGTACTAGCTCCTCGCTGTGTGTGGTGTTAGACTGGAGAGTAACCTGGCGCGTTTTTTTAAACAAACAAATATGCATTTGTACTTTTGATCAGCAAGATCAAAACTCGAGCAAGAAGGCACTATTCAAATAAAACTAAGTTGTTCTCTGATTTTCACTATAATTAATTCAAAACATGACAATATTGTGTCACCAACACATTGGCTTTATCAGATGTTGGCGAAACTTTTCTATCGATCGGAAAAGTACCTACTTAGTCTTATTTAAATTATGTATTTAGATTTTCATCAAGTATTGGTTCAATCGATGGATGATAAGAAAGCAGAAGTCGAATATTCGAACAAGAAAGCAAAGTTAGCAGCTTTCTGTGTAAAATTCATTATAAGGAAAAAACGAAAGTAATTTCTTGTATACTAAAAATATACTTGTAACATTTTCAATCATGAATTTATTTGGTCGATTAACTTTTGCAGTTCTCAATGATTTTGTATTCAAGAAACTCGTATTAAGCTGTATAAAAATCGTTCTGATCGTTCATTCGAAAAAAATTCGAATAGGAATACTAAGGTTTATACAAAAACCGAAATTTTAGAAACCGGTTTTCGAATAGTAATTTTTCCAGAAAACCGGTTTTAACCGGTTTCGAATTTTTATAAAAAATGTTTTGCTTGAATATTCTGTAATTCGAACAAAAAATTTAGAGTGATTGAAAGAAGTTTATGACTAAAATTATTTACTGTTCAATTTAATTGATAGTAAAATTTTTTAAATTAGTAGAAAAAATAAATAACAGTTGACCAGGATTAATAACTTTGAAAACATAGTTTAATAGTAATTTATGTATAATTTTCACTTATGAGGATTTAAATATTTTTATAATAGTGAAACGAATTATTCAGCACAGGGTTCGAATAAATAAAAACAATATATTTTCATATTTTTATAATAACCATATTATTTTTCTGTCTAACGTTCAAGTCTGTTACCATGAGTTTAACTACTCGTTCCTTCGATAGTGTACCCCGACGGTCAGCAGTATTAGTCAAAAGACCGCTGGTGAAAGCTGAACCATTAATTACCATGCCGGGTCGGGGATATTCGGAGAATTGCTGCAATTGAAAATAAAATGCAATATTTTACAATTGTACGAATGTATTCAGAAACGACAATAAGAAACAAAAACGGGCCGCCACAGAATCATATCGGACCAATATGATTCCAAGAACCAAACCGCTTGCAACAGTGTTTTCATCAATCTGGTACATTTGGCAACATTTGTCATTTTAAATTTTTTTCACATTTCGTATCCTTTTCAATTTTTTCATAATTTTCAAAAATGTTTTCAAAACCGGTTTTTAAAAATCGACAAACCCTAGGGAATACATTGGACAAATTTCAGCAATTTTGATTACTTCTTTATTAGACTTAGTTTTTTCAACTTCTATTGACAAACATGTGAATTCATTATAAGTTTTTCGTCAGATTCTCTGATAGAAATAGTTTGTTCTGCACTTCTGGAAATTCTGAGCGTACGAAGATTTTATTGAAAATGCTATATTGGTAGGTAATGTCGTAGACTGAAAACTTCAGAATTGAATTGGAAGTTGCCTTTCGCCTGAAACATTACGAGAAAAAATCTGATGCAACTGAAGATGAAGAACTAGTAGGAGTACATTATGAAATATGGTTTCATTGAAGCAAATATAATATCTAAATATGTATTCAGTTCAGTTATTCAGTCACTTGACTTTTCTAGATGATAAATTATCTGGTTCCTATTGTAATATCATGATATTAGCTTTACTCACAAAAATTCGGTTCACAAATTTTGATTTGGAGTATCTCAAATTATATTCAAAATTTGGATTGTTAATGCATTTTTGTTGATGCATTGGAGTAATAACATTAATTAAGTATAGAAGAAGAAGATCGTTTCCTTCGAAACGATAACAGTATTAACATTATGAAAGCTACGTTTGCAATAAAAGAAAATATTCAATAGAAGATGGAGAAGTTGCTGTTCAAACTCGACCACGTGACACATGTTACGATCTAAAGCCAAAGGTAAAATACAAAAGTGAAGTTAATATTCACTCAACATTAGAGTTGGACTTTTTTGTTGAATTATCTAGGAAGAAATAAGAGTAACATAGCTGATTTGGACAGATAATAGTTCACCTACTGTAAGTCGCTATGACGAATTTTAAATTCACTTCATTTGTTACCTATTAATACTTTTTGGGTTTCACTTATCTACAAGCCCATACAAATTCTTTTATTAAAAATGCTTTACATTAAATGCTTTATATGAACAAGATGCTTTACGATCAAAAAGATTTTTGCACAAATGACTTTTGGAGTTAGTATATCTTTCTTATGAACTTAAAATAATTAATGAATTTTTGAATATGTAGCCAATTCTATAAGTAAATACAACTTAGCAACTCCATTTTTGAGGAATGTATGCTTATTTTCTGATTAGCAACTCTATCGATTTATTTCTATTTATTAGTATCTCTTGTTTGATTTGAATTTTTCAGATGAATATTCTAGTGTTCATTTTCCTAAATATTTCAGTTTTTGACTGAATAACAGAGGAAATTATTATTCTATGTAGTATTTATGATAATTGAAAAATGATATATTTATATATATATATATATATATATATATATATATATATATATATATATATATATATATATATATATATATATATATATAGATAGTTTATTTGAATGTTTTTAGCAATAACAGGCTTCTTTCAATATGAAAAACTTCATTTTTGTTGACGTTTCGTTGTATATCACTACTTTGTCAAAACTAATGAATAATTGAAATTTATGAATTACTATAGACACCAAAATGACAAACTTATTTTTGAGAAAAAACTTGAATTAGTTTTTTTGTATTTTCACATATTGATTTTTAGTATCAGAGGAATATTTCTGGCTTAGCAATCGCTTCGGAAGTTTTAGTCTTCTTCACCATGAGGAAACCTCTGAAAAACTCATAGTAAGCCAGGTGATTCTTATGAATTTGATTTATATATATATATATATATATATATATATATATATATATATATATATATATATATATATATATATATATATATATATATATATATATATATATATATATATATAATCGAGTTTTATACTTATCCAGGATATGTATATTAATTTATACATTAAGTGTGGAGGTTTCTTGGGAATGAGCACAGTTTAAAATTGATGGAATAATTGTTTATTCGACATATATATTTCACAAATTTTTTTCAAGAATATTACAGGTTCATGTTAGTTGGAAATTGACTTCAATTTCACAAATTTTTCGTAAAACTGATTAGTGGGAGAATTATGGTCTATGGGTAACAAAGATATATACATAATATGGGTAACATAGATTATAACATAATTCTCGCACTAATCAGTTTTACGAAAGATTTGTGAAATTGAAGTCAATTCCCAACTAACATGAACCTGTAATATTCTTGAAAAAGGCCTAGAGCCGAAACATATGTAGAATTATTCCATCAATTTCAAACTGTGCACATTCCCAAGAAACCTTCACACTTATGTTATTAAGCAAAGCACAAGAAAACTGAACGAATTATATATATATATATATATATATATATATATATATATATATATATATATATATATATATATATATATATATATATATATATATATATATATATATATATATATATATATATATATATATATATATATATATATATATAGTATAAATAAGAAGCTAGAGTACGAAAACATTGCACCTGTGTTTCATCTTCCTGAAAACGTTATGACAATGATAAACTCTCTGAAGTTTGTTGCTGATTCAGCTCCCAGACAACTGGGATCTTCGGATACTTGTCATCTCAGAGCGGAAAGAAAGCTTTAAGTGCCGGAAGGGAGAAATAAAAGTAAACGAGGCAAATCGTTCCAGAGAAATAACGTAAATTGCAGAACGTAAGTCCAAAGTCAAAGTTAAGATTTGAATCAGCTTGTGGCGTTTCTTGAATGAATAACCACGGCAGTGCAATCATTGTCATTTTTCAATAGTTCTCGCTCGAAATGGACGACAGGAAACAAATTTTTTCTCGAATTTTGTTCAGTTGTTCTTGCATAATGAAGTAACTTGTAGCAAAAATGTAAGGTTGTTCAATAATTATTTAATTCATCTATAGTTATATATATATATATATATATATATATATATATATATATATATATATATATATATTAGGTATATATATATATATATACGTATATATTTATATATATATATATATATATATATATATATATATATATATATATATATGTATTTTGAAATTGATTTATTGCCTGTTTAAGATATTTTATTTCGAAAGTTTTTAGCGAAAACAGGCTTTTTTTGAAATGAAAAAGTCTATTTTTGTTGACGTTTCGTTGTTATATTACAACTTTGTCAAAACTAATGAATAAATGAATTTATGAGTTACTATAGGTATCAAATGTCAAACTCATTTTTTAGAAAAATCAAATTAGTTTATTTTTATCTTCACTTATTGATTTTCATTGTCAGAGGAATTTTTCTGGCTTAGCAGTCGCTTCGGAAGTTTTAGTCTTTTTCATATGATGTTCTTCTTCAAGTGTTTCATGTTTACGACATGAAACACTTGAAGAAGTTCGTACTCTTCTCATGAAAAATAATTACCCTTTGAATTTAATTAACAAAATCATGAAAAACAGAATTCATAAATTATATAATACTTTACATTCAAAAAGAAGTGATAATTGCAAGAAGTACAAATATTGCAAAATATTAAAATCTTATAATTTAAGGATAGCAAATACTGCCAAAAATCAAATCGAAGAAATATATACAAAATTTAAAAGTAAAACTCTAACTCAGTGAAAAACTCATACAGTTTATAATATTCCGTGTAACAATTGCAATAAAAGCTATATCGGACAAACAGCACAAAACCTCGAAGAGAGAATCAAAGCGCATAAATACGCAAAAACTCAAATCACAGTCTTACATAAACATGAAATAACAGAAAAACATGATTTTGATTACAAAAATACGAAAATTTTGGCAACTGAAAGGGACAAAAAAAGTAGAGAAATTTTAGAAATGTTACACATTCGTAAAAATTTAGAAAACACAGTAAATGAAAGAACAGGCATTGAACATCTTAATTCGATTTAAAACAACTTAATAAACCTCACAAATAACACTCGTAAAATAAACACACAACAATCACCAAACATCACACTGGCTTAGCGAATGCTAAGCCAGAAATATTCCTCTGATTATGAAAATCAATGAGTGAAGATATGTACAAAAAAACTAATTTGAGTTTTTTAAAAAATGAGTTTGACATTTGATATCTATATTAACTCATAAATTCAATTATTCATTAGTTTTGACAAAGTTGTAATATAACAACGAAGCGTCAACAAAAATAAACTTTTTCATATCAAAAAAATATGTTATTGCTAAAAACTTTCGAAATATATATATATATATATATATATATATATATATATATATATATATATATATAGAGAATGATGTTTTCAACATAAAGTTTTCACAGATAAGATGCACAGCATTTCCAACAATAACAGCCTTTATAATATGATAAATTTTCACGTTGACGTTTTGTTTCTTATTTCAAGTTTGTCCGAACGTAAAATGGAAGCAAACATCAATTAGTATTATTTTGATCATGTTGGCTATTTTGACTTTTTAATATTGGGAGGAATGTTTGAGCCTTAGCATTAGCCTCAGAAGTCTTCTCCACTATGAGGAAACCTTTTGACAAAGTTGTAATCAACAACAAAAAAGTTTTTTTGATATTACAAAGCCTGTTATTGCAAAAAAAGTTTGGAACAAATTATAAATGTCAAAGGAAAAAGAAAATGTCTAGGAAAGTGAAACTTTTTAGACTTGTTCAATGCAGAAAGTTTGGATGCCATCCAGAGAATACAGAGTAGGAGGATGAGGGAGATATTGAAATATAATAAGAGCCACACATGAAACATGATATTGAACGCACTAAATATATTGAATATAAATCAGAGAATATTTTTCAAAACTATGGATTACATTCAAAGATGGAATCATTATATGACATTCAGTTAGCTGAGACGGAATTTGCAAATATTTAGAGATGTACGTGATCATTATACGCGACATCGAGGTGACTTTTATATGAACACTTATAATACTTCTCTTAGGAGTAATTGTACTTTCAGTAACGGTTTCAAATCAAATAACAACCTACGTGTAGGAAGAAGAAATCTAAATGTTATGAGAGTTTCAGAGGATCATTAACGGAATACGGAATTAGTCTTTGAAAATTTTTGAATCTCTTTTCTCTGAGTTACATGTAACACTAGTAATTCTAAAGAGACATAACTCAGAATTAGGTGTTTCTGAAATCTTCAGAGCTTCAATCCTCTGGTGGACAATCTCTGAAGCTAAGTTGATACACTTTTGATGATTCATAAAAAAAATTACCAATTTATTTCACAATCAGGACATCAAAAGCACGAATTTTTGAGTTGTCTGACTTGAGAAATACTATTCGATGTGTTTGAAATAGCTGTTCAGCTTAAATAAATGATATTTTCATTATTATTTTGGAATAAATTGAGTGGGAAAAAATATCAAAAATTAGAGATAAGTTCTAAAAAATTTGAATTGGATGCGCTCTATAAACGCACTATTGAATTTATTTATCGAACAAATTTATAGAGCAATGGTTGACGCGGCGAACTTTGTACACCCATTTATTTTTCTCTGAATATTTTTCTAAAAGCTGGAAAGACATGTTGTCCTATTCGTTGCTACACTATCTTGTTTTCAATATTTATCCCGTGTGGAATCAGGGACTTACTCTACTTTACGAAGGACTGCAATACTTCCTGTTATTTCAAATCAGTCGAATTATCAAAAAATTTCTAAATTCACACGTTTGATGTATTGAAAGTGATTAACCTGTCCGTTGTTTAGTTCACCGGCATGTTCCTAATTTCATAGTAAGTACTCGTCCCATATATCTCATCATTAATTAATTATATGAAATATTTGCTGGATATAAGTCAAAAAATGTTCAGAATTTAGTTCATTCCCAGAAACCAATGAATATAGCGGCTCTGGTGGCTGTACCAATAGCCTCTATTTGAAATGACTCTTTCATTGGTAGTCATTCGTAGTATTTTCTTATCAATAACAATTAAACTTTACCTTGCAATATTGACACACAACGTTCATTGGTCCAATAGCTACGATTTGCTAAGAATTGTAATCTATTTCAACGTTATATTTGAATGCAGATAGATAGGCATTAAACGCAACCTTTTCATATTGTTAATTTCGATTCCATCGTTCAACTTCATTTCGCGCTGCTCGTTAGTTTGACTTGCCCTTTTATATATTTGCTTGCTGCATTGCGACTTAAGTTTGTACATCTAATTGCTAGCATATTTGAAAACCGAAATTTCAACTGTAAATTAAAGAAAACTCTATGTATTTTTCTTTATAATCAAATATACCACGTGCTATGTTAGTATCGTGTATGTTAGTCTATTCAAACTTACCAAAATTTTATATCAAATTGAAGTTTCAATATAAGTCGTGATAGCTCTGAACTAACCAAGATGTGTGATAAGATATTCAGTTTTTCACATCCTCAATTACTTTAAAATTATAATTTAGAATTAATTAAGTTGAATATAAACAAAATTCAAACACTTGAATTTATGATTTACTTCTACATACTTTTTGTCGTTACAATTATTCTGTACCAGTAAAACAAGTGATTATATCATCTACATATCTACTCCAGAATACAAAGTGTTTGAAATTCGGGTTGTTTTGAATACCATTTTCCAACTTATCCATAAATATCTCAGCTAAAAGAATATTAATTGAGTATTCTAAAAAAATAGTGAAATCGGTCCAGCCGTTCACTACACATTTTAGTTAGAAAACGTTTTATGGGAATATTTGTGAAGAAATGGGCTGTTTTTAGGATTTCCCGGCAATTATTCGAATATTCTCGCCGTAAAAACCATCCGTGTACTCAACGAACATTTTTGAAAAAAATTGGCAAAATTGGTCCAGGCGTTGTTGAGTTATGCGCTTACCAACACATTCTGTGATTAATTTTTATAATATAGTTTGGACAGCAAACTAAATTATAAAAATTATTATTATTAATGATAGCTGATAATACCGAAATGATTTGCAAAATATATCATGCCGGCCTCCATGGCTTAGTTGGTAAAACACATGACCATGGTGCCTATGGTGTGGTAGGATTCAAGTTTGAGCCGCGGCGAAGGTATGTGTATACGAGTTTATCTATGATTCAAATAGTTTAATGATGATAATTTTTGGGTAATGTACATTAATACAAGCCCATTTGGCGTTCGGAGCAGGTGTAAAACTGTAGTATAGATTATCTAATCCTCAATCACGGTAAATCAATATCAAGGTAAATCAAATCAAGGTCAATCAAGGTAAAAACTCATAAAAGAATGTTTGTAATGCCGAAATGGTTTGGAGAATACAGCACGGATTTTCTAATCCTCAATAGCCAATCAATATCAAAACTTATAAAAGGTTTATTGTGATATTTTTTAATATTCCACATAAAATAAAGCTGTGTAAGTGATAGCGTTCCATTTATCATCCGGCAGATGTCTGCGTAATCCCTTTCTGTGCATTCTGTTTTCACTAACCTTATCAGCACTAGCAGGGATTCAGTTATATCCATCCAGAGATGTCTGTTCCGGCTATGTTGGTTTGGCTATCTGGAGGATATGGCGGATATGGGGAGTATAATGTCAAGCGCTTTAATTTATCTAGGACAGCTATCTGCAAATATGTTCTTGTGCTCACGATATGTAAGTTTTCTAATTTACATTTGTGTTTCTCGTTCTGGTTTTAGCTTATATTGTTGTTAATATGTTACTCATATGAATTAATGGAGAGTAGAAATTAAACCGCAACGAAACTGTGTGAGAAGTTTTAATATTTAACTAGGGGTTTCGAGATTTTCTCACTGGTCTCTACAGTTACCATATTTAAATGTTAGTTCTAACATATAGTTTTAAAAATGAACGATCTCTTCTATTCTTCAATATAAAAGTCCATTTTATAACAACAAAGTTAATTACGACAATGATCAGTGTAACAAATAATTACCAGAACTAAATTGCTATGTGTACATATAGTTGAATTGTTATTCTCCAATGCGTTAATATTGAGAGTCAAACTTATGTCGTAGTCTTTGTAAGAGCAACAGAAGCCAAAACAAGAACTACTAGAATTTCAATCAGCCTGTATGTTTGTACGAATATCACGTTGATACTGTTAAATGAAATGGTGTACAATACTCAGCAGTACATTCTGGAAGACTCAACTTGGGATATCAATTACATTTTTCTGCAAGTAAGTTACTAATGAGTAGTAATTTTCAACACATTTTCAATACTCAAATCTCACACTTATATCATCCATCAGATACAAACCTGTTTTTACGGAAAATAACAAATGACAGAAAAATCAGAGGATTGTTGTCAAATTTATATGAAAAATTTCCCATTCTAGTTGACGCAGTTATATATTTGGAAGAATGTAACAATCAAATAAACAACTAAGTACAACATTTCTGCTGCATTTCTATATAGTCTACTCTTTACTCTTTACCTAATTTAATTTTATGTCAGGTTCGAAAATTGTTATAATCCCAAAATTGTTGCGTGAAGCCATCATTTTGAGCCCCTTGTGGAAAAAAAATTGCTGGAAAGTATGGACGTGTATTTCGTCATAGTTGGAGTTTATACGAGAAAGAAGTGTATGTAGCTATGTGAGAGTTCTTAATATACCATACTCCGTTTACGGTCAAGCTGTTGATTAAATGTTGTATGTAGGGTTCAGTAAATATATTCTCTTTCGTTTCATTCGATGGCAATGGAAGGAGAGAAATGACAATTTGAAATTGTTCTCCTTAATGTAGTTAATAATTATTTTCGAAATACAACTTACACGAAAGCATAAAGTATATCATATATATATATATATATATATATATATATATATATATATATATATATATATATATATATATATATATATATATATATATATATATATATAAATGATATATAAATGAAATCTACTACAAGAAAAGAAAATTCTATAGTTTTCCTGCTATATATCGCTCATGTAAATATTCGATATTAAAAGACTGCTATTGAATATAAACTTAAATTCAAACACCTGAACTTATGATTTACACTTTATTGACTACATAAGATGACGCGTTTCGTTGTTATAAACGACTTCTTCAGATGCTAACAGAATAAAGACTGTTAGAATGTTGGAGAATATTGAAATCATTGCCTACATTTATTGAAAGCGTAATAAGACACTTACTGTTTACAGTAGCGACTAGTGAAGTGTTTTTCTTGAAATGTATCACATCAGTAAAACACCAAATTTAATAAATTATAAAACAGATACAAATCAACTAAATAGCATTTATTGTAATATTTGAAAAAAAATTTAACACTTGGTTCGGTCTCGTCGGGTTATTCGTTGTTATGTTGTCATATGTGGCAGTCGATGTTTTAATGCTTAGAGTTTGTTTAAGTTAATTATCTATGTCAGTATTGAAAGTTTATGCAGACAAATTATGTTATTATTTTTACAATATACTTTGTAGCTTCTCCTGAAGAAGCCATGAAATAAATGGCGAAATATTGAGAATAATTGAGATTTCAATTTTCATTGACCGCTTCTCGATAATACTTGATATATATATATATATATATATATATATATATATATATATATATATATATATATATATATATATATATATATATATATATATATATATATATATATATATATATATATATATATATATATATATATATATATATATATATATATATATAAGGAATGAAGAATTTTCTTGCGGTGAAAAGTATAAATGACAAAAAACACAATTATCGGTATAGCCCGCAACTCAATTGAAAGCAGCCGTGGACACGTCTTTCGAGCTTATTGGCTCTCCTCAGAACGGCGTAGCCAAGTTCAAGGAAGGTGTACGAACCTGGAGATGGAATCAACAACAAAAGAACACACCTGCAAAGGAAGTCTCCACTGCTAGGCTTCCACGTGAACTCTCCGGGTTTGGAGATTTGGTCAACGTATCGCCAATGTGGCGACTATTTATCATTTACGGAGTCTTCAACCGACTAAGTAAATAAGGAATGAAGAATTTTCTTGCGGTGAAAAGTATAAATGACCAAAAACATAATTATCGGTATAGCCTGCAACTCAATTGGAAGCAGCCGTTGGCTACGCCGTTCTGAAGAGAGCCAATAAGCTCGAAACATGTGTCAACGGCTGCTTCCAATTGAGTTGCGGGCTATACCGATAATATTATTTTTATCATTTATATATATATATATATATATATATATATATATATATATATATATATATATATATATATATATATATATATATATAATTAAGAAAGTTTTTAGCTGAATAACAGGCTTTTTTTATATGAAAAACTTCATTTTTGTTGAACAGTTGTTATATTACAACTTTGTCAAAACTAAAAAATTTTTTTTGTCAGGCTGAAATTTTTCAGTTTTGAATTAAATTTTTTTTTTTAATTTTTTTTGCTGAAAACTTTCGAAATAAAATATCTTAAACAGGCAATAAATCAAAATTCAAGATATATATATATATATATATATATATATATATATATATATATATATATATATATACATATATATATATCATACGTATATATTGATTCGATGAGATATAAAGCTGTATGTAACAGCTCGGTGAAGATACTCAATTTTAAACCAAAAATGATGTAGATTCCTCACGTGGAATTTTGTGTTGTTTTGTTCTGTGTTTTTTTCTTTTTAATCATTTTTCAAGTGTGAACATCTAATAACTTGAACTACGCCGTTCTGATGAGAGCCAATTAGCTTGAAACATATGTAAACGGCTGTTACAAATAAACAAGCAACGTAAATCTCAGGTAAATACCGAAAACTCTTAAATATATATATATATATATATATATATATATATATATATATATATATATATATATATATATATATATATATATATATATATATATATATATATATATATATATATATATATATATATATATATATATATCTTTCAGCTTTCCATTGTAAAACTCGTCTTTGAAGGGCGGGCAATGTGTAAAAAACAATGGAAGAATCAGTGAGTTGAAAAGCGTGGATCCTGTAATGTGAGTTATGGTAGATATCCAGTTACAAACGGAATCATGCTGATAGATAACTGGATTCCGGAACATCCGATCAGGCGGAACCAAGGTGGTATATCAACCGGTTGAAGGATAAGCCTAACGCACATTTATCATCTCGAAGAGAATGGGTTAGTTTTCGGTACACAAATCACAGTATGCTTTCTTTTTGAATTCTCAGCGTATGTTTGTTCAAAAAGTACGATCTATAGAGTTGTAAATTCGTTTATATTATGTCAAATTATTGGAAACTGTAATAACTCCAATTGAGGAATTGGTTTGAGCTCAATCCTGCAACATAATTGTATTCTTTGTTATGATCATAACTTTTATATTGTGGCCCTCTTGATATCTGACATCCTCAGAAAATCAGCTGAAAAATATATTCAAATAGTTAATATTTATAATTGATACAGAGTGCTTTCTTGTGAAATCAGATAATATCGTTCGATTAAATTGCTTCCCAATTTTGAGCATTGACATAAGTAAGAAGACATTCAAAAATATATTCGGGGTGTGCAGGAGCGTCATCTATTTCATATGTTCTTATGTTCATAATTTTTTCTGTAGATAATCGAGACCGGATAGAAATACAACTTTGTGAAGTGTTTGGTACCTTCATGAAATATAATAATGATAATAATAATAAATCATTTATTCCCAACAGATATACATCCCATTACAGAGAAAAAATTACAATTTACAAAATATTACAATTTACAAAAAATTACAAATTGTACACAAATAATAATAAATAAGAAAAAATGAACGAGAAAAAAACAAAAATAGAGAGCATAAGTAAGCGAATATATACAACGAAAAGATTAATTCAAATAAAATTAAGATAGTATTGAACAATCACCAGATAACTAAAAATAAAATAAAATATTGTCTATTACAAAGTTGCGTATGGTCAGCAGAAGTTGACCATATAGTAACGAAATATGTTTGATGAATAAAAATGAAATTAAAATCGATTGCAATAGTACAATCTAGTTAACAAATGAAACAACTAAAATTAAAATAATATTTATAAATAAGTCATATGTAGAATATATGTAGTATATTGTCAAGTCGGTGAAGAATCGTTTGTAATATTATCAGTGGCGTGTTGATTTGTGCGTGTAGAGTGGCCAGATTGAGGCCACGCTCATTAATCAACTTCCTTAATCTCCTGAAGATGGCTGCAACAGAAGCCGAAGCAGTGAGATTCTACAGATGTAATATACTGTACATATAATGAATATTTGTATATTTGTACTTACCAACCATATTTGACCTACATAAATCGAACTAGACTCCAAACATTATAACCAAAAAAAAATTGGAGATAACTGGAAATATTTTAAGAAAATCTTTAGGTAATTAAAATCAGAGCTCACTTTTTAAAACGTCAGATATAAATAAAAGCATATTTATAAGGATATATATCTAGAAGTAATTTATAAATCAGGTGTTCTTTGTAAAGAAGTTGTTTAGAAATTTGATACTAGTTATTGGTTGAGGCTTTCGCGTCCAGTTGATGAACCAGTGCTGTCGTGGCTTGAATCTAAGGTCAGATGTCAGATGAAATGTTTTTTTCAATTTTTTTGCTATAAAGGAATCCTGTCCGACCCCAAATTCTTCTGGATGAAGACTGATCAGTTCAACCAGAGAATCGGAGGAGGAACGTGCTCTGAAAAAGCTTTTCACTATTTTATTATTTTTTCACAAGTTTATTAACGTTGATATCGAAATGTTAGTAATACATTCTGACGACCATCCTTAAATCTGAACCAGGTCAACACTGAGTCACGTATTAATGACGTCAATATCCGAAAATGATGAATATTCTTCATTCCAAAGGGTTATATCTCATGAATTTTTTCTTCGCTTCATGTTATGATGAAGTTACGTTACTGTTAGTTCGAATGTATATGTCACCGTAAAATTGTAAATAACGTTAGATTATAATCTATCTCGTGAGATTATGAACTGTCGAAAAATTGTGAATCGTAACATATTGCTTACAATTTAACGCATTATTTTTCGGTAGATTATAATTTATCGAAGTGAAACCGTCAAATTGGGAAACGAAACGCACCTTGCGCGCTGATTGGTTGAACGGTATATGCCCCGCGCCGCCATGTTTGTTTCCTAATTCGTTTGTTGTCGAAATGCTCTTCTTTCCTGTCGAAATGCAGAACTACTCATTGACATTCCAGAGGTCAGTATTAATTTACTTTTTAATGTTACCCTAATATACATTTTTGCAATATATTTTACAGCGATACCTTTTACTTCAAACTGTAACATTAAGATTTACCTCAATTCTTATTTCAGGTTACATTACCGTTGAGAACTGTTGCATCAATGTCTTCATCATTTGGCGGGCAAGGCATGAAACAATGCAATTGCAAAAAAAATAAAAATTTACAATGCGTTTCCAATAAGTGTAATTGCAAAAAAGCTTATGTTTTTTGTAACTCCAGGTGCCACAGTTCGTTGACGTGCAACAACAAATGAACATTTTTATTGGTGCAATTTACTTTTATTTTCTAATAGATAATTTTGTTACGTCTCAAAAACTTTAATTCATGTATTAGAATTGTTTTTTTAAATTTTAATTTCATTTTATGATCGTTTTTTTCTAACGCATTATTTTTTATTTGACTGACACCTGTGTTTTATTCCTAACTCTATGGACACAGAACCGTCTACTGTAAGGCCGACCAATCAGGGACAGCCGTCGGACAGTTGACAATTTGACGATTGTTAGATTGTGATTTAACAGTTTCACTTCGATAGATTATGATCTGACGAATAATAATACGTTAAATTTTAAGCAGTATATTACGGTTCACAATTTTTCGACAGTTCACAATCTCGCGAGATAGATTCTAATCCAACGTTATTTACAATTTTACGGTGACATATACATTGAATACAATTTTTACGTGGCATTCACCTCCAGTTAGTTGAGTTATTTCATCGACATCTGGACTGGGACAAAATATGACCAATTTCATGAGTTTTCAAAAATATGTTCCAAAAATATTTTTAGGTTCATTTCGAATGAAAAAATTCAAATTATATGGAAAATATCTAAGAGATCGAATCGCACACGAATTTTAAGTGTTTCATCTTTTTATAGTTCGTATAAATAATTCTTTAATACTGAATTTCTCTTGATAAAAACCATCCAGGCTTTTTTTGCCATCTCGTTTCTGGTAGAATCGAAACGAGAAGAGAATTTGAGCTCTATTATTACTCCTAGTTTTTGTTGGTCTTCACAAAAAATTCATCATTATTCTAGGGCAGTAAAGCTCTTTCTCCCTCCATTAGTTTCTGAGCAGATGAACCAAACGAAGCGTCTTTTCTACTCTGTACGATGTACTGATCTGATAAAATATATCGTTCACAAGTGAATCATTCCGAGATTAATTACTTGCCGTACGAAAACTAATTCTTGTAGGAAAAACACTTCTCGCATGAGAAGGAAAAAACTGTTAACTACAACAGTCACGCTAACTGAAACCATCTACTTGGATTCCATTTAGCCGGTTGCGTTCTATTTCCTCCTTTTTGAATCCGCTTTCTCATTCACAAATGATAGACGATAATGGCAAAGTAATTTACTGGCAGACATTAGCAGACTGGGTTTGCCAAGATTTCCTAATTTCCCGAAATCCTCCCCTTGTTTATGATCTGGGATATCCGAGATACTTGTTACATTATTTCGGATAATGACTTTCAATATTCATCTAATACGGTTGAAAGTTGAAGCCTGGATGCTTTGAAGTGTACATCTTACATGGCTGAAACCATGTTCGCTATGATCCTTAGTGATGTTTGTCTGCGTTTCCTGACAGTTCGGTATCTTTAACATATGATTGTTGTGACACATGATTTTATTTTATATATTTTATATTGCGTTTTTAATGAGATTATCTGGTTCTGTAAGTTCCAAAATTTGTTTTATCATCTATTTTCACTGCTGCGTACAGTCTGGCTACATCAGCCTAGTTAACCGTAAGATGTAAATTTTTGATTAAAACACTTTGTTTTACACTTATTTATTTTTCAGAGTCCTGATGAAGAATGTGAACATGTTCGAAATATAGACAAGGTTAATATATTGGTTGTGTATCAATTATAGTGGCCCTACTTTTGCCGAGAACTCATCATCTTTTATTCATTACATATATATATATATATATATATATATATATATATATATATATATATATATATATATATATATATATATATATATAAATATATATTTAGGATAGTAATGAGTGAATGATTTTTGATTCCCTTTTTAATCAAGCTTTCGAGAACTATATTAGTCTCTTCATAAGGAGCACCTGGAAAATTGAAAATTTGAAAATGTCAAATACAAACAGACATGTGGTAACTAACGATTTGAGATTCAAACCAAGATGTTAAAATTTGCGAGCTAATCATATGAATAAACCAAATTCATAATTCACATACAACCATAAAACGGTGATGCCTAGATATCAAAATTTGCACTTAAAGGTTATGTAAACAATACAACCAACGGAATTCGACAGGACAAAGAGGAATATTATAAGAGGATAATGCAAAGAGGATATTGGCCACCAACCATTAATTACAACTCGGTAAAAATATCGGAAGGACACAAAAACACCAAAAGGAGACTGTTCTTGGATATGGTACGAATATACCAGAGAAGAGAAAGCATGAGCTCACGTAGGGATATTCATGCCCTGAGTTCTATCTTTCCTATCCGATTGATTACGATAGCAAAAGAGAAAGAGTTCGTTCCGATCTAGTCACTTCAAATGTCACTGAGGAAACAACTCCCTCTGTATGATTTCATTATATAGTGAGTGAATATTTCGATACTGATTGAGTGTTGACTGTAAAAGACTGACAGCATTCCGTTTTGTCCTGTCGAATTCCGTTGGCTTTTTTGTTTACATATCCTTTAAGTGCTAATCTAGTAATCACCGTTTTATGGTTGTATGTGAATTATGATTTGGTTTATTCTTCTGATTAACTGGCAAATTTTAACATCTTGGTTCGAATCTCAAATCGTAACTTGTGTTTGTTTATATTTGACATTTTCAATTTTTCAATTTTGCAGGTGCTCCTGATGAAGAGACAAATCTGGAAAGAAAAAGCTGGAGTAAAAATGGAAGAGAGTACACTCATTTTACCCTAAAATTGCTATCCCAAATATATTTTCTTCGTTATATATATTGAATCCGTCGAAACAATTTTATATTTTATTTGTATATATATATATATATATATATATGAAATTATTCGCGCTAACTATGCACGTACGGACATATTGTATATGAAAAATATTTATCTAAATTTGAAATCGAAATTACACCACAAAAGTTTCAAACTCGACTGGAATACGAACCTAGGTCTCTCAGGTTTACGCCCTGTTGCTCTACCAACTAGGTCAGCTTTATCTAGTAAAATGGTCAACCGTCATTCTTTATCAGAACATGTTTTAATCTTCGTTGTGTTGTAGCCATTCTGGATAGTTTTTGTGCTGCGATCTGGGTTTTTGAAGCGAACTGATATGGCCAAATGTTTTGAAATTCGGTTGCTCTTTTTATAATTACGTTACAGTAGACCGAACATCTTTGAGCTGATTCGAAACGAAGAGTTTGTTGCTAAGTGATGTGCTTATTCTATATTTCACTGCATTGTTTCAAACTGTATCATTTCATTCAAATATTTCCATTAAAATATGAATAACATCATTGATTGATTTTCATTACATCTTCTTTCAATACATATCAATATTTATCATGTATTCATCAATATTTAACTATTTCAACTCCATTAGTGCGTCCACTTTCGACTTGAATTGTTCCGGGTTTTTCAACATCAAGTTATTCAGATTTGGGGTTGGCAACCCTAACATCATCATTAAAATTACCAAAATTGATTGAAATATATCCTCCATATTTTGTACGTCACTTTATTATGACATGAAAAAGTTCCATATTTCATTAGCGTGATATAATGTACGACATCAAGTATTCATTCGGCTGTCTGAGTCAATCACTGTAACATAATAACATCACACCCAATGTAGCGTTCAAATCTGTCCGGAATCCCGCAGAATCAATACGTTAGATTAGGCGCTAAACGTCCCGTGTCCGTTCTACGAACCGGCTGGTCACATAATACCTTGCCTGAGCCAATTTGGGCCTCCACGGTACGTTGAAAACCATTAACCCTTCCCGCTTGAATACACGGTAGTTTGCTACTAAATTCGAATTTCAGTAAATTATTGTGAATTTGACATTGTGAAGATTGTCAATGAGGTTATTGTGCGATGTAAATTGAATATCCTCAAATTTTATTTAGTAGCATCTCTTTTGTTGCACAAAAGCAACCTTGGTGTGTAATAAATGGAATACATATCATATTATACATGCATATTCATTATTTAACATCATTCGAATTAGAACAAATTACTTGGTCGTCAATTATTGGCAAATAAAATAATATAATTTATAAAACTTTGAAGCCAAATTCCACAAAAATTATTATATATCCGAGATACGAGTTTCGAATGGCTAAGGAATTGACAATACTGGCTGTGGATGAAACTAAACAAGCTTTGCAATGAAACATATAATTTTTAATGGAAATCCCAAATTCCGTAGATTCGTAACAAAATTGGGGAATACGAAGTGAAATATAACAACATTCGTGATAGAAGGTGAAAAATAAATATACGAAATTAATATAAAATCCATAATTTGATATCGATGCCATGATTACCTGCATGGAAAATATCCGAAATCTGTAATGTCTTTGGTCAATTGAATAAGTTTCGTGTTCTGACGTATTATATTGAATAGTGTTAGCGTTTACTTGATGTAAATCCATTATAATTGAATATGAACTTTCTTGAAACACTTGAAACTTTTGATTTACTCTATTTTATTATATTATTATACTTTTATTCTACTTTTCGTTTTACAAACGAAAACGACGTCTTCAGATGCTACTAGAATACCGTAGTATTCTAGTAGAGTAATACAGTATTCTAGTAGCATCTGAAGAAGTCGCTTGTAACGACGAAACGTGCCATGCTATTTTATCAATGAAAGTGTATATCAAAAGTTCAAGTGTTTGAATTTTTAGTTTATATTCAATTCTGAAGTATTTTCAATTTATTTGAATAGGTTCAATTGTTGTCCCTCCTTCAACAATGCTTCTATCTATTAAATGGTTTTCTTTGATTTATTTGTAAACTTTAATATGTTCAATGCATTATCTGTTCTTTATATGCTTGTGTTCATATTTATGTCAGTTTCTTCCTTGTCACATACGACATTTTTGCAAAATCTCATCTGCAGGAGTGAAGGACATAGTGAGTGTTCGCAAACATTAGAAACATGACACTTCTTTTCCTGTGTGACTTCAGACTTCAGTAGCTTACAATACTTGGGCATCTGTGATTGGTTATATTTTAGATCTAAACTCTGTCTTTCTTAGATTCCACGTTCTACTCTGAACTCTGTGTATGTCATACTGTCAGAAGTTAAAGAAACCTGACGCATACAGAATGAAAGTGATTTATGACCTCTGTTCAGTACATTTTGTTGTATTTTTGAATGGACTACTCACGTGTTATTTCCTCTTCTCGAGTTTATGAATATATTTCTTCGTCATTTTTTAAATCTATTTCTCATTCACGAATATATTAATATTTGCCCCCGTATTAGTACTCCCAATTACTAATGCAAATCACCGTCACGGGGCAGTCCTTCGACTGTCCCGTGCAAGGATATTTACTGTGAAACATACTGAACATTGTTTGATTACAATTATTCAATAGCCAGCAATTACATCTGAGAAGAATGCTTATTAAATAACTAAATTCAATATTGAGTCTGACCTTCCATTCAGTATAATATAACATTCGAAAGAGAAGCAGAACAAAAAAATTAAAACAAAAATAGATGTATATTCTACATTTAGGTTAACCAGCATGTTTTTTCGAACAGTTTAGGTTTTCTACGTTTAGATTACAATCCACATTATGTTCCAAAAGGTTATTCTTATGAAAAAGTTGAGTTTTGACCTCTATGTACAGTTTTTCAAATGCAATTGTAAAGAGTTCAATATTTTATATTACTTTCAATATGTTTCTGAAATATCACTGAGTTATTTTTATGTTATTCATGAGTACATCTCTCTACTTGTCTATCCCATATAATAATAAAAATAATAATGATAATCTTTATTTATCCTTTAGGAAATATAGAAACAAATGTATAGGAAACGTCAAATTACAAAATAATCAGAAATCACAATCATTGAAATATTCTCCTATAGAGTAGTAGTAACATTTCTTTATCAACTTCAACTCAACCACATTTCTAAATTTAGTTTTGAGTAAACATTTTATAGAATCAGAAAGATGATTGAAGAGCTTTACCCCTTTATACATTGGTGGAGATTCATATTTAGAAGTTCTGTGATGAGGAAGTAGCAACACTTGAAAATATCTTGTGTTGTATTCGTGAGAATTAGACAATTTCACGAAATTACTATGGTTTTCCTTCACATACAATAAACTCCTGAATATGTATATACAGGGAACCGTCAGTATCCCATATGCCATGAATACCGGCTACAAGAGAAACGAGGATTCAGAATAAACATCATACGTATAATACGTTTTTGGGAATACTCTATTTATATTAGAGAGGCCCCATAGCAATATATTATAGGATAAGTGACTGTAGCATAAGGCATAGTACACATTCAACACAGATTCTCTAGGGAGAGAATCTTTTATTTGACTTATAGCGAAGTAGGCTTTACTCAATTTTCTGCATAAGCATGAATATGTTGACACCATCTCATATTACAATCAATGTATATCCCAAGGAATTTAACATGATCCTTAGAGGTGATTTATATACTACCAAACTGTATAATCAATGTCCGATTTAAGTTTTTAATGCCAAAAAACATGCAATAAGTCTTCTCAATATTTACGATCAAGGCATTCTCATGACACCAATCAATAAAGCACTGTACTCAATCACCACATATTAGAGTAAGCTTCTCCAGGCTCTCAGCGGATATAGCCAACGAAGTATCATCCGCAAGCAACGTCACATTACATCCAAGAATGTGATCTGGAAGATCATTAACGAAAAAAATAACTAAGAGGGGACCAAGAACAGACCCCTGGAGAACTCCTGAATTTATATCGTATCATCCTCAAACAACGTCACATTACATCCAAAAATGTGATCTGGAAGATAATTAACGAAAAAATAACTAAGAGATGACCAAGAACAGACCACTGGAGAACTCCTGAATTTATATCGTAAGATTTGGAGATTGTATCTTGAACCTTACTGCCATAGTCCTGCCTGTGACAGGACTATGAAGATATGAAGCCAATCTCAGAAATACGCCTTGGAATCCGAAATATAACATTTATTGATCATAAACCCGAACGCCAGATGATAAGTATATCGAAACAGTTTGTCTTTCGATTTCATCAAGTGTGACTTCAAACTCAATAAAAACTTCTCTAAAATGACATTCTACTGATTTAAATGTATTCTATTCTACTTGAAAATTGAAATCAGAATTAGAAACTCAAACAACCTCTACCATTTGAAATATTCCAGTCAAATCAGCGAAACAATGGTTCATTTATTGCCAAATACTGCACTTTCCAGAACAATCAATTGAAGACCCAGATTCCAGTTTATAACAGATCTGAATGAACACAAAATCTGGTGCTACAACCAAATCGAATAAATATCCGAACTATCCATCCATGATCAGAGCAGTTCACGAACAGGGACAATGAAACAGGCCATCTGAGCCTGATTGTTTCAAATCCAGTTAGAGGAACAAAGCTCAAATTCGAAGTTGGGAATTTTGTGTCTCAATTAATGGAGAACACTAATTGAATATTGCCGGTGACTTAGAACTCTCTAATCAGTTACATCGCCTCGTTGATATTCGTTAAAGATAATCGCGGAAAGTTATGAATTATTCCGACATAGCCGATGTTGCTGAATTCGTATGCGGTTCGTTTTGCGATTACAGGATTCCAATATTCCAAGAGCTCCTTTTATGATCTCATTTGTGTATTTCGCGCTTGTTTATCGTTACAAAACCACGAATACTCAATATATTGACTAATATTTATGATGAATGATTTACGTTTGTGGCAATAATGAATGAATGCGCTTGTGTGTTTGAGTGTTTCTACAATTCGTCTGAGAAGTTGAACTAGACAAGTCATCTCTTCTCTTTCAACATTAGGAATTCAACCAAGATAAATGTTACACACGTTGTTACCGTACCCGGACTATTGAAGTAACTTAGAACGTACATTTTACTAGGTAATGGGAACGATAGAAAGTTCAAAATGCCCACGATTTTTAACGATACTGATTTATTTATTTATTTATTTAACATACACTGTTCTACAGGACAGGTCCTAATTACAAAACAGGAAACACAAGATGTACAAACATATTGGTTGTACGAAAGTTTCAAATTTGTACTCTCATTTTAAATGAAAGAAAAGAAGAAACTTACGTTGAAAACCTACACATTTTTTTATATAACAGCCGTTTACATATGTTTCAAGGTTATTGCCTATCGTCAGAACGGCGTAGTTCAAGTTAAAGATGAAAGTACTTGAAGAGATATATAAAAAATTAATATATAAAACACGAAACACAGTTTCGTACACGTTTTATACACCCAAAACATTTGGGAAGAGTCAACACAACGTTGCAGACGACAATGAAATACCGTCCGGCTATTATGAGACTTTTATAGTTTCTGGAACTACCCAGATAATCTTAACAATAAAATAATTATTCTAAGAATTCTATTCAGAATAGAATTCTTAGAATAATTATTTTATTGTTAAGATTATCTGGGTAGTTCCAGAAACTATAAAAGTCTCATAATAGCCGGACGGTATTTCATTGTCGTCTGCAACGTTGTGTTGACTCTTCCCAAATGTTTTGGGTGTATAAAACGTGTACGAAACTGTGTTTCGTGTTTTATATATTAATTTTTTATATATCTCTTCAAGTACTTTCATCTTTAACTTGAACTACGCCGTTCTGACGATAGGCAATAACCTTGAAACATATGTAAACGGCTGTTATATAAAAAAATGTGTAGGTTTTCAACGTAAGTTTCTTCTTTTACTTAATTTTAGTTTGCCTGCATGAATAGAATTCTTAGAATAATTATTTTATTGTTAAATGAAAGAGTTTGTTATATGAATCACAACTGATGAAATGAAATATAATAATTATAGGAATAAGGAAACACTTAAATGCTGACCAAACTTATACATAGATATAAATTTAAACACATAAATACATAAACATTCACATATCAACACTTATACACACATAATTATATGAGTGAATATGAATTCTGTTCGTGAATACATATAAATGATTGTTTTATCAAAGATTATATATGTCAAGGAAATTTGCCTCAATATCAGTAACAGAACAGTTGAAAATATCCACCTTAGCTCCCAAAATACAACATTGTACACACATCGTGTACAATGCCGAGAATTTTAACATTCGTTCTAGCTGTTGGAAGGTAGAACTTGAATGCGCTTTTGGAATATGCGCTGATGGCATAGGTGCCACCTAAAACTGAAAGCTCGAAAAAATTCAAGACATTTTCATAATGAAATGACTTCAAGTATCAGAATGAAAGAAAGATCACAGTGAGAACTGAATGAAATATAAGCAGCGAAGTACAGGGAAGTCCAAAAAGAGTATCGGATATTTGTTTTCGCGCTGTATTCAAAACGGGGGGATGGTAAGGAGCGGGGAGGGGTTCGTAGCGTCTGCCATTCTGTGGATTTTTAGTTGCAATGGAGTGGTACCCGGCTTTTTGCGTACAAGAGTATCATCGTAATGGTAACTCAGTAGTGACCGCTCAACGTATGTATCGTGCAGAATAACGTACACGCCACGCACCAAGTGACGATAGCATTAGAAAATAGATCCATACGTTCGAAAATTCAGGTGCGACGGTAAAAATTCAAAACTCGTGTTGCCACGTTCAGTTCGCGACGAGAAAATCATCCAAGAAGTGGAGACGTCGGTTCGTCAAAATCCGTCATTATCCATCCGTAAGCCAAGACAAGCTTCAAAATAAAAAAATCATCAGAAAAGAATCAGTTTGATGGTTTCAACTCAAGAACATGGTTTCAACAGGATGGGGCCCGAATGAAGTGATTTCGTGTAGGGGTAACATCCACTTGCCTTCCAGAAGCCCACACCTTAGCCCGTTTGACTATTTCGTATGGGGATACCTAAAAAGTAAGGTTTACGAGCACAAATGAACAATCCTTAAACAGCTGAAGCAAACCATGAGGTCAGAAATGCCAGCAATATCCAGAGCTATGTGACAGCGTTTCATTGGCAATCTTCGTGTCTGATTGGAAGAGTGCCAGCAACATAACGGTCACCATTTAGATAACATGATCTTTTCCAAGTAATTTTCCATTCAATTCTCAATTTTGTTTTATTGAACTTACAAATACCCGAGACTCTTTTTGGACACCCATGATACCGATGATGAGATTCATACATTGCAATAAATATCAAGCACATCTTATTCAACTCAAAAAGAGATAGTTGTTGACATATATATTCGGCCGAATTTTCTTCAGAAAAAACATACTCCCAATTTTTTTTTAGTAATGAGTATAGGTATTCCTTTTTATCGAAGTTTCCTTATACATGTAAACATGAGTTACTCGTTTGCTGATCTTATTCTCAGTATGGCTTTGTTTCTTCACTCGAGAATTATGCGAGATAATCTCCAATAGATCAAAAAGCATTTTTGTGTTTCTTTTTCTGAGTGGCGGTGAGAGTCGTAAAACAAATAAGCGTTAAGGTAATACAGTTTTCAGTTTCCAGCTCGGCGATTTTTGTGTAAGCGGGACTATGTGCGGTCGTTCGGAAAGATATAAATAAGTGTACGTGATCCAACATCGAATTGGAAGGAAAGCCGATATCTCCCATAAAAGGTTACAGGAAAGATCGCACGTATCGGAATAAAAAGAGAATTTAGAGGAGTGAAAAGAGCAAAACTGACAAAACACGAATAGCTTTCGAACTACTGATTTCCACAAAATATAGATTATATCCAACAAGAAAGTCGAACAAATTGTAATGGGGAGGGTCTTGGAAGGACATTCACAAATTATGAACGTATTTATATGATATTGTAAATAAACTCCACTCAGTTTTCTAATATTAAGTTTTTTAACACATAAAATCGTGAAACTAAATTTGAAATGAAATACATCATTGGATTTTCCTCCTGAAATTGAACAATTCAACATTCATTCAAAAAATTCAGAATAACCAAAGAATAATAATAATAAGTTTATTGTAATTGCCCCACATACAGGATTACAAATGGCAGGAATTTAGCCAGGCTTTTCTTCTACTATGAACAAGAAAACACGAAACCCCAACACTTTAGAAATTAATCCAGAAATTAACAGGTTATTCCTCAATAAAAGACCTAAATAATTATCCCGATACTAAAATTAAATGAATATCAATAAGAATTCAGATATACTTTTAATAATATTGAAATAAAATTAGAACAAACGAAATAAAATGCCCAACTTAACCTATCTAAAACTCAACTGAAACTCTCCTCTCTTAGTCGATTTTACAGTTTTTCGTTTGAATCAATTATTGAGGTATCAGCCTCGAACAACGTTCTAAACTAATTAAATCTGTATCGAATATAAAATCGAAACACTCCTCAAATTTAGATATTCGTGATTAGGAAAACTGTATATTTATGATCATGTACGATGTTATGCCTTCATTATCCTTCAAGGGACAGCTGTTTTGTTCTGTAAGGAACTCGCCAGTCGCACCACGTCCATCGAAGTGGGGCAACGATTTCAATCACCAAGCATCTTTCTATGACTCTTAGTACAATACCGTCAAGTAATTGATACTTCACAATTCCATCTAAAGGAATCGATAGAAAACATCTCTCAAGTCATAGACATAGCAAGCATCGAACGCTCACATCTCTTCTATACCCGTAGGTATCTATAAAATTGCAACTTCTATTGGACAAATGTAATCATATGATGTTTTCAAATGTCAATAGGTTGCGTTAGTAGTACGCTCACGGTTCTTCTAGTATTTCAGGGTCCTATTCGGCAATATTTTTGAAGAAATGAAGTTTTCCTGCTGATTGTACTGAACGAAATATTTAAGAAAATGAACACTAGAACATTCATTCGAAGAATTTAAGTTAACCAAAGGAATGTTATATCAGAGCTAGAACGTGAACGATGTGATGCCTCCATTATTCTTCAATTGATACATGTTGGAGAAATATTGAAATAGAAGCCACTTCTGACGGAAGTGCGAGACAACTGTTTCGTTCTGCAAGGAACTCGTCAGTCGCACCACGTCCGGGATTTCAATTCCCGGATATTGGATAAATTCGTCCGCTACTTTGTTATATTATAGAGAAAAATACGAGTACACTTTGTTTTTTCATGACTATATTCAATTATTCGCAACAGCAGTTTTGTCGACTTATTATGTTCTCAAGCACATGAATAACTTGATGATTCGAAAAAAACTATGGAGAAAATGCCAACTCTTTGGCTGGTCCACTCTGTGATTCTTTTCAAATGAACTCAGTTTCGTTATTTATGTACTCGAAAATGAACTAATACAACGAAACTTCAGTCACAAATTGATAACTATAGTGATGAGATCAGCATGTATCGACCGTACGACATGGTTCAGAGTTTGGTTATTTATCAGGGTCTCGGTCCGTAAGAATACAATCTCAAATTTTGAATATTTCACTGTGTTTTTATCAGCTTCTGCAGAAGAATAACTGCAGAGGTAAGAAAATAACAATAAGAAAATAGAATAAAAACCAACAGTATACTTATTGTTCTAAAGAAATTTTCAGGATCTTGCAATGGATGAATATAATTGTTGATGAATAATATCAACATTAATAGTTAAAAGTGATGAAAATCTTTTGAATTTCTCTATCGGCTTTTAGAATTATATCACTACCAAAGCGTAAGTTAGTTAAGGTATAGTTAGTTTCAGAGGTAAGTGTACTGTTACTTTTTGTTCTGGTGTCTTACTGTTTTTTTCTCAACTTTGCTGATTCTCCTTAAGTATCCGATTAAAATACAGCGCCATATTGAGGATTTGTTTTCCAATGGATGGATGAAAAAAATTGATAATAATCTGTTTTATTCAATATTTGCTTTTAAAATATCTTGAAAAACGATAAAATGCTCAATATCTCATAATACAGAAGTTATCAATCTACAAAAACCTCACCATGAGTTCGCCAGCAGTTTTCTTAGAATGAAAATATTAAACACAGTTCCTGAGCACTCGAAATAACGTTCGTTGGTGGAAATAATTTTGAAGAATAATGAATTTCAAAATATGATGGTATGCAGAATGAAATGTGGAAGTAAAATGAAAGATTGTATTTCTTAATTCACACCGAGTGTAGACTAATCCACAGTTATAATGTTCCACATAATGGAATATCTATCGAGTGTATAAATGAATTACTGATGAATATTCCACAGTGTTTGTCTACTGGATATATCCTTTCCATTACTAAAGAATTCACTAAATCAATAAGATATCATTCCCTCAAGTCATTCATATTTGAAAATCTCAAGTTAACAGTAAAACTGTGAATCTTGTATCTATGTTTTCATATATTAATCATTTATTCATGATTCACGAAATGAATTTCAATGATCAAAGCTTCACATTAAACCGATGACGTGATTCAATATTCGAGTATCAAGGAATTTAAAGAATATTGTCAAAGAACGGGAGTAAGTACTTTGTGTACACAACCTTATAAACCAGTCTACTTCGCCTAATATACATAAATTTTTGAGAGGGTAGCCCATTCAGTCTTCAGATAATACTGTCTTTGTAAACTATAAAGCTATTACGTTAACAACAGAGAACAGTCACTCGATCTTTAGGAGCTTATGAAATATACGGAAGACGTGTTGAAATTGAATATTGAAGGAGCAACTTGCGCCATTGTTGTGATGAATGTAAAAACCGAATTATACATTATTATCTGAACAAATCTCCTTATTTCAAAATGTTCATTCTTGATGTAGTAATTGAACTATGAAAATTGAATAATATGTGGTAGGGGGATTAAAATTAGTGCACACATTACAGACGTCCAATACAAACACGTGTAAATATGTACGAATTGTGAAACGCCAGAAAAGAAACTTCACATGAAAAAATGATGGTAACCTACTCAGTTGACCCTCTCAATATAGATGATATTGGGGGGTCAACCGGTGGTCTTGCCTCAGAGAATTTTCTGAATTTCAGATGAAGAAGAGTGATTTTTAAAGTGTTTCTTTGAATATTGTAGAGTCATATGAACAAAATTGAAACCCCGTAAATTTGATCACTAAAAGCGAGCACTGCAATGAGTTGTGTCAGTCCAGTTGACAAACCGCTCATTGATGAAAGACTGTACCGTTTCACAAATTTCTACTGCAATTTGGCAGTATTCCTATGGGGTTTCAAAAAGCTGGCTTTGTTGTTTTGATAGTAAGCGAGGGATCATTGCACCATTGCAAACACAGGTCGAGCCTTCACGGATTTTCTCCAAATCAGCAACATTTAAATGAAGGGATTGATTTTTTTTGCCATCCACTACTGTGTTTATTGTTTGGCAACAAAGACGTAAAAACGAATAAGTGTAGAATTGTAACATTGGATGAAAGTAGCCTGAACATTAGAGCCTGCTTCTGTTTTGTCCTCTGCAAGAAATTTTCCGGAAAACTCTGAGAGATCTTTAAAGTTTTCCGATATTCTAAAGATACTATAAGCTCGCATTGTTAATAGAGTCAGGTCGCATTGTCAAAGAGTTTGTGGTCCAGATTATTTAGAGAATGATATAACAAAAAATTTTCTCAAATTATTGGACAGACTGAGCCCCTAGAAGAATGTTTGAGAGGTCTCGGCCCTCCCCATGTCCATGGAGTCGGCGCAAATGAGCCAATGAAGAAACATGTATTCTCAAATCATTTTTATGGTAATCTTTCATCATATATACACTATACATCATATTGACAAACATAAGAAGATCCAATTCAAAATGGGAATATTTTTTGAATGAAGCTTCATTTTGAGTCATTTCATTTGAGAAGAAATTGAAATTTGGTGGTATTGTGTGAACCTGAATATAAATTCATCCATATATAGATAATACAGTAACGATCATTTATGTATTGCATTCTATTGACATTAGGATTACACAAACATTAATTATTACCAGTTTAATGTACGTTCATATTCATGAAATATTGAAGATTAATATTGAACTCCCGTGTATTTGTCATGGACCAATGCATTATTTAATTAATGCATTGACGCAAAAATTATTTCATTGGATATTATCTGAATTTTTCATGAATCGCTACTTTGAAGTATTCGAAATTGAGAGATGTTACTTAACAGTTAAAACATATGACAATGAAATACTCTTTCACAAAATTATACGAAATAATCGCTCCAGTTGTTAATATTGATTCTTTTTGAGGATTTATTGAAGATTGACATTTACTTTTAAAATTATTGTGTCCATAAAAATTGCGTAAATTTTCATTCCGTTTTTACAAGCAAGCAGGTAGGACAATCCTTCTTGATATTTATATTGGAGCTGGAAATCTTTGAGAGATACCTTTAGAGAATTAAAAGTAGTAAATATGAAAAATTACCAACTTGAAAATCGACACTATTTTCAGAAATGCGCATTCAAGAAATTTTCGAAATAAAAAAAAAGTTTTTCTGCATCAGGGTTACCATTAGTGACGCCGACTTATGAAAAATCTTGGGGAGGCTCAATCGATAGCCTTGTCTCGGAAAATTTTATGAAGTTAGATGAAAAACCCAAAAACTTGACTATCAGTGAGTGAATGCCCCGGGAACTCGACAAGCGTGACATATTTTTTGTTTTCGAAAAACGAAACAAAACATCAACACGCACGAAATTTTTGTGGAAAGCTGGTCTAATTTACAGTCATGAATTCAATGGACGATGAATCTACTCTGTGATACTCGTAGTTCATATTTAAGTGAGAGGTAATAATAAAACTTGTCTAAAAATCACTGACTGAACAATTATTTATTCGGATAGTTTCGCCTTTTACGGCATTATCATAATTGATATCATTCTTGATAATGCCGTAAAAGGCGAAACTAGTTGAATAAAGAATTGTTCAGTCAGTGATTTTTAGATAAGTATTTATTATTATCACTCATTTAATTTACAGTCGTTCTTATGCTTATAGACTATTGAACAGCAGTGAATATATAGCTCTGGAAAACCTGAAATATTCTTGAAAAAATCTGAACTATTATTATCAAAGGATTGAAACATGAAATATTTCTGTCCACTGTAATAGTACTTTGATTTATAAGCGAAATAGCTAATATAAGCTAACTCTGAAAAAAGCTTAAGATTCATTGAATAGAAACAATATCCTAAAGTCAATGCTTCAATACAGTCAATGAAGTTCAAACAGTATGCCTAATACTTTCAATCAAAAAGTATGTAAATATCGGATTTTAATTGGACCGTACACCCCGAAAAATAAGCATTTGAACATATTTAATACAGTACTATTGTGGTATAAGAATACTGTAATGAGCTAGTACTAATATTTCGAATCTAAAAATTCAACATTTTGTATGTATTTATTTTTTATTTTATAAAGATTCTCAACATTCCTCCCAATACCATTATCAGTGCTGGAGTGTCGTTAAAAACGTGCAAATGTTTCGTAATCCGATTGAATTACAAAATATGAAGTCATTGATGATTGGTCAGGTATCCAATCCATCAGTAACATCTGGATGGGCATGAACTACGGGCAAGTTGTTCATTCGCTTCTGCCCCATTGTTGATCGAAGATACTTCAGACATGTAAGGGTGCTGAATGACCGTTTTGCTGTTGCTGTCATCTTTGGAACTACTTGGAGAAGCTCCCTTCTTCAACTGCAGGCTCTTGTACTATAATGTACTCACTTTATTACATCGCGCTTGTTTTTTTTCAAACCATTTGTTTTTAATTAGCGATATCGGCTGTTATATCCAAGTGCGTGAAGTCTTTCGATGTTGTGGAAAACTGTGAAATATTTTCGTAGTTTCTCCAAAATCACAAGATACTAAAAGCTCGCATTGTCCATCGAGTTGGGCACAGCGGTCGTTGACCAGATTCTACAATGCATAATATATATAACTGATAATTTCCTCCAGTTATTGGGGGGCTGAGGCCTGAAAACATTTTAGAGGGGGATCGGTCCCCCTAAGGCTCCATGGAGTCGGCGCCACTGGTCACCAAAACCATGGCGAACCTGGATGGATGAAAAATTAATAATTACTGACCTAATTTTCGTGAGCTCAAACTCCTACACTTTTTATTATACATTTTCTTCCTACTTCATTGAGTAATTGGATCGTTTGAAAATTTTTTTTTTCTCCGGAATAATGTCTTGTGAGAAGACCATTCTCATAGAGGATGAAAATTTCTATTATAAGGAACCGCTGAATTTCTTGACTTGACTATTTCCCAAACACGCTAATTTCATATAACACGTTTTGAATGAACCACGTCTTCATTCTTTAGAGTGCAGAATGTGCAATTGGGTTGCATAATCTAAACTATATATATTAGAATTTATACCATGTATATGAGGATATGAAAATCTTGAAATTTGATCTAAATTCGTTTATATCGACGCAACAGAATAATTTATCGTAGAAATCACTGAAACCTTCAAATATCAGAGTGAAAGTTATGACAATGTTTCACAGTAATGAAGATTCGATAATTTTATATTGTTTTCTGTTATTCGTAAAATTTAAATGGAAAGGCACAATATGAGGAAATTTTGGTAGCGTTTTGTTTTTGTTTCGTAATTTTTAAGAACTTTTACTCAGAAAAACTCATTATAAATCACCAATTGATGAAATAATAATGGCTCTTTCAAAATTCCAACAAATCTTCTAAAGTGAAATAGCAGTTTTGATTACTCATAATATAACACACTAATTGGGGCTTAAATAAATATTAATTTTCTTTAACAAAATTTGATTTAGTGTTAACGGAGCATTCAATTTACGTCATCTTCACTAATTGACGAAATTGAAATTTCCTTTCTCTGTTTTCGAAGTATATTCCAAAACTTTTGGAAACACTGTGATTCAAATAATTTTCAAACACAAATCTTTGCTTTGTGGATTCTTGGCTTTCTATATTTCAATAAAAAAGAAATTGTCTATCAAATTCTGAAGTTCTTGATATTTTATGCTCTTCAAAACAGAAAGTTATATCTTGTTAAAAATAAGGCGTTAATTATGCCATGTAGTAAAATTCAGTAACAATGTTGTGAGTGCCGCCAACTGATGAATAAATGATTGTGCTCATATTTTGTATGAAGATACATAATATTTTCAACAGTGGATTGAATACAAAGAGTCAGTATATCCGTGAAGATAATTAAATAATGATTCATTTTCCTTTTGTTCTAACATTATTAGGAGAGATCTGTATATAAATGGAACTTTGGGTTTAAACGAAAGTAAATTAATGCTTTGTCCCTTTGTACTGCAATAGACATGCAAAACTGCACTGTTGCAAAAACTCTGTAATTGATAAAAAATTTCTTTTGTTTCGAATAAAGTCTTCGTTGAATTCATGTGAACTTATGAAGCTGAAGGTTTTACTCCTTAATTTGCATCCATTGTTCACCAACTGCAATATCTGGGCTTGCTGGAATGTGGTTGGTGTATGCTTAAACCAAATTATGTTTTAATAACTATGATGCAATTTTCGTTGTAAAATTATAACGTTGAATCGTTATTATGACTGCGTTGTTTTGTGTTTCCCTGCTTACAAAAAACTCTTTCACGATGAAACAGTAATCTCATGAAAAAAATATTTCAATGATTCAATCAATTCGATAAATATGTAAGTATTGGACTGCATTCGCACGTTCATTCAATGGAATAAATTTATCTCCAAATGAATAAAAATTTTACAATGCAGTGCTCAGTAGCCAAATCAGAACACAGGGCTCAGTAGCCAAATTTTATAGTGTACCCATATCGCTTTCGGTTCACTGGTGTTGGTGGGTTCGATTTCCACCGTGTTCTTGGGCTCTTCGAAATCGGTGGTGAACTGTAGGAGGTACTATGCTGTTCGAATTAATTTGGACAGAGGATAAAAACAATGTTTTCGTAAAATCTTATATTTTAATGAAGTAACTACATTCAAAGAGCTTAAATTATTCATACTAATATGAAGTATGTCTTCCTTTCACAGAAATAACTTGTTGAACTCGTCTGGGCATCGATTCCCCTAGCGTATCGCATATTTTCTTCAATTCGTCAACATGAAACCACTCCTGAATTGCACTTATCATCATTTTTTCTTTTGGAGTGCAATTCATTTTTGCCAGTCGTTTCTTTAAAATATTTCATAAATTCTCAATGGGATTGCGATCAGGTGAATTCACTGGCCAATCGACTACTTTCATTTCATTCTCACGCATAATGGCCTGCACTTGTTTGGAATTGTGGCAGGGTGTCAGGTCGTGCTGAAATGTTCCATCAAAAGTTTCCATGAATAGGACAATCCTGATGCGCAATATTTCCATATATTTCACTGAATTCATCGTCCCTGTTATAGGGGCTAATCCTCTAGTGCCATTGGTTGTGGAAAAACCCCAAAACTTTTGCTTCGAAAGATGCTTTACTGTTTGCTGGATGTGATCAAGCAGCAAAGTTTCCTAATAACTTCGTCTAATTACACTTGATTTGTACCATTGAATAAACAAATGTGTCTAATCACTAAAAACCACCTTCTTCCAGTCGTCCACAGTCCACGCACGGTACTTTTTGGTCCATGCTAATCGTTTCTTCATCATTTTCTGGGTAGGCAGTTGCTTTCTTCTTGGTGTTCTTGCCTTACGGCCAACGTCCAGCAGTCGTTTTCGCACAGTTGAGTTGCTCACCTCCACACCAGAAACCATTGAATTCCTTAGAAGATCAGTGCTTGTCGTTTTCGGATTAATTTTTTTATTTCTTATCAACAATTTGTCTGTTGATGGAGTAGTTTTGCATTTGCGGCTACAGTTTCCTTTTATTTTTGGGGACGATAAGCCACTTTCTTCAAATGTTTTCGAAATTCTCGAAACGCTGGACTTTCCCATACAAACAATTTCAGCTAAATCTCTTACAGTCATTGATGTGTGTTCATTATGTGCGATAATTTTGGAACGCTTCCTCGGAGTGATATCTATCTTTGGACAAGACAGTACAGCACGTATCAAAATTGAAACCACCAACTGTCGCACCGGTAGACTGAATTTATTCTAAGAATTATATTTAATGCAGGTAAACTAAATTTTTCTATATAACAGCCGTTTACATATGTTTCAAGGTTATTGCCTATCAAGGTAATTGCTGGCGAGCTTAAACCGCTCAGAATGTAAATGATGGTCAAGGTCGAACCCTCACGTCACCTCAGGTAGTGAACAAGCAGGTGTGAGAGTGTTTGGGCCACCCTGGTACTCACATAGTTACTACAGTAACTCAAACGATAAAAAAAATTTGTACCAATTCATTCGAACAGCAGAGTATATAATGATTGTACCACTTTAGCAGAAAAAAAATTCAGAGTCCTTTGGTTAAAAGTAGTTTGCATTCATGAACTATATCACTCCATATCTCAAAATTGTCTATTTTGCAGATATTGTCACTGCAGCTGTTATCAGCAATAATGCATTCGTTATATAACCAAGAGTACAATACCAATCTCCAAGAATTCGAGACTTAATTGGAGTTCACCATTCAAAACTTCACTTTTTGTTTATCTTCAACTCATTACTGGGTAGGGCAGGGCACCACTCATGTTCACTTTGAAGTTATTTCAAAATTTCTCCCAATATAAAGAATGCAGGATTTGGAGAAAACATTTGTGCTGGATATCATTTATGTTTCAAGATCTGCTCTTTCAGAAAATCTGCTATGAAAATAAATTCCATATAAAATGAAATTAATACAGATCCTTTTTGCCGCGAAATTCAAAGTTCCCCACTTCGGGCCATTTTATTCTATTATTTATTACTTTCAGCCATACATTTTCTTTAGCTTTCGTCAATAAAAAATGATTGCGTAATGAAATATATACTTATCATTCATATTCATTGAAATAAAGAACGGACAGTTAAAATTTCATCAATTAGAGTGGGAAGGCACATAGGTGGGGTAATGGCCATAAGTGGTACCTCTGCACTATTTATATATAATACGCATGGATTGATGAACACTTATGTTTCAATATTTTTTGAGGGGGTGCTCTCTCTGTGAAGCTATCAATGATAATTTAAATGAAATAAAATACCGAAATATGATACATACTCAGTCGATACAGTTTCTGAACTTTAGAATGAGAATATTTGCATCTTGAACGGCGGAAGTAATATGAGTCCAGAGAAATGAAATTATGAAAAAAATTGAGAAATTAAGCGAGGAAAATTGATGAAAATATTACTCTGAACCAAGTGAAACATTCGTTAAGACAAGAGCCATAATAAGCTAGATCAGCGGTTCCCAACCTTTTCAATTGGTGGTACTACCTATTTTGAAAATTATACTTTGAGGCTTACTTTGACTCACTAAATACACAAGAAAAATAAATAAAAACTCTAATGGATAAAGAGAATATATATTATAACCAATATACCCTATCTATGGCCTATGACGTGCAACTCTCAGTTGAATATGTATACAAGGATTAATTAAACAACAATTTCATTCAAGATAAAATTCATAGATAAAAAAACTTTATTTTATTTACTTTGTTACGAAACCTCAAATACAAGTGTTCAAAGCGAAAAGAAGTAAAATGGAACTCAATGGAACTTTTGTTACCTACGAGAGAGTCAATATCGGGATTGTTTTTAATTTTCATTATTCTTTTGACCAGAACCCGCGGTCCAGTACCACACTGTCCGCGGCCCACATGTTGGGAACCGCTGAGCTAGAGAAATCTGAGAGAAAACGCCCCAAAAATGTCTAGAAAAAAATTGAGAGAATAAACAAAGGAAATTCATTTGGAGAAGATATGCCTACCATCGACAATTATATGAAGATAAGAAATGATTAAACCAAATTACTTGCATTGAATCAACTCAAATATATGAAATTTGGACGACATACATTCTAAAAAGTTGCACACTGAAATGAAATGATTAAATGTCAGCTATGAAGTACCTGCTGATAGGTGACATCATTCGTGACAAATGGCCCTTGTTCCTTTCATTACGTGAGCTGAAAATGGTTTTTAATAGTTCATTGCATTTTGCTGAGTTTACCATTATTCAAGGAATTTTTCATTTCATTACCTATGGGATTATAATATTCAGGAATTTATTCATTATATTAGGAATTTTCACATTCATTAGTGTGATGATTTGAAAGTCAGTTCGAAACTTGAAGCTGTCTTTCAGTAGTGTTCTCATAAACGTGCAATCATGTATTTGATAAACGTCAAAACATGTCTAACTACTTCTGTCTGAATAGAAAGTATTGATGACTACTGCAGTCATCCAATATTAGTATCAATCAATAATTTCAACTTGAAGCATCAAATTTCTTACACAAAAATATTAGTATTTTCACTCTTCCCCTTCCAGTTTATGTAAAACTGTCATCTAACGGAAAATAGTTACGTCTAAATTGGCTGTCTAGTCACGCTTGACGGCATCCTGCAAAGCGGCATGATAATCTGTCCTTGGCCCCTCTCATGTAGTGAAGAAGTGAACCCTTAGATCGATTCTAAAACGTGAGAGTTATTACGGGATTCTGCCAGATCCAGACATACATCATCCCTACTATGCTATTATCTTTTCGTCATCCCTGATTTCACACGAGGACAAAAACACTTCGTCGTGCTTTTTGTTTGTATTCATTTGACAATCCAGCGATTCTAACAAATTCAGTTACATTTGTTTCGGCCCTCCTGAGGAATGGAATTATAGGATAAAGGAACGAACATTCTCTCGAGAATTCTGCTCCAGTTAAGATATTCAGCCCGGAGCTGGGAGAACACAATAAGAATATGTGAAATAAACACATTAATACGTTACATTTACCTAGCCATGGTTAATGAAAATGGAGCTCTCTTGCAGGTTTTATTTATCCAGTCAATGTTATTTGAAAACAATAAAACTGCTGAATAACACTATCCACTTAATGAAATTGTATGCAACGCTTTTAATTGTAATGCAAATTGAATAAAAAAAAGGAAAATACCTGTTATACTTCTTGGACAACTTACAATATTAGAATTTATATATATATATATATATATATATATATATATATATATATATATATATATATATATATATATATATATATATATATATATATATATATATATATGTTTCAAGAATTTACAGGTCATTCAATACTAGTAAATACTGAGACTCTTAATCGAAATATCGAAATATTTCAAATTAACCACTCAGGGAGCTGTCTACACAAATGTTGTAATCGAGAACGAACCCATGACACTCGAGAGTGAATATTAAGAGCGTATCGAAAATTTCATCGATCTTGTTGAATGATAATAGTATCCAATTGTTTCATCATTATTATGAATCACCAGTCCATATTTAATCTATCAAACAAGAATCGATGACTTTCAGAACGAACAAAGGTCCTATACCAAATTGAGGGGAATTTTATCTAGTGAAAAATTCGCGTAGGCTCCCTCTATCGGAGATAAGACGTATAAACTCTCCCTTGCGTTCAAGATTCCTACTCATAACAACTGTAGCGCAAGTGCAAGGCTTTGTAGATATTTCATTCGAACACTACAGAAAATTGTCCGCAATGTGTACGAATAATAATAATAATAATAATAATAATAATATTTATTGCATAATATTTCAATTACACAAATGGTAGGAGTTTGGCAAGCCATTCTTCCACTCCACCAAATAAATATTTTACATATGCTGCTCTATAAATATTTTACATATGCAATTTAGCTCCAAACTTTCAGTAGTACTTGATAACTAAAAAAAAAACTAACTAATATATCAAAAGAAACAGAATATTTATATATATATATATATATATATATATATATATATATATATATATATATATATATACACACATATAAAACACAAATTGACACAAAAAGGAAAGAATTGAAAGAAATACAAATAATTAATATGCTAAATACTGTTACCAAAAATAAATTCTCTCAATTTCTTTTTGAAAATCCCAACAGAAAAATTATTACTAACCAGAGTAATGTACTTATTAAGCAAACTTTGAGCCACATACTCGAAACAACCCTCATACTTAGCTGTTTTGTGGACAGGTATACTATACTGATACTTATTTCTGATATTTAAACTATGTGCTGTGCTCCTTAATACCAATTTACTGTACATATATTGCGGACATTGTTGATATACAAGTTTGTACAAAAAAACAACATAGAGATATTCTGCCCCTATAATCTCATGCCTAATCGCTCCAGATCACGCCCAGGCGGGCAAAAGTGTAGCTAGTTTCAAATAAAACTCTCAGGGAGCTGTCTACACAAATGTTGTCGACGAGAACGAACGAGTGAATATTGAGAGCGTTTCGAAAAATTCATCGATCTTGTTGAATGATTATAGGATACAATTGTTTCATCATTATTATGAATCATCAGTCCATATTAATCAATCAATCAAGAATCGATGTCTTTCGAAACGAACACAGGTCCTATACCAAATTGAGGAGACTTAAATATGGACTGATGATTCATAATAATGATGAAACAATTGTTTTCTATTATCATTCAACAATATCGATGAATTTTTCGAAACGCTCTTAATATTCACTCTCGAAAGTGATGGGTTCGTTCTCGTTGACAACATTTGTGTAGACAGCTCCCTGAGAGTTTTATTTGAAATATTTCGATATTTCGATTAAGAGTCTCAGTATATATATATATATATATATATATATATATATATATATATATATATATATATATATATATATATATATATATATATATATATATATATATATATATATATATATATATATATATATAATGGGTGATTTGAGTCGCATTGATTTAACTATTGTAATAGAGGTTTTATAAAATAAGATAAAAACTGTTGGCATAATTTCGCAGATTGATACTTTTGATTGATAATTTTTTGAGTGTATAACCCCATTCATGTTTAACATTCGAACATAGGCTACCCCCCCGAAAACTTTGCCAAGCAGCATTTTTATTCCGAGTAGCTAGGCGGAATGTTTTTTTTGGTTCAATATATTGAACATTGTTTCATCCAGATATCAGGAATATTCAATGAACTTCATTAGAGGTTGTTACCTCATGGACATATGACTTCGTCATATCATATGTTAGTGTAAACTATATCGTAGATTAAGTAAATATATGAGATAATTATTATTATGATTTCAAAGAGATTGACATAATATGAAGTGTTTTTTCATGAATATTCATGAATATTGTGCGAAAAAACAACATATAAATAATTAATGAAAACGTTATACTTCAGTTAAAAAATTCAAGTTGAAAAAATGGTAGAGAAAAAATTTAACAAAACCATATATCGACCTATACTAAAATGTGCTGCACACACAATCTATGCAAACTGCAAAATTTACCATTACAAGAATAAGCCACCCACTGAACAGACTAAACAACCCCTCTTATGGGCTGCTGTAATGAAGAACAAACAAAGAAGCAATAAGACATCGGCTTCAGAAACTTAACCGAAAGTTCCATACAAGACTGAACAAACTGGAGGATCTTTCACCAATGTTCCATAATACCTATAACAAGAACTATGTACAAAGAAAATTCCCAAATGAGACGCTACTTGAAACACTAATAGTATAGGATCCTGATAGAAAACGACCTTCACCGGGATGCTTATTTGATAAAACGTATTTTTTATTCAACTTAATTCATCAATAAACATATTACATGTGGGTTGCCTAACCAATTTTGGTCCAGGGTATGTTTAATTAGTAAGTGAAAAAACTTTTTTTCATTCCACCGGCTTGTTTATTAGATAAATTCTATACCAATTGAAAGTATGAAGATCATAGAGTATGCAAACGTTAGGTTGCCATTTTTTTTCGTCACAACTATCGTTTAGCCAGGTATAAACAGGTAAATCTATACTAGCATCCTGCAACGATCTGATTATTCAAAGAAAATTACACACAATAAAGAATATTTTACTATAAACACGGTGGTATAGGGTTGCTTGCGAAAAATCAGTCCCGAATTCCTGTTGTTGAATTTTGAAAAGCAAAATATTGCTGCGAGTGAATGCGTGCGACTGAGAGGTCCCATCCAACCATTCTATGCGATAGACGAGTACACAGCACACAAAAGTATACATACTCTTAAGTATAAAAGAACGTAATAGTAATACATATATAATACTAATCTTGTAAATTTTATCTTCATTATTAGAAGAAAAATTGAAAACAAAACTTAAAAATAATTCAGTTTATTGTAAAAAATTATAAATACAAAAAATTTTAAAATTATTCAGGTTCCGAGTCATCGGACATATAACTATGATTTCCAACTTCTGAATCTTCTTCGTCATCAATCTCCGTTTCACTTCTTTTGCCATTTTTTCCTACAATAAATATTAGCACGTTTTTTCAATTGTAACAAAAGCGACAATCTACTCCAAAAGATGCACAGCATATATGAGTCTATCGCTATCCTTTTCATTTCCAACAGCAAATAGCATGCGCACTCTCTTTCTTTCAATGGACGGACTTCAAACAGCTGCTATGCTGTGTCCTCGTCTATCGCATAGGATGGTTGGTTGGGACCTCTCAGTCGCACACATTCTCTCGCAGCAATATTTTGCTTTTCAAGATTCAACAACCGGAATTCGGTACTGATTTTTCGCAAGCAACCCTATACCACCGTGTTTATAGTGAAATAATTTTTATTGTGTGTAATTTTCATTGAATAATCAGACCGTTGCAGAATGCTAGTATCGATTTACCTGTTTATACCTGGCTAACCGATAGTTGTGACGGAAAAAAATAGGCAACCTAACGTTTGCATACTCTATGGTCTTCATAGTTTCGATTGGTATAGAATTGATCTAATAAGCAAGCCGGTGGAATGTTTAAAAAAAGTTTTTTTAGTTACTAATTAAACATATCCTGGACCAAAATTTGTGAGGCAACCCATATTTCATATGTTTATTGACGAATGAAGTTAAATAAAAAATACATTGTATGAAATGAGCATCCTGGTGAAGGTCGTTTTATATCGGGATCTTAGACTATAAGCATGTTATAAACTAATTGATTAAAATTACAATAACACTTTATATTGAATAGGCCCAAGGATCTAACATCATTAGTCTTTTGTATGAATTTTTCATATAATAAAGAACTATCATTTCCATATTTTATAGGGAAAATGGAAAAGTCAGAAAAACTTCTCAGTGAGTTTACTTAAATGTATTACTAGATTTGAATAGAAACAGGTTTTCAAAGTTGTTCACATCAATTCCTCGTATTTCGATAACGAGTCATGAAGGAAATGTGTTTACATGTGACCAAGCGATGAATGGAATATTTCGTTATTTCGATGAAGTTATATCATCTCTTCAAATATTACCTATGTGAGTTATGTCATCGTGATATCAAGTTAGAATTAATTATATTATCAAACAACTCCGAGGACGTTGTAGTTGTAAACACTCAATGGTACCACCGTAAAGGTCCTACCTTTTTCGTTTAATTAATTTGAAATTTGTTTGACTCATTCGAGTTCAAAGTTATTTCAACAAAGTTTGTACATTGGAGGAGTGTGAAAGCCAATATAATTTAGAGGGTTTCTACGATCAGAAACTGGCTGTAGAAGTTTGGTTTCTATGGGAAAAGCGGCCGGTTTTGTGATGAAACAGGGGAACCGGGCTTAATGTAATCAGGAAAATTACGAAACGATGGGGATGCCAAACTCGAATAACATTCGTAGTATCATTTTGCGGTGCATTTTTCAGTTTTATTCATCAGTGAATTTTGTATCACTAAAGCAGTCTTTATAAAGAGATAAACGTCTCAATAATGAAGCATTTATTATTACTCAATAATGACTGAGATTGAATTCTCGCTTAACTCTTGGTGAAACATAATTGAATATTAAAGAAGAAAGAGATTAAAACCATTTGTACCAACAAAAGAAATATTAGTCACTTCTAGTGAATAATGAAGAAAGAGAAATGTTGAAGACAAAAGCGGTATTTATAAAATTTTTTGTAATGAATGTCCAGCGTTTTATATCGGCCAAACAGGTAGAAAAATAAAAACTCGGGTTGACTAACATAAAAGGTCCATTTTGTATAATGTTAATAAAACCGGATTTTCAGAACATTGCATTAACTCAAACCACTTCATAGACTTTGAGAAAACCAAATGCCTACACGCAGGTAATGAAGAGAAACTTTTGGACCTTTTGGAAGCAATTGAAATGAGCAGTTCTTGGAAGAAGAAAGAAGAAATCGTAAATGAACAACTAGATTTTCAATTATCCTCCCTACTCACATCCATTGTATAAATAAAAATTTGTTGTACGTTCCTTATAGTAGTTTAGTCTTGAAAATGAGCTAACGCTCGAAACATGTTGACTATTTCATATTGTTAAATAAATCATGAAACTTTAAGCCAAGAGTTTATTTTAATATTACTCAATAAGTTCCGTAGCAAGATTCTTGAAACTCCATCAAAGTATTCGAAGTTCAAAGATCATTTCGAAATACTAACGATTACTAACACAATACTGAATATGCTCTCAGGATATGTGAAATTATTGATGACTAAATAATATGGAATATTCATCGTAAATCAGTGATAAACTATATCAATTTCGGTCATGAGCAATGTAGCGCTTTCTTTAATAGATATGTTAAATTACTTTTCATATGTATACGTGATTGTTGAGTTTGGTTAATTAAACATCAATTAAATTCAGAAACGATGTTTATAAACGTCAACAATCTTTAAGTTTCATATGAGTCTTTGAATCCTCAACTAATGAAATGAAATTTATTCAACTTGTTCAAAAATTTGTTTCAAAGACAAATTAAACAAGTGAAAAAGAAATAGAATTGTTTTAAACAATATTATTTGAAAATTTATAATAATGTTTGATCAAATTATTTAAGGGATTTTCAATGAATCTTGTTATTATTCATATTTTGCTGACTTCGACCTTCAAATATTTTTGAATCTACAAGTATCAGCGAAAAATTTTCGTGTCGAAAAAAAAAATTATATTAACATTTTATTATTATTTTAACGCCTTTTCAAAGTAATTTAGAGTTGGAATCAATGTGTAAAGAAACGTCAATAGGGTTAATATCCAGTAAAGAAGACTGGGCTCCATGTGAAAGTAAAGAAACTTTCGATATGAGAAAAACGAATTTCAAACTTAAACGGAATGAATTGATGTCGACTAAAAAGGAAGGTTTCCAATTAGAAAAATAAATTACTATTTCGTTTTCGTAGCAGGTCACGTGACACGAAATAACTCTCTCAGGCGTATAATTGAGATAATACCAAAACATATAATATCATCTGTGTCACTTGTATCAACTTTTGACATTGAGTTGATGTCAAAACATATGTTCAATCAAATCAAATCTTGTGGAATGATGCCGATCGTTTGTGCTTATATCAATTTACTTTCAAACATTATTTATTTCATAAACTATTGGGTGTTCTTTCAGAGGTATAGAACTTTAAATTGCAATAAAACAACGGTGGATCATTCGATTGACAAGAGTTTTTTTATTCGAAAGATAATCTTGTGGCATCAGACCAATGACTTTACATAGGCCCACAGAAAGTAGTCTAGCGATGTTAAATCACAAGATCTTGGAGGCAAATTCAGACAATTACGTGAAATTAGGCGTCACCTTTTATGTCACCGACATGTTGCGCCGTCTTCTTGACCCCACAGCTCCTGGACATCATAGCTTTTCAATTCAGGAATGAAAAAGTTAGTAATCATGGCTCTATACCGATCACCATTGACTGTAACGTTCTGGCTATCATCGTTTTTGAAAAAGTACGTACCAATGATTCCACCAGCCCATAAAGCGCACCAAACAGTCAGTTTTTCTGGATGTAACGGTGTTTTGACATACACTTGAGGATTATCTTCACTCCAAATTCGGCAGTTTTTTTTGTTGACGTAGCCATTCGGCCAGAGGTGCTACGTCGATAAAAATGTGCGTGATACGTATTCCGCACAGAACCATTATTTTCGAAATGAAATTGCGCTCTTTGCAAGCGTTGTTCAGACGTGAGTCTATTCATGATAAATTGCCGAACCAAACTGAGAATAAATCATTTCTCAGCTGTTAAATCGGTCGCCATTTTCAACAGTAATGCCAACTTAAAATTCTATACCTCTAAAAAAAAACACCGTTACCTACCGAAAAATGGACTTCAGTTCAACACCTAGTTGAATATTGTTCGAAAATGATTACACCTTCAATCTGATTCTCCTGAAACAAGAGATTGTTGAAAACTTTGGATAGTTTGAAGTTTCTTACTTAGTAGGCAAATAATTAGAGACAAAAAGACATGGAGGATTTCCAAGAAATGAGAATCTGGATGTTCAATCCCTGATTGATAAATATTCTCTTTATTAATCGATTAATAAAAGAGAATATTTTTCAATTGATGAAAGATAATTCCAATCATTCGAAAATGTGAAAGCGAATCGCTCAAAAAGCTTATGAATGATTTTGTGAGCTTCAAAGGGAACTCATGAGTCATTGACGAATGAAAGAAGCTCAGTATTTTTCATCGTTAGAAATTATATCAAATTTCATCGAAAATTTTATATTTTTCGAACAAGAATATCAAAAACATCATTCTTGAAGAATTATCAGTTGCGGTTTGGCATGTCAAAAAACATCATTAAGTCATCTATATAACTTCATTCATATTTTCGAAAACACCAATTTCGTACGAATTTGAGAATACAAACATTATTAATACCGTAAATTAAATATATCTATTCTTCTTGAAAATATCTCTCAAGTTACTCTCAACCATTTCACACTGTATTGTATAGAAACCAATGGCTGTACACAAACCGAAGTCTCTTAATTCAATTTCAGCCTATATTTCCTTCAAACTTCCAACAATGAGATGTTTGGAATCTGAGAACGCACATTTGCTGTCTTCTCCGAAAGTGAAGTTTCTTGATGATTCACCCTCTGAAAATGGAGATCGAACATTTGGGGCACTTGTCATCTGAAAATGGAGAGGAGGAATTAAGTGACAGGGTGCAGAAATGAAATCAAACATGGAAAATCGAAGAAATATTAGGAGGTGAAATGTTTACACAATGCCAAAATAGATACTGGAATCGATTTACCAATTGAAGAGTGAGGGAGTGAAATTTTAGTGGGAATATAATTTGGATGATATAAATCTGTATGAATTCTATTGTACTTATACAATCTATAATATAAAAATGAATCGCAAAATGTGTTAATAAGCGCATAACTCAAAACGCCTGGACCAATTTTGCCAATTCTTTTTTGAAAATGTTCTTTGAAGTCCAAGGATGGTGTTCACGGCAAGTAAAAATTCGAATAATTGCCGGGACAACCCTAAAAGCAGTCCGTTTCTTTTTTCTCATACAAACTATTCCAACTAAAATGTAGAGCCAACGGCTGGACCGATTTCACTATTTTTTTTGTTGTGTTTGTTATTGTCAGGTGGAAATATTTCAAAAACTGCGTGTAAAATGTGAAAATTCAAGAAATCTTAATTAATAATATAAGTATAAAATAATTAATAACAAAAAAAGGATGTAAAATACTGAATATCTTATCACACACACACACATACACATCTCGGTTTGTTCAGAGCTATCACAACTAATATTAGAACTTCAATTTAATATAAAAGTTCGGTAAGTTTGAATAGACTAACATACACGTTACTAACATAGCACGTGGTATTTTGATTATAAAGAAGAATACATTGTTTTTTTCAGATGTACAATTTAAGTCGTTGAACTCGCAATGCAGCAAGTCAAAGATATAAAAGAGCAAGTCAAACTGACGGGCCTTTTGTGCGCGAGTGAAGTGCGCAAAAACGCGAAACTTTTCGTAATAAATTGAAAGACTGATAATAAAATTTTCATAACAAATGTATCTTTTACTCTATAAATTGAAATTCAAAATTAAATTGTACACAATAAAATAATATAAGAAATTGTACATTACGTGGGTAAAGTTTTCTGTGGTTTCCTTTACCATCAAATGTCAGATGAGTTGAAAATCGGACATTTGACCAAATGGCACGTAATTAATAAAAATCAACAGAAGATGGCCACAGCCGTTCTAATCCCTGAAGTAAATATATAATAATAAAATTTGCTCCTGATTTTTTGCAAAGACAATAGGAATTTAAATTCATACGGGTTGAAGAAGGTTGCAAAACCTTACAGCCTCCCGCCTTTTGATATATATTTACAAAAACAATGTATCCCCAAAACCAAAATGATTAATAAACGTATTTGATTTGATTGATTTGACGAGCAACGCAAATCTCGGAATGAACTTGAACGGAATCGATGGAATCAAAATTTACACTATGAAAATATTGCGTTTAACTCCTATCGACCTGCATTCAATTATAACGTTAAACTGGATTACAGTTCACAGCAAATCGTTGTTATTGGACCAATGAAAATTGTGTGTCAATATTGCAAGTTCAATTGCTATTGATAATAAAATACTACCAATGATGTGACAAAATATTGCGCGAAGAGTCAATTCAAATGGACGATATTGGTAAAGCCACCATAGCCACTATTTTCATTGGTTTCCTGGAATGGACTAAATTCTGAACATTTTTCACTTATATCCAGCAAATATCTCATATAATCAATGATGAGATATATGGGACAATTACTTGATACAAATTAGGAACATGTCATTCAACTGTAGAACGGACAGGTTGATAACTTTCAACACATTAATCGTGTTAATATAGAAATTTTTGATAATTCGACTGATTTGAAATAACAGGAAGTATTGCAGGCTCTTCGCAAATGAGTGTGTCTCTGCTCCAGACGGGATAAATATTAAAAAAAAGATAGTGTAGCACAAATAGTAGAAAATGTATTTCCGGTGTTTTGAAAAATATTCAGAGAAAAATAAATGATCGTACAAAGTTCGCCGGGTCAGCTAGTATCTAAATATTTCAGAATTGTTCTGCTCGAATTCAATGAACGTCCAATTCATCAATATGCAATTTAAATTGTAAATATATTCATATAGTTCAAATTGTGTTTCCTGATTCATGTGAAATTAATACATTTCAGACATTGTAAAGACTTCGACAACACTCCTCCCTAGACATGATTTTCTTATTCATACTGCGCTGTTAACTATCTTATTGATATCAAACTGCTATATTCATATTCATGAATATCCGCAAACTTCACAAGCCATTGAATTACAATTATATTACAGCAATGGATAAATTCTCCTGAGTTTTTTATGACTTACGTGAATTTACTGATTGATCATTATCAAAATATCTCTTCTGTTTTCACAGAGTTAACGGAGAATTTCAGTGAAATTGAGTGAGAAATTCTTTCGTTCTTGACAAGGCAAAGTATTTTTTTCTGAGATCCAATAATGTCAAATGTTTAAATATTTCACACACCTCAATGATTTTCATTACATCACCTTTTCTTTTTTGTAGAGGATATTGTAGAGTAAGAGGAGTTGAAGAAAACACACCAACCATAATGGATGTGTAATTATCAAATTGTTTTTGGTGGAGAGTTACGTGATATAGTTCTCTTAAAATATCTTTATTGATTTATAGATTCAACATCGATCCTAAAAGGGTACAAATTTCTAGTAATTTTTTTTTCTCTTTTGCTATTTGTCACGATTATTACAAGTTACAAATTATGAACCACTCACATATTTAGTATTTATTGGTTCGTGTTATCGGATTTCATTTCAGCTACACCAGTAGTGCCACAGTGTCCTACCTTGGTCCTCTCCTATTTCGAATTTATTCACGAATGTTTCGCAATGTCGAAATTAATGCTCTATATAGATGATTCTATCATTTTCAATAGAATAAAATAATGAGAGAATGTCTCTTTAGAGTTCTGTTGGAATCTGTTCTGGAAACTGAATCAATTATCTGCAAAATATCGCCTCAATGGCAGATAATTGATTCAGTTTCAAGAACAGAGTCCAACAGAATTCTAACAGAGACATTCATTTCAAGCCACAGCGAAGTCGATTTTTCACGCAGAATTTTGTGCTTTGTGTTTTTCAATTAACTCCCAAGTTCGAACATCTAAAACTTGAACTAAGCCGTTCTGAAGAGAGCCAATACCTCGAAACATATGTCAACGGCTGTTACAGAAAATTAAAGGTCTATACCGTAAGTTCGTTTTTCTATTTATATATATATATATATATACAGAGATATATATATATATATATATATATATATATATATATATATATATATATATATATATATATATATATATATATATATATATATATATATATATATATAATAACGGGTGACTTTTTAAGAGTCAAGTTTTTCAGGTCGGCGGCACTGGTTGGTAGTAGCATCCGAACGTCATCTGCCAAAGTGAAAAGTTTTCAGTATACTCTGCCATTTCATCGTAGAAAGACTTACAAACGAGCAGCAATTGCAAATTGTTGAAATTAACCATCAAAATTCGTGGTGTGTGAAAAATGTGTATCGTTTGTAACGACCACATTTTAGTCGTCATAATCGACCTCGTGAATCAACAATTCTTGCTGTTATCACCAAATTTTGACCAAGTTTTCTGTCTTGGACATTAAACCATTGTCTCGCATGCGTACAGTGCGTACTGAAGAGAATATTGCAGCCGTAGCGAACAGTGTTAATGAGGATCGTGAAATGTCAATTCGTCGCCGTTCTCAGCAATTGGGCATATGTTACTCAACCACATGGAAAATTTTACGTGTTGATTTGGGTTTGAATGCCTATAAAATTCAACTTCTACAAGAATTGAAGCCGAGCTTCAGTGATTACTGTATTTAGCATTGCACATTTTTATTCCAAACTGCAAATAAATGAACAAATTGTGCGAGTTAGTCAGAAGCCGATAGAATTGGCCGTTCGGAATAAGCGTTAAACTGTAAGTCCAGTGAATTGAAAAAATATGTACCGATAAAAGAATAGGAGATATTCAGGATGTTAACTTATTTATAAATTTGTTAGTTGATTTTTCCTTGTCAATATTTCAAAATCGATTCGTCTACTTTAACCATTTTCTCATAGTTGTCACCATTTTTGACTAACCACACATATATTTGTTTGCGTATCTGTGTGTGTTGTGTGACTGTTGAATTGATATTCCAACATCCATATAAGTCATAAAATCTCTCAGGTGAACACAATTCCGTCTTGTTCGGTTCTTGAAAATCTAAAATAAAAATATTGCAACGCTTGCAGTATAATGTATGTAACATGGCACAAAACTATCTCTTTCGTCATTCTGCTTAGTGAAGAGTAATGGAGTTTGGCGAAGTGCGGAACCGTGTTCAGCGAAGGATCTCTCATATTATAATGGCCACTGAAATTCAATGTTCACATTCTTTCAGGCCCACATCGAAAGCTTTCCGAACGAATTTCTATTATTCTGATAACACTATTTCATTCTTGGGTCAGTGCAATTAATTACAAATGGTCGAAAGGGTGGCAATGTATGAATATAATCACGCGGGTATTATCACATATTATAAATCGATTTCAACTACATGAAATGGGTCTGATAAATGTCATTTATTAATCATTCACAGGTTTGCCGTTTGGTTCGTTTCAAAGTGAAATTTTCCAATATTCCTCTTTCATAACTCTCGGTAGTGGCCAAATTCGTTATAGCTTAATTTGTCGCTAAAATATTTTTAGTTTTGTGAACCTCGCTCGATAATTCGAATAATTTATTGATTACAATATATATTTGAATTTTTGGTGGTTTGAACGAGCAACACTGAATATCACAGTATTCAAAAATAATACTAATTAACAAATTACCTGCATTCTATACAGAATGTGAATACAGTTTCATTTGGTTGCTGCGTGAATTTATATTTAATTTTTTCGATATTGGAAGGTATATATAAATATATCAGTTTGGAATGTTAATAACGAAAAACTGAATTCAAGCTCTTTGTTAATTTTTAAATTGAATAGAATATTTTCTGAATTTGATCTGATTCCCTAGATACCCTTTGATATTTTGTTTCACTGAAATAACGCATTGTATCTATAAATTTCATATAATTCCACAGTATCTTCAAATATCTTCATTTATTCACTTGATCGATAATTTTTTATATTTGAACAGGATTGGACCACGTCTGAGAAACAAACTGCTGATCAAGGCGGAAAACAGTTTTCTCTTTTGACAGTTAAACACAGTTATTTTTTCGTTGCTTCATGAACTAAATTTTTGTTAATTACCTAAACGCAAAGAAAAAAATATATATATATATATATATATATATATATATATATATATATATATATATATATATATATATATATATATATATATATAATATATATATATATATATATATATATATATATATATATAATAGTAATAGTAATAGTAATTTATTGGTGCAATAAAACATCGTACAGCTGTTTTTACACAAGTCAAAAATATAAATAAAAACATAAACAATCACAAATATCTGCATACATACATTCACAAATAAAATGGTATCAAGTCATGTATAAGGAGAAATCTACACGAAAGAACTCGGTGAAACAGTAGATAACATTTTCAATTAAAATATCCTTCAGTAATGATTTGAACTTATTAATAGGTAAGGTGCGGATTCTATGAGGCAAAGCATTGAAAAATTTCCAACACCAGTAACTCGGACCATTATGCGACCTGCTCAATCTGGAGAAAACAATTCTAATGTCAGATCTAAATCTGGTAGCATACCGATGAAAACTACTACCCACAAACATAGAATCTTTATTTTCGTAAGCGTATAACAAGCAAACAAAGACTTATAAACCTGGGAACGATAGTATTTGTAATTCCCTATATTTAATTTTGCAACAGGCTCTATAGTCTGAACCCGAGATAACTCTGATTGCTCTCCTCTGAAGTCTAAAAATGGTCTCTCTAGCCCCACAACAATGACCCCACACTAACAAGCCATATCGGAGGACAGATTCAAACAAAGAGAAATACGCCAACCTGAGTACCCCGTTCGACACAGATCCGATCAAACTGCGAAGCACAAATATGCTTCTACTAAGCCTGGCGGCAACTGATGCTATGTGTGTTTTCCATGTAAGGCGAGAATCAACACATATACCAAGGAACTTGGTATAATCATCCGCACTATCATGATGGTTCAAGCTGAAAATCATGCTCTTTGACTTGTCATCATTCATACACAATTCGTTGCCTGCAAACCACTGTTCGGCCTTCATGCGCTCCCTGTCACAAACAATTCGAACCTGACTCAAATCAGACCCACCAACAGAAATATTGCTGTCGTCCGCAAATAAAATCACTTTTGAAGTTAGATAGTCTGGTAGATCGTTTATAAAGACCAAAAATAAAATTGGACCCGCAATGGATCCCTGAGGAACTCCTACGGATAGGGCTCTTCTATCTGACCAATTTCCACCGGAGACCACCGACTGATATCTATCAGACAGAAACGACGAAATCAACTCAATGCTGCTCTCAACAAAACCATACTTTCGGAACTTCGACATAAGAACCGAATGAGATACACAATCGAAAGCCCTCGTCAGATCCAGGAAAAGGCTGACCGAGTACCATCCCCGCTCAAAACACCTCAACGTATCCTCCACAAAACTCAAAATTGCTTTTGTAGTTCCGAGATCCCTTCTGAAACCAAACTGCCTATCACTAAATAGCCTATTTGACTCAAAGAACTCAACCACCTGGGAACACATCAACTTCTCTATCACCTTGGAAAACACAGGAACAATCGAGATAGGTCTATAGTTGGAAACCTCATTCTGATCACCACCCTTATACAGAGGAAGCACTTTAGACACCTTCAGACAGACTGGAAATGTATTAGTGGTGATACACTTGTTGATAAGAAAAGTTAGTGGCTCAACCACAGAACTACAATTCCTCTTCAGAACAAGTATATATATATATATATATATATATATATATATATATATATATATATATATATATATATATATATATATATATATATATATATATATATATATATATATATATATATATATATATATATATATATATATATATATATATATATATGAAATATTTATGTCTAACCGAAACTTTGCTATAATTTTTTCTTTCAAACTTTCAAATGATTATAGAACTTCACAAATACTTTGAGGAAGTTGAAGTTATACCACGACCAACTTTAATTCAAGGCCATGAAATGAGTATCTACCACGGTATCGCTAGAGGTCTATTGAATCCCGCCATTAGTTGAGCTGGATACTAATGGAAATAGGACGCTTCTCAAAACTTTCGCAGATTGAAGTTATATAATTTGAGCTTTTGGTATTCTTTTTTTGGTATTTGGAGTTGAATATTTTACGATTTCAGTTCTAATCTTCTTATCATCAATTTTCTATAGTGTAATTTAGGTGCTAGTGATGATAGTTTGTGGATAACATAACACTAAATTATAACAACGAAGTGTTTTGTGTGTACGGTTTTAATCGAATCGAAATCGAATTTGAGTTGTGTTTTGAGTACGGATTACTTCCATATGTATTCCCTAGATGATTCAGTAAGTTTCAAGCTGGGAATAAGTGAGTTTCTAATTAGTTCATTTTCTTGAAATGACGAAAACTTGTTGCATTCCTGGTTATAAATCAAATTATAAAAACACCCTGGGGGCGGGTGGGTAACTAGTATCGACCTTCAGTTTCCCTAAAAATGAATTTTTAAAGAGTAAATAGATGAAATATATTCCACGAGATAATTCGGCTTCAACAAAATATTCAGTTGTTTGTTCCTTGCATTTTTCTGAAACTGATATCATCAGGGAAGAGAAATTCAGAGTTTCAGCTAGTGGGAATTCAAGCAAATATAGCTACAAGAACAAGATTAGTCTTTTAGGCAGTTCCTTCAATTTTTCCAAATTTACCGCATTATTGGTCAAAAAATATGTCCTTATCTAGGAAAAGCTCAGAGGAAAGGCGGATAAATTATTTAGCTCGCAATGATGATTTGAATAACATTTTTGAGAAGTCAGATTTAATTCTGCATTACTCCAGTAAAATATATATTCCTAATTGTTGGAATGTTAAAGAGGGTTCGGTTAACAACAAAATTCATTTTTATCTTCATAATTTAAGTGAAGAAATAATTACCATTAGTAACCAAATTAGAGTGAATGAAGACATGTTAGTAACAGTATTTTGGAAATTTGACTAATAATGAATATTTTATTCATTTGCAAAGGGGAGGACTGAATATACTTACAGATTTAGTTGAAAACATTCAATTTCACATGTGTGCCATATTTGAAAAAATTATTAATGACATTTCTCTCGAACGGGCTTTTTTGAATAATATACGTAATATAATATATAGAAAGCAATTTTGTGTAATCTCAATATTTTAAGCGTGTCATTGGATGAGTCCTTGAAAGATTTTTATTGTTGCTGATTATGTGGTGAAGACAACAAAAATATTTTGAACAAAGCAGTGTTAAATTTTTTCTACTATCTGATTGAATGACTACACAAAAAGAAAACTGAATCAAAAAATAAACGGAGAAAGCTCAACACATTCATAAAGCAGTTTGTTGGTTGCGCTAATCAGAAATATAATATTTATTTATACTTTAGGTAAATAATTCAATTTGAGTAATTCCTACAAAGTTTCTTTCAAGGTTTCTCTTCTCTCGAATAATTCAATGAATTTGGTTAGGCAATTTTTCATGTGAATGAATCCCAATGACTAATAGAAGTATTTTTTACGCAGTGCGGCTTTATCGAAAACATCGTTGTTTTCTTGCAATAATCAATGTTTTTCATTTTTCTGTTTCAGAAATATGTGCTCACAATACCCAAGATAACATTCTATATGATAAAATTACGAGTAATATTTCTTGTTCGTTCGCAATAAACGAAAAGAGTTAGAATAATGCTTGAAACTTTGGGAACAACCGACTAGGATAGTGGACCACTAACACAATTTTGACAACACCGCCGGACTACGCTCTTTATGGCCTGTTTGAAGTCGGCTGTGGCTACACCTTTGTAATAATAATAATTAGTAGTTTGATATTCACATATTTGAATAAAGACAACTCAAAAAAATACATGAATCTCGTTTTTATTCCTACCACTCGTATTCAAAATTAAGTGAGTCAAATTTGATTGGTTTTTTGTGGTGTTCAGATATCCATAGTTAGATATATTCTTCTAATTTTTTCAGGCTTTGAAACTATTTTAAAAATATAGCTGCACAGCTCCATCGGAAACAGCAAAATGTTTAAAGTGATCTACGAGAACAAAAGTTTGCGAACCTCTGCCTTATCCAATAAAATAGCGATTGATTTTCTGATCAGCATTGTCTACTTTAAGAACAAAACGGCTATATAATTAAAATATGCTATATACAACCTAGATTTAGTACGAACCCGTATCTCATCATAACTTATGCAAGCTGAATATTTATCACTAAATTTACGAGGTTGATATCTGGAGCAGGGCCATAACCACGACATCATCACTCTGAACAATTAACGATCGTACTCCGGATGATTTATAAGAATTATACCAACAAATAACTTCCACGTTCCAGAAATTACGACTTAGATATTTGATGGTTGAATAGTGAAGACAAAGCGTTTGAATTATTTGGCAACTATTTCGAGAAAATATTATCTTTTGTGAACATTTGCTACTTTCTGTTACCTTAAATTGTTTCAGCGGAATTAATTGCAAGGTTTCATTCGTATCATATAATTGGAAATATTGGGCTATTTTCTACAAAATTCTCCAATACACTCCACATATTTTTCGCACATATAAGTTTATTAGTGTAATAGGTTTTTCTAATAAAGGGTGTTATTTTAGAGGTATAGAATTTCAAATTGTAATGTAAAGACGATGGATCATTCGATTGACAAGAATTTTTTTTAACTAGTGTTATTCTGGTTCGGGTCTAAGGGCCGTCGTCGGTTGGAATTTCTTCCTAACGTTTCGCTAGCACGAGTGGCGAGCATCTTCAGAGGTCGTTACATTTCTGATTCTGGAAGTAGACATGTCTCCTTTTGAAGAAACGTTAGGAAGAAATTCCAACCGTTGACGGTCCTAAGACCTTAAATATTTTTTTTCGAAAGATAATCTTGTGGCATTACATTTTAAATATGATTTCTGGCATATGACCGCGGAATATTGTCTTCCAAATGGTCGAGCGTTTGTGGCTTATCCGCATAGACCGATGACTTCACATAGCCCCACAGAAAGTAGTCTAGCGGTGTTAAATCACAAGATCTTGAAGGCCAATTCTTAGGTCCAAAACGTGAAATCAGGCGGTCACCAAACGTGTCTCTCAATAAATCGATTGTGGCACGAGCTGTGTGACATGTTGCGTCGTCTTGTGGAAAAAGCAGCTCCTGGACAGTTGTTCAATTCAGGAATGAAAAAGTTAGTGATCATGGCTCTTTAACCATTGACTGTAACGTTTTGGCTATCATCGTTTTCGAAGAAGAACGGACCAATGATTCCACCAGCCCATAAAGCGCACCAAACAGTCAGTTTTTCTGGATGTAAAGGTGTTTTGACATACACTTGAGGATTATCTTCACTCCAAATGCGGCAGTTTTGTTTGTTGACGTAACCATTCAACCAGAAGTGCGCTTTATCGCTAAACAAAATTCGCGCGATACGTATTCCGCATGAACCATTATTTTCGAAATAAAATTGCACTATTTGCAATCATTGTTCAGCTTTGTACCGGCTGTACAATAGCCGGATCGGCTATTGTACAGCCACATTGTCTATTGCCACAGCCTATTGTATCTAGAATAGAGTTATTCTAGACGTTACAGACAAATTAATAGATAAATGACACTAAAAATTCGCTTATCTCTTGTTGAAACATTATGTTGAAAACAATGAATCAAAAATTAACACACTTGACTTAAGTTTCACAATATATCGAAGACTCTACATATGTTTCGGGTGATTAACCCATTATTGAGAGTATACAATATTACTCATAATAATATTTTATACTCTTGATAATGGGTTAACCACCCGAAAAATATCCAAAGTTTTTTATTAAAATAAATTATACTCTTGGCATAATGTTTCACGATTTATTTAAGAATATGAATAGTCAACATGTTTCGAGTGTTAGCTCATTTTCAAGACTAAACTACTATAAGGAACGTACAACAAATTTATATCTACACAATGGATGTGAGTAGGGAGGATAATTGAAAATCTACTTATCCATTTACAATTTTTTCAAGACAAGTACATTTTCAATTATCTTCCCTTCTTACATTCATTGTGTAGATATAAATTTGTTGTACGTTCCTTATAGTAGTTTAGTCTTGAAAATGAGCTAGCCCTCGAAAAATGTTGATTCATATTGTTAAATAAATCGTGAAACATTAAGCCAAGAGTTTAATTCATTTTAATATTCAATTATGTTTCACTAAGAGTTAAGCGAGACTTTAATCTCAGTCATCTAAAGTTTTTAATAAATTGTGAAACTTAAGTCAAGTGTGTTTATTTCAAATTAATAGATGTTCTTAAAAAATATTTCGCTATTTATAATTAACATTCAAATGAGAATATATCTAAACATTATGAAAAGATAGTAATAGTAATCTATGAGAACACTAACCCATTATTAAATTTCTTTTTCATACATTTCAGTTGTATCTTCTCTTAATGGTTTTATGGCCAGAATTATATCTCATTCTGGTCATCAATTTGTTATAAATAAATTCAACTCTTTTTTCGATTTTATTTTGCTTGAAGTATCATTCGATAAATTAATTGACATAATCAAGAATATATAATAAATAACCTGAGCAGACGTCTTTTTTTGGAATCTGACCGTCAGGTTTTCGGTTGTGTGTCCCGTTTTCACGTCCGCAGATACCCCTGGGACGCAAAATGCCCCGCTTTTCGAGATGGTGTGAAAATGGAATAGGTACTTTTAGAGCATCGACAGATGTCCTTGAAGCTGCAATAGCCATCAGACAACTAAAAGGCATTTTGGCTCAGAAACCGATCAATCAGTTTCTTTCTTTTACAGTTCATATTGACAGAATTGACAATTGACAGAATTGAAATCAGTGCCATCGACAGAGTGTCGATGGTTAATAATGAGTGTCACTTGACAAAGCATTCGACATATTGATTGAAAATAGGAAATAACGATTTTAATAATTGTTAATAATAATATGGAGATATTTTTGACGAATGTTCATTATTTTCTAATTATATTACCGTGCAAAAAACAACTGAATGGATTATCGAAAAGTCTCATGACAAATGTGTTGTCATGAGTAAAAATCTTGAACGCTAGGGAGAGTTTATACGTCTTTTCTCCGATAGAGGGAGCCTACGTGAATATTTCACTACGAAAAATTTCCTCAATTTGGTATAGGACCCATGTTCGTTTTGAAAGTAATCGATTCTTGATTGATATATTAAATATGGTTTGATGATTCATAATAATGATGAAACAATTGTATTCTATTATCATTCAACAAGATCGATGAATTTTTCGAAACGCTCTAATATTCACTCTCGAAATACTTTTTTGTTTTTATAAATATTATTAATACGAATTTCGAGTTTTACCTGAAATATTTCGATATTTCGATTGAGAGTCTCAGTATTTATATATATATATATATATATATATATATATATATATATATATATATATATATATATATATATATATATATATATATATTTTCATATATATATATATATATATATATATATATAATATATATATATATATATATATATATATATATATATATATATATATATATATATATATATATATATATATATATATATATTATATATATATATATATATATATATATATATACATTGAAACGCTACCTTTTCATATGTTAATGTAGTTACCTACTTTTCATATTGTTGATTCAAGAAACGAGTACTTCACCCACAACAATTAAATAAATACGAAAACTGACATTCGAAAAACTATGCTCCAATAATATTCCCACATTTTTCTTCCTATTCACATCAAAAAAACTTTCGTGTATCTCTCAGCCAGCAACTGAAAATTAATTAATTACTATGTTACCATTAGGTATCTCCAAAGTTTCACCTCACAAATGCGATGGATTAATATCCAAAACATAACAAGACTACATTATAATGGATACAGGGTAATATTACAAACTAGACGATAACTTCGTTATTAGCTGAATGTGGTTAATCCATTAATTCACCTAAATGTGAGTGTGGGCCCATTAGAGCCGTCATTCAACTCAAGATATGTTCGAATTATCTGTATAAGTAGAAGTACGAATAGATCTGAAGCAGCAATAACATATTCTGCATTGAATCAGAACTTGACACACAGCTAGAATATGTGGTGAAACATTAACGAGAAATGAAGTTTTCGATTTTTCGCTATCTGAAATTTCTAACGATTTGAAGTATAATAATATCAAGAGTGAAAAGGACCAAATTGAATATAATGAAGAGAACATCATAGTAGAATTGGTTATTTGCACATGTACGATGTGATGCCTCCATCATCTATCAAGGAATAAACGTAGGAGGATACTAAATCGGTGCCACATTTCATGCAACCACAAGACAGATTGAGATTGAATTATTGCTTCCCTCTTGATAAAACATGATTAAATGATTATTCAAGTCAAACTCTTGACTTAATGTTCCACAAATATATTTGTGAAATATTAAACCAACAGTTTCATTCGAATTTTAACAAGACAGACCGTTTAGTTCTACAAGGAACTCGTCAGTTCTGTCAAGTTCATCATCAAGTGAGGCAATAAGGTCAATTTCTGAGCACCTTCCATTATTCAAAGTGAAGAACTGTAAAGTAATGAACATTACACAATTCAGTTCATAGCAACAACAGAAAACATATCTCAGATCGAAGCCATAACATGCACCTAATATTTACGAGTCCACAATCCCTTGGGTGATTGTACTATTTATTTCTACAATTATCGTAATGTGATGTTTTTAGACGACAATAGGTTGTGTAAGTTGTGTCTATAGATATGAATTTATGTTCATCCGTTGCTTGGTGTGGCTATGATCTGAGGAGATGAGTTCTATTGATTTTTACAGATGAAACTGGGTAGTAGGTGGTAATCATGGTCAACTATTATTTCTTTCTTCTACTGAATTCCATAAAAAAATTCACTATCAATGAAATTGAACAGTAAATAATTTCAGTCAAAAACTGCTATTAATCACTTTACATTTTCTGTTGAAATTTTTTGTTCGAACTGCAAAATATTCGTGCAAAATTTTTTTTATGAAAATTGAAATGGAAACTGGTTAAAACCGGTTTTCTTAAATGTCGGTTTTTGTATGAACCCTACGGTGTTGTATTCATTTACTATCAGTTTCTCAATTCGAAGTCGTGAAAGGGTGTTTTAAGATGGAAGTCAATTTGCTTTACTAAGCGATGAACGCTGCTCACCTGATGTGTTCTTTGTAGAACGGAAAAATCAGTATGCTTCTGAACATTTATTTATTCCTTCATGGATTAGAAATGCTTCACATCGTACATGTTTACATAACTAGCCCTTATAATGAATTTACTTAAAAACGTATGTCCTTGTATTTTCTTCAATATATGTACAAGCGGTTAGTGCCACTGAAGTTTTTCCATAATGCGTTTCCGAAATTGGAAATTCGTTGAGCCATAAATAGTCGAATCGTCCGGGATTGTGGATGGGATGATAGCCAGTTAGTGAAGGCAATCGTGTTGATAGATATCCGGATTTCGAGTTCGAACTGTTACATCGGTCATTCTGAGCTTGTAAATATCTTCCCAGACGTCAAAGATTTTACGTTTCCTGCTTACGGATATCAAATCTACTTCTGCGAGTATCCCTGTAGAAATTTTATTCTCTGTATTCGTTTCATCTGATATCTCTGGGACTAAAGTATTTCAGACTGAACAATTCGTCTCATTTTTATGATAGAATAATACAATCATTTCATTTCATAGCTTGTGAAATATCCAAGTGTCAATTGAATTTCGCGAGCAATATTTTACATGTCAAGCCAGTATTTCACCTAAATTTCATTTTTGTAAATTGATAAACAGTGAGGAAATGTAGAGGCTCAATTAAAGTTTCACTATGATATTCTGCCACATTAGCACAAGGTGAGTAGAGAAACTTCTGAAAATAGTGATCTCTATAAGAAGGTTAAAATCAGAAATCACAGGTTAAAATCAGTGACATTCTCATCGAATGATTTGATGAATGATAATGCAAGGGTGAGAAATTGCAAAAACTTTAAAATATGAAATATTTGAGGATAGTTTAATTCATAACAAATATCTTCTAAAAATAAAAAAAAAATAAGAAAAAAATAGAGCTCCTCGTCAGTCCGATTTCAAGCCTTAGGGCTCTCACACTACTTCACAGAGAAACTTGCACGTATCCCTAGCTGTTATATAACAGAGGAATAAGCTCTAAGGGGGCCTTTTATTAACTGTAACGTTCTGGCCATCATCGTTTTTGAAGAAGTACGAACCAATGATTCCACCAGCCCATAAAGCGCACCAAACAGTCAGTTTTTCTGGATGTAACGGTGTTTTGACATACACTTGAGGATTATCTTCACTCCAAATGCGGCAGTTTTGTTTGTTGACGTAGCCATTCAACCAGAAGTGCGCTTCATCGCTAAACAAAATTCGCTTATGAAAATCGGGAACAACGGCAATCTCGTTATTCGACGAATCTGCGCCTTGCTTGATGATCGTTTGGCTTCAATTCTTGCACGAGTTGGATTTTGTAAGCACGCAAACCAAGATCCTTTCGTAAAATCTTCCTGGATTTTGACAGAGATGGACACAGATCCAATTCCTGTGCTCGATGGCGGATGGACTCATTCGGATCTTCCTCAATGCTACGCTCTACAGTAGCAATTGCTTTTTCTGTACGCACCGTACGCCGTCTCTGTGGATGCGAGTTATCAATAAGAGTAAATGTGGTGCGAAAACGTTCCGTGGTTAATCGAATTAACTGCTCTGATGGACGATTTTGTCTACGATAAAATGGACGTAGTCCGCGATACGTATTCCGCACAGAACCATTATTTTCGAAATAAAATTGCACTATTTGCAAGCGTTGTTCAGGCGTGAGTCTATTCATGATGAATTGCCAAATCAAACTGAGAATAAATCACTTCTCAACTGTTGAAGCGGTCGCCATCTTCAACAGTAATACCAATATAAAGTTTTATAACTCTAAAAAAACACCCTTCATTTGGATTGTCTCTGATGTTTGGCACCCGTATTGGCACATATCATCTAACAATAATATTGATAACAATTCTAATATCTCAACATTATTATTCTGGACTTACTAATATTCTCAGAAAAGCAACATCGAATGAATTGCTATATCAATTTCATTTGTTGCGTTCCTATTTCAGTAGACAATAGAAATTAACTGATAGTTTAAATATCATCATTTCACGTTTATTGGGAGCGCTATAGTAAGATAGAGTTCATTCGGACCAAACCAATCAAATGGTTCATAGGTCAGAAAGAGTTTCTATTACCAGTATTTGAAAAGATCGTAACCTTCAAGTCTGAAGTTCAGTTGTGAATTGAGTAGCAAAGAGCAAAGACATACGAAAAACTTTTAATTCGGGTGGTCGCAATGGAAATTCGTTTGAACTTTGGAAATGAATGCAATGCCGTTCAGTCGTAAAAGACTCTTAAGACTAGGTATACTCCGTTTCAGATCGGATTCTCACCTTACAGTGTCAACAGATCCTGATTTATTTCATTTCAGAATAATCTGTTAGCCGAGATGGCAATTAATTCTACGCACGGATCGGGGCTTTCGGAAAAGACGCCATCCGGAGTATTTACATTCTCTTAAGTTCAGTCCTTGCAGTAAATCCTTAGATCGTAAATTATAAATTAGAAATTGAATCCCTGGTTATAACAAAGGAGACAAACATTCCTAAATAACAGAGAATATAAGATTTAACGCTGCAACGTGTTTGATCTTAACTAATTCCATCAAAATCTGATACCAAATATCATGAAAGGCTTCTGAAAATTGAACAAGATATCAAAATTATAGTTTATATGATAGTAACGAGATACATGAATCCTTAAGAGTGATTCAATATTGAAATTTCGAATTCAAATATTTTAAATGAGTCTCCTATGTAGCTGCATACAAAAATGTCAACGAAAAGACAACCTATCACTTTCTAAATTGAATATTCAGCTATTCCCGAAAAGCATCAAACCTGTTAGAAGTGCAGTATAGCGCTGTTTTATCCTATTATGTGATTGATCAGTGGCACGCTTCCTTACAATTAAGTTTTGATATATTCTGAAATCGTTTCAAGACAGTATCTCTCCAAAATACGAGGGCGGTTTGATAAGTCCGTGACTTTTTGAATAAAAATTTTTTTTGCGGCAAATAAACATTTTATTTCTCTACATAATCACCTTTCAGCTCGATACATTTAGTCCGGCGTTTTTCTAATTTTTTTATACCCTCCAAATAATAGGTTTTCTCAAGGCTCTCAAAATACGCGTTTGTTGCGGTAATGACTTCTTCATTAGACTAAAATCTCTTACCACCCAGCCATTTCTTTAGGTTTGGAAACAGATAATAGTCGAAGGGGGCTAAATCTGGAAAATATGCTGGATGGGCTAGTAGTTCGTATCTCAATTCGCGGATTTTGGCCATCGTGATTAAACAAGTGTGCACACGTGCATTGTCTTGATGAAACAGCACTTTCTTCGTCTCCAAATACGACCGTATTTGCTTCAAGTCAACGTCGAATCTGTCCAAAAGTTTGTCCAAAAGGCCATGACCTTGTTGGCTGACAGACTCTGTTTGGCCTTCTTTGGTCCACGTTCACCCAGAGCAACCCACTGTTTCGATTGTTCCTTGGTCTCTGGCGTGTTGTGATTGATCCATGTTTCGTCCACAGTAACAAAACGGCGCAAAAATTTCGTCTGGATTACGGCTGAACATCGCTAAACACTCTTTTGAAGTTGTCAAACGATTGCGCTCATGGACGAGTGTGAGCAATCGCGGCACCCATCTCGCGGAGAGTTTTCTCATGTCCAAATATTCGTTGTAAAATATAATGTACCCGTTCAGTTGAGATACCTACAGCATGAGAAATCCCTCTATCGAAGAAATAAGATAAACGCTCTCGAATATGGTGAGGCAATGTTTGTATCAAGATCACTGCGTACTGCCATACAAAGATGACAGTGCTTTAAGGCGTTTCATCAAACGCCTCAGACATTTCTGTAGATGTGTAAGAGTGGTTTCTAGTTGGTAACTAGTTTTTAGATTCTTGAATTCCACATAGTCAATCAAGTCTAGAATATTTGGAAAGAATATATTAAGACCCTTTTTCATTTTCGAGGGTGATTAATCATCTCTGAGGTGTTTGGTTGGAACCTCCACAAAGCCTGTACGTTTGTAAGAAAATACTCACTGATCTCCTCAAAAACAGTGCCCATTATATTTCCGAAAGTGAGAGCCTACGTGAGTAGTTCAGTAAATGTTTAATGTATTTTGAAAGGATTTGTGAATCACAATGAAAAAATGTCGAAACTTGATTATTCAAAAGCATGCCACTGATGATGCCAATAATGAATTAAACAGCACTTTATGGTATTTTCAACAAGTTCAATGTTTTTCGAAGAGCACTAAATATTCACTCCGAAAGTGATGGAATGTGTTTACGTTGTGTAGACAGAGTTTTATTTTAAATATTTCGATTGAAAATTTCATACATATAAATACATTCATTTGGTCAAAATTCATTTGGTATTTGATAAAAAATTCTCATTCATACCTCATATTAACCAATTAATTTTATCATGTAGCAAAGTTTATGGTTTCATCGTCCGCAATGGTAGATTGTTTTCGAATACCTCTACATTGGTCCATTTATTTAATGCACAAGTGAGAAGCAAACTTGAGTATGGCTGTCTTGTTTTGCGACCAATATATAATTGTCACATAAACTGCCTGGAGACACTGCAGATGAAGTTCTTGAAATGGCTCTTATTTCGAGAAGATGGCGTATATCCACCTAGGTGTTGTGATCTCGCTTGTTTGCTGTCGAGGTTTGACACTAGGATCCCCCACACCAGGAGAAGTTTGAATGCATTGAAATTTTTATTCAATTTGCTCAATTATAATCTCGACTGTCCTGAGCTTCTGGGTAAACTCAATTTGTTCGTGCCTCAGAGTTGTACTAGAATAAACCAGACATTTTACCCAAATACCCACAGAACCTATCTTCTATCGCAATCGCCGCTTGGCTTTGCTTGTTCTACTGCAAAGCAGGTATCAAGCTGCTGTAATTTGCACTGGGACTCACTTGTTTCCATAAAATTTTTACTTTTTTTATTCTTTCATTTTTCATTCAAATCTTTACCATTCAGGTATCTTGATTTCTTCCGGTTTGAGTGTGAGAGATTTGTTTTCTTGATCATTATTATGATCGAATATTTAGATATTGACATAATAGATTGAGATAATGTCAATATTATCTTTGATAATGTTTTTCTTTTTTATAATTATTTTTGAATATTGTATATCTATGTTGTTATTGATATTTTTAGTAACCAAATTAATTCATTGTGTATTTTCCTTTAATTGGGTAGTTAGCTGTTGAAAATGTTTATAAGCATGTTATTATTATTATTATTATTAATAAATTCAAAGGACGATGAATCAACTTTGTGACAGTTCATATTTGAATGAGAGGTAAAAATAAATACTTGTCTAAAAATCAATGATTGAGCAATTCTTTATTCGACTAGTTTCGCCTTTTACGGCATAATCAAGAATGAATGGATATTAATCCGTTCAATTTTCATTAAATACGTATTCCAAATTTGTAAAATACTTACAAAATTCAGTACGTATACAAAAATTCATTCAATATGTCCTCATTCTTGAGAACGCCGTAAAAGGCGTTAACTAGTCAAATAAAGAATGGTTCACTCAGTGATTTTTAGACAAGTGTTTCTTATAACCTCTCATTATTATTGATATTTGGTTTTTTGCTCAGCTCACTGAATATATTGACTATTTATAATATATTGAAGTAAATATTGGGACATTCATTGTAGAATTTTTTAGTACTGGAATTTTGTATTGCTCAATTTCAGAAATTCTTCCAGTGCATAATTAATCCTCTATCAGATCAGAGTTTCTAAAAAACTAATGCTTTAAGCAATTATATAAACTCGTCATATAAACTCGAAACTAATTGAAGAGAGAGTGAAACAAATTCAGTGATTAAAATTCATTACAAAATAACAAGTATTCATTTCTGGGGTGAAAAACAAAATTACTCGAAGTCGAAATGAGTTGAATGATTGGATTCATAAATACTGAATAACTCTCTTCTTTTTCCGGAAAACACTGTTTTCCTATAAGCATATTGTTCAAAACTGAATAGAATACACTACCAACAAAATTTTACTGCTATTCTTATCATATTTCGAACAATTTATCACATATAGACAGAATTTTCTCAGCCACTTCAGTGGAAACCCATGTCTCCGGGAATATTTTGCGATACAAGCACCCCAGATAGGAAATAAATTTTTTATTATAGTCTATGTAGCGTGACGGCCCTATATACATAAAAAAACGTACGACTTCTTCATATTGGATACCTGTCTAACGAAAGTAATAAATTGTACATTTTTGGTATAGGAAACAGAAACGAAGGATCTTAAGGGATACCTCCTCATTTTCGGAGCACACATGCTTCCCTTGAGTTGGCCACACCAATCGATTTGTTGGGAATATTCCAGATATTAAATCATTTTTGAAATATTGAGTTGACTTTCTTGTGGAAATTTTTGGAGGTTTCTGGAATGCTATGTTAATTTTTTTCAACAAAATGAAAAATAAGTATAAAACACCGTTGCTTATACAAAACTTCACAGGAATAATTCACTATTGTTCTTCGATATTCATTTCAAATATAGAAAGATATGATGAAGTAGCAATGAGAGAATTTACTACAAACAATGAATTAAAAATTAATTAACATTAACTAAGAATTGAAATAATGCCCCACCGAACGATTTTCAAATGAAAAGTCATTGAACGTTTTTATAACAATGATAATATCAATAAAATTCATTGCAGAACATTCCTTACATTGTACTATTTTATTCATTCAACTAATTCAGTGATTACTACAAAAGAACGGAATTCATTTTTGTGTCTGATCGTCCATTCAGTCTTCGAACGAAATTATTACTTCAATATATAATTAGAAAAACTTGATTCATACACTACTGCCTACATTCGAATCATCAAAGTATTGCCACACTATTGTATGCCTTCGTTAACAGCAAAGACTTAACTCTCTTCTAGAAAAAATAGGCATTTAATTATTTCAAATTGGATGGTAACTAGTTGAAGATTTAAATGCTCTTATAATAGAGTGAGTAATTCAACTGATTCATGCTTGAAATCACTCTTTCTAGTTGAATAGGTGCTCATGATTACTATTCAATTCAATGAACCTATCTTAATTTTTTTCAACATATTATAAACATGTAACAATATGTGAACATGAAAGAGGCAGTAGGTAGGTAATTGAAAAGGAAGATAGGCTTTTAAGATGTTCGTCGATCGTCGATGTTAATATCGAATATTAAACGAACTATTCGCTTCTGTGCAATATACGCCCTTTTCATTTATGTTGAGCAGCTCCACAGCAGAACATTTGGGTTCAGATGATTGTATGTAAGTCTGTAATGCACATTTATAACACGTGTCCCATGTATTGTTGTCTGAATTCTAGATTCCAAACAATGAGTTACCCAATTTTCACATCAATGTCAGTTGTCCATCTCAAATTTCTGTCGAAACTTTGATGATTCGGATTATGATATAGTGTTGGCCTCATATTAAATTATATCAAAGTCCTTATATTAAATTTTAACGAGAAATCAGTATGGGTTCCGACCGGATCACTCTACGCAGTTGGCAATCTTCAATGTTATTTCTTTCATTGTTGATAACATAGACAAAAACAATAAAGTAGCCGGGCTTTTATTTGATCTGTCCAAAGCTTTCGACACCATAAATCATGAAATTCTCCTGACTATATTGGGGAGTTGTGGAATACGAGGAAACTGTTTAGAACTTCTGCGCTCTTATCTGCAGGACAGGTGGCAAGTTGTGTCTTTTCACCAGGATGGACAGCAGTATTACTCAAGTCCAACTCCTATTACCCAAGGTATCCCACAGGGATTCATACTGAGCCCGGTGCTCTTTTTGTTCTACGTGAATGGTCTAGTGGGGGACTTCTGGGGGCCTTGGTGTGTCAGTATGCGGATGATACACCTATTTTTTTATCTGATCCTGATTTACCGGGCTGTTTCTGGGGATTCTTCGCGTGCAGTGGAGCGGATGAGGGAATGGTGCTCCTTATATGGACTCAAAGTTAACACGAGTAAAACCGGCCTTTTGGCATTCAGTAAGGTTTCGGAGTACTCTGAGTCTCCTTGCGTTTGGTGTGATGGCAGGACTGTGCCGGTGCTGAAGTCTGCCAGGTTTCTGTTTTCAAAAACATTGTGTTCAAGCTTAATAGTGGCTGTGCAATACTCCGCAGACTTCGCGAGTTGATTGCACCGGATACTCTCAGGCAATTCTCTTTTGCGGCTGTGCAGTCCGTCATTATGTATAGTGTGATGTTCTGGGGTTCATCGCGCTGGGCCCACTATGTCTTTGTAGCGCAGAAGTGGTTGATCAGATGCCTGCTTCGTTTGCGTCCCCGAACATCATGTAAGACTTATTTCAGGGACCTTGGTATTATGACCGTGTCATCCATTTATTTCCTAACGCTGGTCTTATTTGTCAGGAAACATCCGGAATTGTTCTGTACAAATGAGCAAAACTATACCGCAGCAATGTGGATGACTACCCGTAGCAGGACTGATCTCAGTGTGCCTCAACACAGGTCCGCATTTTTCGAGAGGTCACCATTGTACATTGCTGTCAAAGCGTATAATTTACTTCCTATATCTTTAAGGAGGGAACAAAGTCTACTGCGTTTCAGAAAATATTCTATCGAATACCTGTTGCGGAAGTCATTCTATAGTTTTAAATTTGAATACTAACTAGGAGAATAATCATTTTTATTTTCTATTATATTTAATATCCTATTTATTTTGTAATCACAATGTTCTGATAATTTTTACCTGACGTTGCTGTTTCTTTATGATTTTGCTGGCAATAAAGTTATTATTATTATTATTATTATAAATATTATAACCACGTTCACCATCAAATTGTTCACTTGACACCAATTTATAAACTTCTTCACAATGCCTCACCTGCCTCCAGAAGTTCATTTTCAATTCTATTCTTCTATAATTTTCGAAGTGTCAAAAATTAATCGAAGCTGAAATACTGGTCTTCCTCTCTATAACAAATTGACGAAAGAAAATAAATTATCGATATGAAAAACTCAGACATTAAAAACGAAAAACTTTTATTGAACTCACTTTTGATTGGGAACAACAATTGTATATTCATGAATAAAAAAATGGAAGAAATTTTATATACATCAACTTCGATGAATAGAAATGAAATCGGTATGACAAAAAATTATTATTATTTGCTTTTATTTCTCCATCTTTTCGTACATGATCTCGATAAGTTGGGGTGTTTCATTAAATATTACTCACTATTCATTACCTGATCGAGAATAACTCAAAAATGTCTCTAGATACAACGAACAGGCTTTCTTCGCAGGAAGTGATAGTATTTATAACGATATAAACATAATTTTCAATGTTTGAAAATGTACAATTTCTAAAATTTCAAAATTAATTAAAGACGAATATATCAAGGTGTTTCATTTTGATATATTCGTTCTCACAATCCGTGCCACTTTTTCCCTCATTCATACTTCATTGGGGTGACTTAACTTCGGACCTACTATTGACGCAATCTCACCCAGAGGTATTCACCACGAAGAACTTTGAAGTGCTGACGAAACTGAATACAAACTTTCTACAAGCTCTAGGAAGAATATCTCACTCTCATGTTGAGTCCCCTCACGATTCAGAACATTTCATGGCGAAATAGTTATGACCCTAGCTGTTATATTTCAGAATAATTTTTCCCCCGGCGAGAGGAGGTAGGGCATCGTAAAAACGTCGTAAGACTGAAATGGTTTCAGAAACTCTAAATTATTCATGAACAATACTACCATCTCAAGCTACGAAGCAATTATTCGTCTGTGATATTCTTGGGTTTCTGTCCTAATTTTCCTTTGCAGGGCGAAGTCAATTACTAATTAATAGTTCAGTAATGTGGGGTGGACGAATCTTTTGAATTTGATCATGGTGTCTGAAGCGGCATTTTGAGTAAGTAATGAAATAATCATATGGATTGAAAAAGATGTATAATTTTTCAAACTCCAGAAAAATCAAACTAAATGTCGTTTCTAATTGTTACAAACTAGCAGTTCCCTGAAACATTCCATAAATTTCACACAGAAATGTCTCTTCTCTTTTTTTTAAGATGTGGATTTCCTACACGAAACGCAAAAGTTCTAACCAATATTCAGAGTGAATCAGTTTTCCGGAGCATGGATGGATATTTATCAATAACTTATTGTAATTGATAAATCGATTGGGCTGATACTTGATGAAGATCTTAATATATAAGTTAAATAACACTAACTATTTTTTCGATTTTCACTACAATTAATTCAAAAACATGACAATATCGTTTCGCCAACACAGTGGCTTCATCAGATGTTGATGATAAACTGAGCTATTACATTGTGGACTGCTTGTATTTGTCCTGAAGTGCTTGGGAATGACCTTAGAACACTGATCTTCTTTTGTAGGGGAATGACTATAGAACATATTTCTTTTGAATTGTGGGGGATGACTATACAATACTTTTTTTCGATTGGCTTTTACTGGAATAAATTTAATGGAGGAGAATTATTGAATGGAGCTTTATCATTCAATAAACCTTTTGATTTCTTCCTCTTATTAATTTCCATTACTTCTAACAGGGTTAGTTTATAGTTTATTGTTTTTTTTGTTTTTAATCGTATTCAAACTGTTCCGTGTATTTATATATATATATATATATATATATATATATATATATATGTTTGAGATATGTGAAAGAAAATGTAAACAGTTTCCCTAAACTTTCTGAATATCATTGTTACTAAGAAGTGTTGAAATGTTGTCACCAGAAGTGAGGAAATATTGTGCATACCGAATCACAGACTATTCAAGTTTGAGTCTTTACCTTATCATGAGGGTATAAGACTTTCAATTCATCTACCTTTTACAGTTAGGTCTTTTGGACTTTCTGCTTCTAAAAAAATTTGTTAAAAAGTACTTGATACATAAAGCTCTTTATAGTGTAAGAGATTATTTAAATGATGTGATCACTACTGATTCATCTCATAGCTAAAATGTGTTGCAACTACATAGAATTAATCATTTATTTCATTCATCTTTTCTTCTTCCTCTTTAGAATCGTATTCCTTTGATTTTATTTAGTTATTATGACCTGTCCAACACAATGTATATTGTCATACTGGATTAATAAAGATTATTATTTTCATTATTATTATAACCTTTACGTTCCGTATGCAATATTTTAAAGTTGTTGTCGAAGACATGGTTCTCTTCTAAAAGATGTGTTGCAATCGTAAAGTCGGTTTTATTTTTTGATGTTCAGATATCCTAAGTCTGAAATTCCTGCCAGTTTTAAGTACCGCAACTTTACTTATAGGTACCTGATTTATCATCAGGCGAAATTTTATCTTTCGCATTTCTGATGTGCCTACTCACGGTTTTGCAAGCTATCTTTATATTTTTATCAGATGAAAACTTCTAGATTTTTGATACAGGATTGCCTTAATACGTTAAAATTCTGCAATTTTTATGACAATATGTCTCTTATTCAGTTACTGTTAGTATATACTTGAGAAATAGCCTTATTATTCAATCTTTTTCTCAAAATGTTATCGACGAAACATATTTATATTATAAGATATTTATTGATGGAATTCAAACAGTTGAATTTCTAGCATATGAATAAAAGTAGCTATAAACAGCAAAATATTCTGATTTTAATGCTGAACTTTCAACTAACTAAAATCGATTACAAATTATGAATTCTGTTCTATTATTTCATGGTACAATTTTCATTCTAAGAATGGGAATATTTCATTCTAACTATTTGTAAGATATCACTAATGTAAAATATTTTTTTTGGTTGGCTATTCCTTTAGCTAACTGAAGATTTTTCCCACATAAACTCGATGGTTTACTTAATGCGAAAGAGCAGGTTTCACGGCTTTCCGTCTCGAGGATCGAGACATTGGCGTAAAAACCACTCGGAATATTTGATACCACAATTTGAATAAATTCGATTTGCCGCCTAAAATTCAATTTCCCTACGAACACCGAATCCGAAGGCTTTTCGCTTGAGCACATCATAAATAAACATCAAGATTAAATGAACAACGAAAGTGATCCACATTTATTTGAACCGTGAATAGGGATATTGGGGATATTGTATTTTCTATCGATTTTCCGAATGGAACCATCTTATTTTACTGATGTGTATTTGAACTCAGGTCAAAAATATTCCGACTCAGAACGGGACGTTAGACAAAAAAAAAACTCAATCTCAAAAGTCAAAAAATAATATTAATAATTTCTAATTAATACTTGACAATTATTTCGGGGTGTTACCCCATTTACAAAAGTTAAACTCTTTTAACTCTGAACAGTTTAACTCTAACAGTAAACAGTGAACAGTAAACAGTAAACTCTAAACATAAAGCAAAATTTTTTAGAATTTTCTTACAAATACGCATGATGACCTTTCGAAGTACCATTTCGTTATCAAATGCTGAAGTGATACTGCCAACAATTTATACTTAAATTGTGAGAAAATTCTAAATATTGTTTCATTATGGATATTACTTTTCTCCAAGTATAGGTCTCATCAATCATCAAAGTCTAAGCAGTTTTACTTTTAACAATAATTTCATTCAGCAATGTGCTATAAAAAAAATAATGATAAACGAACAATACTCACATTCACATAAAACATTTGAAGGAAACTTATATGGAATATTATAAATTCCAAAGATAGATAACCATTTGCAAATTGGCATCTATGAGATTCCAATTTCGTTAGATGCTAATATAACGAAATGAGATTTGTTAAAAAAATGTACATTTTTTCTTTAATGATTAAATACCATGTTTCATCTTAAATTTCAGCTTCAATGACAAATTATTCAAATATAACTCAAATTGAAAGTCAAATGAAAAATTGTTTGCAAAATGAAAGTCAAAAAATATAACAATATATCACATAATAACAAAAATATCACAGTATAAATGAAGTAATGAAACAATTGTTAAACTAATTCACACATATATTAAAAAGAATACTGCATGACGTACGTTTCGATGAGATTCCCTTTTTCAAATGCTACGTGCAGACTAATGACATTTCTCGAATACATACAATAGGTAAACTTAAATTATGAATACAGAGAAAACAGGTAGATAACAGATGAAAACAGGTAGATGAAAAGATTGAGAAGGGGGCTTGAGGTATGATCGATTTGGCTGTTCAAAAAAAAAATTCGCTGTTTTGCAGTATTCTTTTTAATATACGTGTAAATCAGTTTAACAATTGTTTAATTATGTTTATCGATTTACATCAAGTTTCGGCCCCATCAATTATTAGTATAAACAAGTGTTCATTTCATATACTGTATGTTCAAATTTATATGTTTCAGTCCCAATAGTTTATTCAGTTTCTTTGCATGAAGTAGGAAGTAATACGAAGACATAAAGAAGGTCATTGACTTGTTGCAATATAACATACACCAATGGATCATCTGTGTTGACCACAAAATAATGTATTATGTTTTCTATGTATGTGGGACAGCAGAGCAGGTGAGAACCATTGGGTGCACTCAAAGTGGCCGCCGAGATCTGACCTGAAACCTGGTGATCCAAACATTCTGAATCAGCCACTTGTCGACAGAAAAAATATTATATTTAATTTGCAAATAAAACTTGGTCTCATGAAGCAATTTGTTAAAGCTTTGTTTGCTGAAGGAGACTGTTTTAAGTATATCATTTCGGTATTTCCTAGCTTGTCATATTAGAAGATAAAGGCTGGTGTCTTTGATGGGCAACAGATTCGGAAACTTATTGAAGATAAACGTTTCGTTTCATTGATTAAATGACCGAACTTGAAATGAATGCTTGGTTGGCATTCAAAAGTATTTTCAAGGACTTTCTTGGAAACACACGAACCCAGAATAACGTCGAAATTGTAAAAACTCTTAGAAAGCTTCAATAATCTTGAGTAATTTATATTGTTCCTAGAGTAATTTATCATGACGACTAATCACCAATCTCACATTCACTACGTTCATCACAGAATATACTTATCCTTGATTTTTATGTTATGGAAATTAAATCATTTCTATTATTTCTGCAATCAATCCATTTTTCAGTTACTTCTAAAATAATTGACTGATTTTTTCAGGTAATTGACAATGAAAATTATAACGGAGTTATATTCATTCAGATAAAAAAACATAAAATGTTTTCAAAATTATTCTTTCACCTCAGTATTATTTTTATATAACTAGCTCTGTACTTTCTATGGAATTCAAGCACACGACTAATTTTCATGTTTTGTGGTGAATTCATATTTGATGTCCCACTTTATGGAAATTAGTTTTTCAAATTATACATGAGTTCATTAAATTTCAACTTGAGGATGTTAATTAACCATTTTGAGTTTCCCTGGAGACTATTCTATATCATTGTTGAGATAATGACCGAGTTGTCATTTCATGAAAGTAATGGAGTTCGGTTCGTCGTCTATTTCCCATTGCTTAGTACAAAATATAATTCTCGCTGGGTTAGCTGAAAGCGTGTTTATTCAGTGAAGTGGTTGAACACTCAAGGCTGCTTTAATTCGTATTTTCTAGTAAAATTGTAGAGATATTCCGTCGGAGTTTTTTACTAAGTATAAACAACTTAACTAGAAATACTCAGATTTTAAAATACTCGGGTGAGATATCTCTGTAATTGATACGGAAACGTGAAAATGAATTATTGTTTTGATAACACAGAAATACTCATTTTCTCAATTTCATTCATATTTATATATATGTCGCAATCTGACTGAACGTCATTTAGCATAGTCGTTGAATGGGATATAGCCGACTTTGTAATGTTTGATTAGGGTGACCAACTTAAAAGGTAACTTTCATGAGATAACAAAAATGAGAACATGACATAACACACCTTATTATGATTTCATATTGTATTTCAAGTCTTAAGATAGTCTGAAAATATATAATATTTTTTCAAAAGTAATTTATTAAAATATGGGAGTCTCTGAGACTCCAGATAGTTCTTAACTCAAGTTTTTTTCACCTTGTGAAATGAGGGATTAGGAAAAAAAATAAAAATTTATACTCACAGAATCAGTGTCATTTATTAAAGTAATATAATACTGAGAAACATTACAAGCATAACAACTCGCTTACATTCAATAAAATCTTTACTGGCACGTAGTACCAATAATAGTAGTCAAATTTCTTATATTATTAGGGGAAGAGGGCCATGATGGGGTATCTAAGGAAAATACCAAAAATACAGTTTAATCATTACGTTTATTATGCTTATTTATTTATGGCACAATGCCTTATTAATCTAACTACTATTTGGCATAGTCTTTGGGAGATGTACTTATAGCATTTTTTTAAAATGAATCATTTAATAGGAACTTTCTAAAACCCATCTTGCCTCTTACCATGGGGTAAGATGGGCTAAGCTAATTATTATCACAATAAACACAAATATGAATTTCTTCGGTGTTTGCATCATCCACACCAGCACAATCATTGTGAGCTCAACGTCCACAAAGCTGGCAGCCTACACAACCTTTGATTTTTCAACCGGATGATTTCAGAAAACTATAATTTTCATCATTACGATAGAGACAAATTTTATCTTTATCATCGTCATTTTCCGTCTTGGCTGCAACTGTAGTCTTCTGTTTCTTCTAAGCATTTTTTTGAGCCGAGAATCATTAGGATTGGATACTTTCCTTAGTTTTTCTAAATTCTCCAGCTCATTTTTATAAAGAGTTGAAGTAATGACGGCTGTTTTTCCACTTCAATATTGCTTCCTCTTTTTAGTTTGTTGGGCCAAATATCACTAGGGGATGCATTTTCAAACTAGATATAAGATCGCGGCATACTACACGGATGGGAGATTTAGAAGCAAAAGTAGATCCAGGTTCAGGTTCGGGAGCAGGTTTTTTAGTCACATCAGGTGTGACTTGCTCTGTACATTCGGTGATGAAATCTATTCTAACTGGAGTGCATGATTCTGTTGTAACTTCAGGTCTTGTTGTGACTGGTTCAGGATGGTATGTTGTGGCCGTTGAAGATACAGTCGTGACTACTGTGGTTGAAGGCACAGATGGAACTACCTCATGTTGAGGCCCTTCGGCTTCTGTAACTCTCTGTTGCTCTACACTCGATGAGTTTTCAATGTTTTGTATATCAGTAGTTGCAGCAGATATTAAATCGGCATCCGTAGAATTATTTTCATTAAACGGCCGTATGCCACACTTTCTGAATGCGTTGATTTCTGTCGACGTTGTAGCTGCCTGAATATATGCATTTCCAAATAATTCACTTATCTGAAATACAGTTACCACACGCCCTGGGTGTGACCTCAACCAGGCCGAAACAGCATGGTCTTAATATGTACTGAGTGGTCTCATAAATGCAACACCTACTGGCTGCATTTTATGTATGCAGTGATATGGAAAGCAAAGTATAATAACTCCATTTTTACGTGCCAGATCAATTACTTCCAAATTTTGAGTGTGACTTACATGCCCATCTAGAAGCAGCAATACATGATAAGTAGGAGTAGCTCCGGAGAATCCTATGAACTTTTTGAACAGAGTCAAAAATATTTCAGTAGTTATCCAGCTTCGAGCATTGCAAACACCTTCAGTACCTGTTGGGGCGTGATCTAACAATTCTGGTTTCATTCGTTGTCTCGGAAAAATCATCAGTGGAGGCATGTAGATTCCAGCAGCGTTAAAACATATTTCTACTGTAATAGTCTGGCCGCGTTCTGAAGATGATAACGAGCCTACATGTTTTCTTCATTTCATGGCCAATATTTTGCTCTTAGTTTTAGATACAACGGAGATATCAGTTTCGTCATAATTATATATTTTGTCAGGAGTTGATTTATCCTTGTCATAAATCTCTCGAAGCAACTGGTAGAATTTCCTAACGGCCAGTTTTTCAAAACTCAATGCTCTAGCTGCTGAATTGGTTCGGGTTTACGAATGGATATATCTGGATGTCGCCTTAAGAAACCTTTGAGCCAATCAACCCCTGCCATCTGCTTGTCAGTATAAAAATTGGGCGCCTTACCATTTCTCACAGTCAGTTGATATGCTAGACGTCTCAGATCGAGAGTTGTCAGCCCAAAAAGACGTTCTTCCATATGTTTCAGATATGCCACAATCGTCTTCTTCTTTTGTTGTAAATATAGGTTCTTTAGAGCCCAAAGATACACCAATTGTAACTTCACCTTCTTCTCTCATTTTCTTAACATATCGCTCCAAAGTAGTCTGAGGCACTCCGTATTCAGAAGCGGCTTTTCTGTAGACCATTTCTTTACTTAATACTTCATCTAAAGCTGTTTTCATAGAAATTGTTGACCACTCTCCTCTTTTAGTTTTTTCTTGTATGAACGTACCATTGTTTTACCTGAAAAGTAAAATCGTACCTATTTATGAACATAGATAATTAGATCGACGAGACACTCAAAGTGATTTTCGTTTGTAAACAAAAAACGCGTGCACTCCCACTCACAGTTTCTTTCGCGATGACGGTTGATCGAATATGGCTTCCTATTGGCTTATTGCTTTCTGTTCGCAAGAGTCCAGTTTCTTGTATGTGTGCGTGACCCCGTATTACCCCGTTATAATCAAAATCGTATTTTTCTGATATTTTATGTTTATGTAAAGCTGTTATTTGAGTTTTTGCATATTTATGCTCTTTAATTCTTTCTTCGAGATTCTGTGATGTTTGTCCTATATATCTTCCACTGAAATTATTACCTGGTGTGATATAAACAGTATGAGTTTTTTCTGAATTACTGGTTCACTCTTTAATTTGGTACATATTTGTTTGATTTGATTTTTGGAAGTATGCGCTATTATTAAATTAAAAGGTTTTAATATTTTAGCAAGGTTTGTACTCAATTTTGGAATATATGGTAGGGGAATGTAATTATTTTCGTAAAATTTTTCTTTTCTTTTAATGTCATATAATTTTGAATATTATATAATTTAGGAATTCTGTTTTTCATGATTTTGTTGATCAAATTTAGTGGTTAATTATTTTTCATGAGAAGGGTGCGCCCTTCTCAAGTGTTAAACACGATGATGTTAATTTTAGTGATCTAGTTATGGATCATATAAGGTCATTTCGTGGAAGAAAAACCCATTACAGCTTGCAAGATAGCTCCAAACATTATTTACCAGAAGAGTTGAATGTTAAAAAATGTATATGTTCGAAGACAAAAATCAACTATCCTATGAAACCTATCGATCTATATTCGTTAATCACTTTGATATAGGATTTGGATATCCAAGAAGTGATACATGCAGTACATGTGATGAATTTCTGGCTAAGACAAAAGCTCTCAAATTGAATTTGAAGAATGCCAATGAGCTCGAAGAAAGTAATATTGAAAAAGAAGTTAAAAGGTTAGAAATTGAAAATAAATCACATAATACTAAGGCAAGTGTTTTCTATCATAGTGTAAAAAGCAGACTAGGATTTCGTGTCAGTCATCCTCTATGATGGAAGCTATTGCAATGGACTTTCAAAAAAATTCAAGTATGCCCAACATTACCACAAATGACGTTTATTATAAAAGACAACTAACCTTAAATCTTTCTAATATCCATGTCCAACTGTCTACGTCTAAATCATATTTATTTTGTTACCCAAAAACAATGGCAAAAAAACGATCTAATGAAGTATGTTCCTTTCTTCGTCACTATACCTTTAGTATGCTTGATATAAATACTCGAGAACTGGTGATATTATGAAATTCTTGCGGTGAGCGAAATAAAAACTATACCGTGTTTCGTTTTATACATTATGTTGTGCACAATACAAAGCGTTTTTATGTCATCAAAATAATATTTCCCATTCGCTTGCACTCATACTTAGAATGTGACCGAAATATGGGTTGCATAAACCAGAAATCACCCTGCGAAACACCTGATGACTAGGTAAAAGTGATTCGTGAAGCTAAACAGAAGCCACCTCCCTTTCAAGTGACTGAAGTTGATCAATCACTTCTCAGACAATGGACAATATTTTTGTCACCTATGTATAAGAAGGCATGCCCTTTCTTATCCGGACCTATAAGAGAAATCAGGTTTGAAACGGATCATCCTAAATTAATTTTTCATAGAGAACATTGCAATTCCGCTTGGACGTCATCTGTACTCATGGACCTCAAAAAACTTTGAAGAACTCCTCGCATACCGTTGGTGTCTCAGAGTTTTTACTGCCAGAACAGTCATATAATGAGAGCCTACCAGTTTCAAAGGCAAAATTCATGGATATCCAGGCCTTGTCGAAGTTTGTGGACCAAGAGCTGAGCAATATTTCCCACAACTAAAATATAATAATGCTTAAACATTATCGATTTCGCGGATATTGCAATTTTTTTCCTGTATTTTATGACAATTTTGTGAATATTGCATATTTTATTTCTGTATTTTCTGACTTTGTTGTTTATTTCTCTTAACTCAATAAATACAACCAAGAAGGGTTTTTTTGTACTGTAAACTCAAAACAAATATGTTTTCTTTATATATTATATATTTCCGTTTTATTTCAGGCTTTAATGTACCTTTTTTTAATGACCAAAATGTTTATTTAACAAATTTTCAGTTCATTGACTTAGTGACATTGCATGTTTTTCCCCTGTGCCCTGCATATGTAATTCTCGAAAGTCTCAGATATTAATATCAGTCGACATACACATCTAATTAGACATAACGTATAATTCTGAAATATTATAGCTGGTTTGGTTTGATTTTCATCCAACTAATTGTAGTCCTCTTTTGATACATGCAAAATTTCATATTCATACTTCGAAATTTTGCGTTCATTGAATCCGAGCATACAATTCAGAAATCAGCCGAAATAATCAGGTTATTACAAAAATTCGGTGAATAAGTTAATTTTTCTCTTGTTTCACAAGTTCACGAATATACCTATCTAACTTCACCTCTCGTTGAAAGAGCTTTTTCTACAAGACCGTCTATGACAAAAGTTAATATTTTTGTACACAATCTATGAAATGCATATGAAGACGATCGTAATATACATAAAGTTGTGATGGATTGATATATATTTCTCTGTTTGTTACTTGAATAATTAGTTAATGCAGTGGTTCCCATTATGACAAACTTTCATGTAGTAAGGGCAAAATCAGTTCAATCGGTGCACTACCTCTCATTATTGTAAGTTTCCTTTCAATAAACATCAAAAAGTGCAACTATACAAACCAGATCAAAGAACACAAAAACATCAAAGCACTGTACCCTGATGCGAGTGAAGTCAACAAAACATTATTTTCACTCTGATGGAGATATTCCTGAATCTAGTTCATTGTAAAAGAAAAGCTATCTTGTGATAATGGGTGAAATCCCAAACGATTTTTCCTCTGTGAGTTATTTTGAAAAGTAGAACTCCCTGGTTTGAGAGTCATGAACAAATTCATTCGAAATGAAGAGAAACATGAGAATTATAATTAGAATTACAAGATATATATATATATATATATATATATATATATATATATATATTATATATATATATATATATATATATATATATATATATATATATATATATATATATATATATATATATATATATATATATATATATATATATATATATATATATATATATATATATATATATATATATATATATATATATATATATATTCTTCGAACTCCATGAATATAATGTGAGATCATAATAAATCCTATTATGAAACTTTCATTCGGAATATCGAAATGATTCGAATGAAACTTTCATGGAGCTGTTTGCAAAGTGTTGCTAATGAAAGCATTTACTTTTACTATCAGAATTCTGAAGTTAATATTCAGAGCATTTCGAAAAACATCGAAATTATTGAAAATTATGTACTCTGCGCTATCATCCTATTATGAGAATCATCAGTGGTGTGCATCTCTATCCCTTCAAAACGCAGGATAAAGTCAGGATATTCTCACTCATTCTCCTTCCATGGTAGAGTGTTTTCGGCTTTACAACCATACTGTTGAGTTGAGTATTTACCCATATCTACTCTTTCATCAGAACTGAAATTAGCACTCGTTACACCAACCTTTGAAAGAAGCAATGAACATATCGCTCAAATTATCGTCCGGTCGTAGTTTTATCCGTGTTTTCTAAGGTTTTGAGAAAACATTTATTTCACGCTTTTTGTCTTTTCTGGATGTTTTCGATATTTTATTGAAGAGACAAAGAGACTGCGATCACCGCAGTCGTTCATTTGACACGGTTAATTATAATGGTCTGTTTTATAAGTTGGAGAACTACGGAGTTCAGGGAAATCATAAACTGCATTAAATCCTATCTTGGTGATAGATCACAAAGAGTATGTCTTTGTTGAAATGCCGGAATAATCACATCCGAACCCAGAAATGTAAAATCTGGTGTTACACAGGCAGAACCTTGGGACCAATATTCTTTTTAATATCTATTAACGACCTAGTGAGCTGCCTGGAGTAGCCGAGTCGAAGTGTTACGCTTTTTGCGGAACCACTAGTTTTTGAGCGTAAGTTGTTTTGATGGAGAGACAATGGACTGGTCCTCAACGAAACGAAAACAGAAATAATAAAATTCACTCCAAAAAGAAGCAGTATCAAACTCTTGTCGACCAATTCGTGGACAAGCTGGTTTTATTCGAACGTCACCTGCAGCCAAATTTCTGGGTGTCGTTGTGGATGATAGTATATCCTGGAATATTTCATTTTTTCTACACCTCGCTTGCCTCGAGATGCTACGCCATTAAATGTCTTAGGGATTATGTTGTTGGGGAAGCTAATAGTACAAATATCCTCAGAGTATTCAAAATGCAATAGCTAATAATTCGTTGGCTATTCCTAATAGAGAATCTTGCAGACCTGATTTCAAGGACAACTTGTTGACCTTTCCATCTCTATAGATTCTGCTGAGTTTATTGTTTGTTGAAAAACATCACTCAGTTACCCCAACGAGGTCAGTTATCTGTCTACAGAAATTGTTCTTCCAACAACCTAAAAGAATGTTCCGTTCTTTAGGCTAAACCAGTCTCAGGGAACTTCGTTCTCTCGCTTTGAAACTAGATAATGAACTGCCTGTTGATATGCGTGATATTTCCAATATTTATATCTACAAACGCAAAATAAATGAAATCTGTGAACGACATACTGTGATACTTTAATTATCGTGTTTTATGTTGTCTAATGTTTATTTATAAATTCATGTTCTGTGAGCTCTTCTTTATGACAATATCCGATACTCTTATGTAAGTCTGCAGGATATAAAATTGTTATTATTATTAATATTATACAAGATGGCAGGTTTTGTAGAGATTTCACCTAATCGCCTCAGAGTTTTATGTAGTGAATGGTCCCTGTTCTCATCGCTTCGTTTCGTAATGTAACTAGTTCGAAGTTCATGGGTAGTATATTATTAATATTATACAAGATGGCAGGTTTTGTAGAGATTTCACCTAATCGCCTCAGAGTTTTATGTAGTGAATGGTCCCTGTTCTCATCGCTTCGTTTCGTAATGTAACTAGTTCGAAGTTCATGGGTATTTCCTGTGAAATTCGTAGTAACTATGAACTAATTGGACTAGTGTTAGACGAACTGTTAGTCTAATCTGAAATTTGTATTCCAAATATCCAAACAATTCGATTAAAAACTTTCAGGGAACAATTTGTAAAAGTGTTGTCAAAGCAAACACAAACTATCAATTTCCGAGAAGTATTTAGCGCAATTCGAAGAACATCGAATTCCATGGAAGAATCATTCAGCGATGTTTATTATCTCATCATATTATGGAAATCATCAGTGGTCAGCATCCAAACAATCTAGTCCAGAAGAGTTCGATAAGTACATCGAAAGTCGATTATTGGATGTATGTGAACGTTTTATTCTGAGTAGAGATTTTCATTTTCAAGAAAATTTAATATTTGATTATTCGAGAAACCTTGATTTGAAAGCAATCAACATTTTCCTGGAAAAAGGCGAATTATATATTTTGTTATCAAAAGTAGAAATTGAGACTAGGGTTCGGGTCAACATAAGATAAAGAAAACGTCAACCCTATAATTCATCCAGAAAGCACTTAACATTTCAAATAGGAAACAAGTCATCTGAAAATATTGTCACAGCTTTTTGGAAGACAGTCGAAACGTCTGCTAATCTGAAGCAAATATAATACCCTTTTATTTCATATTGCATTTACATGACATCGAAATATTTGATCACGATATTCTAGAAAAAGGGCTAACGTTAAAAACTGGACAGAATTCCACAAAACCTTGATGGCAGTATTTTCATTCCAATACTGTTGTTGTTGAGATGTTTGAAAGTCTTGGCGGCGAACAATATAATTATAGTAAAACTGATAGTTTTCTAAGAAATACATTTATAGAAAATTCTTGTTGCTCAAATCAAAATCAATCGAGAGATATATTCAATTGCTCCATATATTGAGTTTGCTCCGACTTCTTTTGCATTATATATATATATATATATATATATATATATATATATATATATATATATATATATATATATATATATATATATATATATATATATATATATATATATATATATATATATATATATATATATATATATATATATATATATATATATATATATATAGCTATGTGATCGTTTACGAGGAATAAATGTTAGGAAATACCGATATCGATGCCACACCTGAAGGAAGTGCAAGTTTTGTTCTGCAAGGAACTCGTCAGTTGCACCGCATTTAGAAATATATATCAGAAGAATAGGCCTTTGAAATACGGGAAGAGTGCCGAGCGTATCACAAACTCAACCTATTGGCATTTGAGGGCACCATATAGATAATATTTGTCTTTGTCTAGAAATTGTCTAGAATAAATAATTCTAGAAATAGAATTGCCAAACTCACATAAGAAGATGCTTGGAGATAAAAATAGTTACCTCACTTTGAGGGTCGTGCGTGGTGCAACTGACGGGTACCTTGCCGAACGAAACAGCCGTCTTGTACCTCCATCAGGTGAGGCATCAATTTGAATATTTCTCTAATATTTATCTCTCAAAAGATAGTGGAGGTTACATGTGGATCGTACATGTTCACATAGCTAGCTCTAGCTACTATAACATTCTCTCGATAAATTTGAGTTTTTGGATTGAATGTTCGAGTATTTATTTTCTTATATATATATATATATATATATATATATATATATATATATATATATATATATATATATATATATATATATATAGCTGACCCATATAAGCTCCATACGCCCATTCATTTTTATCTGAATATTTTTCAAAAAATCGAAAAGACATGGTCTGCTATTTGTGCTACGCTATCTTGTTTCTAATATTTATCCCCTGTGGAGCCAAAAATTTACTTACGAAGGGACTGCAATACTTCCTGTTATTCAAAATCAGTCGAAGTATCAAAAAATGTTTATAGTAACACGTTTTATGTATTGAAAGTAATTAACCTGTCCGTTCTATAGTTGAACGGCATGTACTTAATTTCGTAGCAAGTAGTTGTCCCATATATCTCATCCTTAATTATATGAGATATTTGCTGGATATAAGTCAAAAAATGTTTCTTTTCATATCATTTTAAAAAAAAAACTCTAAATTTAAGAAAACTATGTATTCGTCTTTATAATCAAATATACCACGTGCTATGTTAGTAACGTGTATGTTAGTCTATTCAAACTTACCAAGAGTTTATATTAAATTGAATTTTATTCCTGATAGTTCTGAACTAACCGAAATGTGTGATAAGATATTCAGTTTTATTGCATCCTTTTCTTGAGACTCATTAACTATTTCTTATATTATCAATAAATTATTCTCAAATTTTCTAATTTAACACGCAATTTTCCAAATTTTTTGTCTAACAAAAACAAACACAACAACGAAAAAATAGTAAAATCTGTCCAGCCGTTCACTTTACATTTAAGTTAGAAAAAGTTTGTATGGAAAAAAGAAATGGGTTGTTTTTAGGGTTTTCCCGGCATTTATTCGAATTTTTCTCACCGTAAAAACCATTCATGACTTCAACGAACATTTTGAAAGAAGTATCGGCAAAATTGGTCCAGGCGTTGTTGAGTTATGCGCTTACCAACACATTTTGCGATAAATTTTTATATTATATATATATATATATATATATATATATATATATATTTAACTATATATAATTTTTTTATTTTCTTTGATATTATCACAAAAATATTGTGTTCAAATAAAATAACTTCGACTTATAATAACTTTTTTTCTGAGCTCAAATCAAAAATCGCTGACATAAAAGCGATATTTCACATAACTTTGATAATTCTTTGTATGTGATTCGCATTTGAAGATTGCCCATAAAAGAATAACATTGACTGAAATAGAATGATTGATTTTTATTTCATTTGATATATCCAATTCAATTTTATATTATACTTTTTATAGTGAATCTAGTCTAGTATACTGTATTATGACTATTCTATTATATATATATATATATATATATATATATATATATATATATATATATATATATATATATATATATTATGAATGAATCTTCCTTCGAACTCAATCTATAAATGAACTTCGAATATACAACTTAGATTCAACTTCATTATGAAGTTACTAAAAGTTTTCTCATAACATCTCATTATACAGATTTTCTCTGTTCATAGCCGGCTCGCACTATTTGATAGTGAATATGCAACTGATCCGAAATTGTCTAACCCTCCTCATTGTTATTAACATAGTTATTAGCTGTAGACAATAAATCTAGATTCCACCTGAAATTCATAGCACATAAGAAATGCGCTTACCAGCAATTTACCATATTAATTGAATTCAATCATGGCATGTATTACAGTATCAAGTAAAATGGTAATTGGATCTTCTGTTCTTCACTGATTATTGTGGGATTACTAGTATATTGTCTTGAGATGTAGAGGTTATATTTGTCCATTGACACTAGTAGTGAACAGAAACATGAAATATTAACTGAACAATTCAATAGTTGTACAATGAGGTATTCATTGATTTTTCACATCAACTACGAATTGAATTGAAAATTAATCACGAAGCAAAAATTTTGGAATGTTATTTGTATACTTATTATACTCAATACCAGTTCTTTTTTTGAATTATTTCTGAAAAAATCATAAAACGTCCAATAAATCAGCTCAAGAAAGGTCCATGGTAATTTTCTTTGCAATATATTGGTACATCAGATTCAATCACTGATTAGTGAAACCTCCCTTGAGAGATTAATCAATTTTTCTCACGTAGGTATTTATCTAAAATATTGAATAATACAGCTTGTAAAATACATTTTCTACTACTTCTACATCTACTACTTCATATCAAATGCTGAATTAACAATAACTGTCAACAATCATTCAGAATTCGATGAAGAAGTAGTTTTTCGAAACGCGTCATGCGTATTTATTAAATTATGAAAAAATTCGAAATATTGTTTCATTATGAATATATTGTGCTGGATTTCTAGCAACATAATTCAACTTTATCTTCTTCAGAAAAATAATTAACACTATTCTGTTGATTACATACTTTTTCGCAACAATCGCGACGTACGTTTCACCATTATGAGTGCTTCTTCAGGTGACCTCGCAGTTGCAGTATGCAGCAATATTCATTGAGATTCCGAATACACTGATTAATTATTATATAATCAAAGAGTATAAGAGAAGGATAAGTTCAATCAGAATTTTGTTTTAGGTACACCTGTGTTTATCATTATTTATTACATTTCAATTGAAATATCCCGCAATAATTACACTGTGAAACAATGAAATTGTCGGTTTCAAAATTAGTCCTATCCTTTGTCCTCTCAAATGTTTACTGAATGCAAAAACGACCATTAACAGAACCGACTAGCTCTAGTTTTAGATATACAAGCTACTCTTTATGTTTCATAAATTCTTTTTTTTTCAATTTGCGAAAAAATTTGTTCATCGAAATTGGTGAATTGTTAATTGTCAAAATACACATTGATTTCATTCTTGAAATTATATTTTGGCTCCCAGAAGATGACTTAGTGTGATAATATTGCGGTAACAGTGAAATTTGTTGAATTTTGTGCATATCGTCTTTTTTTGGAGTGTTTTGAAGAGAGGAATCAACATACTGCGGAAATGTGTAAATTTAGTTGATAATTTTTGTTACATTTGTGGCGAAATAACGTTTGCCCTGCATAAACGCAATTTGACGCCTCTTGTGAAGACTGCATATCATTATTTTGGTATGAAGTTAGAAAACGAAATTCAGCCCTCGACTCCATTTTGGAACACGAATTGCATCACATGTGTTGCAATTCGTGTTCAGTTATATTACGAGAATGGCTGAAAAATGAAAAACGATCCTTGGCTTTTCTTGGGCCTATGATTTTGCGGGAGCCCACTAAACACATAGACGAAAAATAAAAGCAGGATTGCCAATGAAAAAAATGAAAACTCTTAATTACCCGAATCTTCCATCAGCTACTCTACCCATTCCACATTCAGACAGTTTACCAGTTCCTATAACACCTCAGACTTATGAGTTGGATACAGAAGATGAAAACAGTTTGGAAGGATAACTCAACGAACCTAGGTCGTTGGCTCAAAATTTGAGCCAATCGGGGTTGAGTGATCTCATTTGAGATTCTTCTTCCACCCTTATGTATCAAGCTGGGCTTAATTGAGAATTTTGTCATAGCCATCAACCGAGAAAGCCAAGCTTTGAAGAACCTGAGTGATGGAAAGATCAAGATAGGCATCCTTGTCGGGCAACAAATACGTCAACTTGTGAATGAAGGACATTGAATTTGATTTAGTTTTGTAAGGGAAGGAAGAGAAAGCTTGGGGAGCTTTCAAGGATATACATGGATTTTCCGAGAACAAAGTGGTTTCCAAGTGGTTACCGAACTCCTACAAGAATACCACCAACTCGGCTGCAATATGTCCCTAAAAATCCATTTTCTCCACTTGAATCTACATTTCTTACATCAAGATATTTCTGAGATATATCGAAGATACAAGGACCGCTGCAATGAGCCATGCTTGTAGATGACTGCTGGTTTGAAATGGTGGTAGAGATGCTCAAGGGGGCATTTAAAAGTGGAAAGGTAAAAGATGGCGATGGAAGAAATAAGTTAATTCTTCGTAGATCTAAACATCTGGCAAGTGTTTTTTCAAGGAATTTTGGATTCATAATCTTTAACGATAGTGCAATTACCCTTCAAATATTGATAGCATATATAATTTATAATAACCAATTTCTTAGAAAATATAATTTTCATCAATTACATATCAAAAATTGTAGTGCTAATAAATTTTTTCTTTGTCGTATTCGTTTTCTTCAACTCAACATTAGTGAGAATGGACTCATAAACTGAAGAAAACGTTCAAATTTTTTTTCGCTGTGTTATTTATGTGAATAATGCGGAAACACTTTATATTTCGAAAATCTCCATTTCTTATTGTTTCATTGAAAAGGTTGAAAAACTGAACGAATCCCAAGTCATTAGTTCAAAAAAATATCAAAGCATCTAAGATAATTTTTTCAATATTTCGAATTGAAAATATTTGTGATTAATTACATTTTTTACAAGAGTTACGAGTATGAGTTCTTACATTAATTACCTATGATCATTACGTTGGATCTCTAAATATCTTATTATTTACTCATTATCTTCATGGTGTTCGAAATTTTCAACAGTATAATTCAAAGCAGTGCCCATCCAACTCAAGGCAAAATATGAAAACTTGGACTTTTATATCTTTATCTCATAAAACAATTCATACAAAAATGACACAACGAATGCTCATTGGGAAAAATAACAAAATATGAGCCATTTAAATAAGTTTGTATCCTTAATTCGGAAAAAGAACAAAACATACAAGACCATCGAAATTTTATTACATCTCCTCCACATTCCCTGAATGTGGAAAACGGAACGCCAAAGGAAGCAAAAATGCGAGACAACGGAAGGAATTACTCGAAATTGACAAATAACGACGACCTCTATGTTTACAGTGGCATCCTGTTCAAACGAAGAACACTTGAAGTTGAGAAAATACGTCGCAATTCCATAGAAACTCACGACGGCATCCAAGTTTTCATATCAGTTAGCTCGATCCTACCCTTGGAAATTTTCCCCAATCTCTTTTTCCCGATCAGTCGAAATTAACTCTTATCTCGCATATATTTGCGGGGGATGTTTGTCTTAGTATTCATCTTAGACATTCTAATTCTTGTAAGGACGGATAAGATTCGTTGGAGGAAATAAAGCTAAAGGCGCATTTGATACTGTTGAAATAATTCGAGGTTAGTCGTTATGTCAACATCTAGTTTGATTTATGTCAATTAGAAAATCTATTGTTATGGTACATAGTTTTGATTTGACTCTTGTTTATTTTCAATGAAGATTATTATGGAATATTTTTTTAATTATTTTGATTCAACCATTTTTCAAAATATTCTGACAATTTTTTTTATCATTTTAAATATCAGAATGTGGGTCAATCATCTTTCGATTCACATATTTCAGGCGAAATTACCATATAAGTGATAACACTACACAATTTTTCAGTTGTTTCATAGGAAGTTAAACTTGACTGCTCTACTTTGATTGAAAGAAACAATTTTCAGTCATTTATTATCTGCAGATATTCTTTGCTACTACCTATAAGTACAATTTCTTCTTTATATAAATGTACGTTTTTGAAAGGTTTAGCTTCTTTTTAAATATATGGAAACATTCCCAATACGTAACAATGTAACAGAACAAATCATAATTTTTCGCGTGTTTCAGGAACTTATTGCTGAAGATCTATGAGAATAATTGCAAATAATGAATGCGGAAGTTCAGAGATGAGAAATATTGAATGTTAATTTGAACTTCACAGAAAATACTGTACGAGTGTATCTATATATTTATCTTTATATATAATATATATATATATATATATATATATATATATATATATATATATATATATATATATATATATATATATATATATATATATATATATATATATATATATATATATATATATATATATATTATATATATATATATATATATATATATATATATATATATTCGTATATATTTGTCATATTTGTTTTATAAGTTTATTCGCATCATCAGGCTAGAGGGAGTAGACCACATTGGTCAAGTATGAACATGTCAATTTATGTTGTTGAATAACAATGGACTAGTACAAATACTTAATAAATTTTCTAAATGAATAAAATTATTGACTTTATTCTAAAATAAATAACTATAAATTTTCACTGTAGTTTTCACAAATTCACATGTCAGACATGATGGAAATTTGACAAGTGTAGTCCTTAATTTTTATATATATTGTTATAAAGTGGATATGGAGATTTAATGAGTCTTTGTTTCTCAGATTAATGATGTTTTTTATTTCAGTTCTTAATGAGTCTGGGTTGGTTATAATATCTGAATACTATGAAGAATTGATTCAGACTCAACCGCTAAAATAAATTTTGATATGCTTGTTTAGAGTTGGATAATATTAAATTTGAAGCCTATATAATATATGTTTGTAAAATTGATACTGGTGGCTATAATCGTGAATAGTTGATTGAGATTAGATACAACTAAGTTTTTTTGTAGTTTTAAGTTTTTAATTTTCTTGTTGATGACAAGAGATTTTTTGTTCCTTGTATAATCCACCTGGTGAAATATACTGCAGAATGTGATCTAGTGAGACTGGACTGAGAGAAGTTCTCACATATAGTCCTTCAAAACTGATCAAATTATTCCATAATAAAATAAAAATAGCCCAAAAATGTATTTAAGGATACACACAATTAACGATACAATCATTATTTACTTAACGCACAAAACATCCCATAGAATTGAAATTCAAATCAAATGTCGTCTACAAAATTCCTTGTCAAAATTGCGATTCTGTATATATAGGTCAAACATCCAAAAATCTTCATTCAAGAATCATTTCTCATAAAAGTGATTGCCGAAATAACAACAAGACGAATTCCTCTGCATTAACCCAACACGTACAAGCCACTGGTCATAATATGAATTACAATGCCACAAAAATTTTAGATCACGCAAACAATTACAACAAACGCCTTTTCCTAGAAATGGTTCATATTGAAAAGACAGGAAATTGTATTAACAAAAAATCTGATACAGATAATTTAAGCAATATATACATAAATCCCATAGGTTCTTCTGATTAATGGCTCATATTCGGATATCCTATTCACCGAAAAATCCATTCTAAATACATAAAACAAATTCATTCTCTTTTCGTTAGTCATAAAACTTCGGCCAACGTTATGCATTTTAAGAAACGCCCTTAAAAACATCTGGGAACACTCCACTTGAAAAGCCAAATTGAGAAAAACAGTCATTGTCGTCGCTTCCTTCAACTATCTAGCACGTAGAATGCAGTAACATTCCAACCCAATGCATTTGGGAACACTTGTACTTATTTTCAAAATTCGAAAAACTAATGTACTTTCGGACTAACTTCACAGTAATTGTAAGAAAAAACTTTTTATATAAAGCAAGGCACTATGCCTTGCTATATAAACTGTTAATTTTTGTACTATTTTAGCCCTGAAGAAGAAAATAAACATTTTCGAAAGTTCGGAAAATACTAAAGAGGTAACTGATTTTCCTGTCCTATACTGCAATCCCAATTAAACACTGAAAAAAATATATATATATATATATATATATATATATATATATATATATATATATATATATATATATATTACATATATTTATATATACAGGGATGTCTTCAAAAAAGTGTATTCTCTGTATTATTATGTTGCTCCACTTTATTATTTCTTTTCCTTCTTCAGGAGCATCTGTAAAAGGGGACGTTATGAAGTGAAATTCACACAGATGAAAGTTATGTTAGTCTTACCATTTCAGGATTTTTTGGAATATAATATATAATACAATATAATAAGTCTTCATTTCATTTAATTTTTATTCTCCTAGAGGTAAAACACCCCATATTACCTAATATTATAATAAAAACGTTTAAAACTAATAATCAAGACAGGGAATAATAATAATGAATAATTGGTAATAATAATATAATAAATATACATGAAAATATATATGGTGATATGGCACTATTCCAATATTACCACCCTTCGATCCGATCCTTATATTGTAAGATTAACATTATTTTTATCTGGGTAATTCATTTTATTATGTCCCTTGTTACAGCAAACAGAAGTGCGCTTCATCGCTAAACAAAATTCGATTATGAGAATCGGGAACAACGGCAATCTCGTTTTGGTAAAATTGCAATATTTGCAAGCGTTTTTCAGGCGTGAGTCTATTCATGATGAATTGCCAAAACAAACTGAGAATAAATCACTTCTCAGCTGTTGAATCGGTCGCCATCTTCAACAGTAATGCCACCTCAAAGTTCTATACCTCTAAAAAAAACACCCGTTTCAAACTCACATACACTGTGAAAAAAATGTTCATCCTGAAAAATAAATTTCAGGATGAACTCATCAAAATATCAAATCTGACAGCTCTTCTAAAAAAGCTGATTAATTATAATAATATATAGGCAGGATTAAAATCAATAGACTCAATATATCTCGGTGAATATCCATAGTAACTCAGTTTCAAATTCTCAATATACCAGTAGAAACAGGAGATACGAGTACATGTCAATAATTTCCAATCCTCCCAACAACGAGAGTCGTTCTTCAACTAACGCTGGGTTAAATTTGAGTATAAAGTGAAGGATTGCCGGCTCAGCTGCCATGTCTACTATTATTTGCGTTGTAATATTTCCTAATGTGTATTGTGTCAATTTCCATATAATACGTATTTCAACATACATATGTATATTAAACCAGATATTGAATGTGAGGGAGTTCATGTTTACATAATGCTCGCTGAATTGATGCTTGTATTTCATTATTAAGATTTAAGGTCATATTGATCATCAAAATTTCAAAGAAATCAATGGTTGCTACAGAACATTTCATAAATATTACACAGGGGTTGAAAAGTTACCCCTTTAGTAATTGAAAAATCCCAAAATTGGAATAATCCAGGTTTGAAAAGTATGTGTAATGAAAAATTCTGATTGTGGGTCACGTTAAGGAGAAATCATTCGGAAATAAAGGACGAGAGTTGAATATTATTTTTACATTTAATTTTTTAGCGGTCATCAGACTGGGACGAATAGTTTAACTGCTGTTTCGAACGCGAATTGTGAATTAGTCATAAATGTAATAACACAAAATGAGAAACATTTATATAAAATTTACATTATAAAGGAATAACATGAGTAAAATACATGAAATTGTATCATGGAAAATTGTGGAATTCTGCGAAATATTTTTGATTATATTATACAAATTTATAAAAAACGAAAGTGTTTGATTATTGAATATAGTGAATGCAACTACAGATTGCTGTTAGAGTACCATATTAGCCACATATTCCATCGACAACATTTTTACCTGTTATTTGTAGGTCAATATTAGAAGAGACCATGTTGTGCAAGGTTTGAACCACTTTTTCATTTGTTAATGCAAGAAGAAATTAAATAGTACTACATTTTTCACAAACTTTCTATCCGTTTTTCTATTTGAATTTGTGAAATGGATTCTCTGAAGTACCTGAATTCATTTCAAAAGTTTATGTGTATAAATATGTAGCGAAACTAAATAGTCTCTTGAATAATTCAAGAATTTACTTATGAATCAAAAATTACGGAAACGTGCTACAAATTTTTAAACGAAATTCATAACCTAAAATATCTAGTTATAGGTCGATATGTTAAGTACAGAATGAAATACAATAAGAGAAAATATTTTCATCAGGGAGTGTATAAAATCATCGTGACTTATTTGATGTATAAATCTTTGTATCTTAAACTGGATTTTTAGGAACATAGTTCACTCTGTGGAACAGATCTGAATGTAGTTGTTCGAGAGCGAACTAATAAAGATTAGTGACTGAACCACTTTAAAAATATTTCACCTAATAAACACATTACACTACTTAAATAACACATGGGATTGCTTTGAAATAATATTTGAAATACCGAAAATTCGATGATAAAATATGTCTATAGGATCGATCTATAGGTCTAATTAGAAGAAAGGACATCGTTGAAAATATATAGAAAAATACCAATTGCCAAAGTGTACCTAGCAATTGCACAGTTTCTCCAACAACAATCGTTCTAGAAGCCCTTCTTCGAGATTGTCAGAAACACAAACAGAAACCATAGTTGGATGGACATTATGTTACGAGGTTTGTTCAAAGGAAAAGGTGAATTTTGAATTTTTTCGAGAAGTATTTATTTATTCATCAATATCGATTTTGTGCCCTTCCAAGTAATCTCCCTCTAATAAAATGTACTTTTTCCGGTTTATTTTATTCTATGGAAGTGCACTCTTCAATCCAGAAAGTCATTATAAAATGTTCTTTTCGGTATGGCCATCAACACTTTCTTCTACTCCAACTTTATCTCATCAATTAAGGCAGAACCCTTTTTTTTAATGGTCTCTTCAGTTTTGGGAATAGAAAAAGGTCGTAGGGAGCTATTTCTGGTGGTTGAGGCAAGATTTCGGTGTTGGTTTTGACCAAAATCACAAACAAGCATTGATGTGTGAGCTGATGCATTATCGGGATGCGGAATCCATGATTTGTTTTTCTACAATTCCGATCGTTTGAGCCGTATTGCTTCACTCAAACATTGCATAACTTCCTCGTAGTGTTCCATAATAACCGAACGACCTGTCTGTAAGAGCCTATGGTGCATTACTTCGTTGTAGTCGAAGAAACGGTCGGCAAAAGCTTCACATTTGATAGAACTTGGCGTGCGTGTTTCGGTCTGGGCTCCTCTAACAGTTTTCATTGGGATTATTGGGCCTTGGTTTCAACGTCATAACCACATGCCTACGTTTCGTCATCAGTTATGACCTTTAATCAAATCTGGACCGTCCCTGACGTCATTCAACTCCTGAGCGATACTAATGCAACGATGATTTAGCTCAAAATTTCGCAATATCCGAACAAACGTCGCTGTCACACGTGTCATACCGAAAACATCCGAGAAAATGGCATGGCATGAGCCGTTTGATATGCTAACATCCTCTGCAACTTTCCTTATACTGAATTGACGATTCTCCAAAATCATTTTCTTCACTGTTTCGATCTTTTTATCGGTTGTTGACGTGGTTGCAACTCCAGAACTCTTCTGTAATCAACATCTTCTCGGCCTTCTGTAAAGCACTTATAAATACTTTTTTGAGACAAAGTAGACTCGCGGAATACCAGAGTCAACATTTGTTGTGCAATAGAGCTTTAGACAATGGAGCCTTTGGAGCAATAGACACTTCATTTCATTTTTAACGCGAAATTCAATAGAGATTCTTCGATGCATTTTTTTCATAAAAAAAATCGAAGAACACACAAAACGTGACTAACCTTTTCAAGTGTGAATAACAAACTACTTATTCAAAATAGCTGATTATTTCGACATAACAGAACAAAAACGGCTGTTTCGAACGGCAGCTAGGGTTGTATATTTGTAAATTGGTCAAAAATGTAATAACACAAAATGAAAAACGCATAAACGAATAACATTGTTTAAAATACATGAAATTGTATCATGGAAAATTGTGGAATTCAGCTAATTATTTTTGATTATATGATACAAATATATAAAGAAGGATAATGTTTGAATATTAAATATTTTGAATGTAACTGGAGATTGCTGTTAGAGTACTATATTAGCCACAGATTCCATAGCCAACATTTTTACCTGTTATTTGTATATCAATATTAGAAGAGACCATGTGTAACCTTTCAAGTGTCAGTAACAAACTACTAATTTAAAATGACTGATTATTTCAACATAAGAGAACACAAAATTTAGAATGTACACAGCCCACGACAATTCAAAATTCACGGTTTTTTTCGAACAGACCTCCTAGGTAAATCTAATGTTTTTTTTTATTTCAGCCAAACATCTACAATATTTACGAATATTTGATTACGTTTCAACTATGATTTTTTCAAAATTATCGATGTTGAACGCCACAAAGAAGTATGATCTGTGCAGGTTAATAGAGTAAAGTCTAATATATTTCGATTTGCAACAACATTTATTAAAAGGAGGCACTGTGACAGAAGGATTGTGCCTTGTTGTGAATTTCTATTCATTAATCTTTGTTAACTATTCGTAACACTAAGCTACAGGTCAATAGGATAAAAACGTTATAAAATTATTAGGCCGCTTTATATTGTGTGACTGTTATAAAAGAGGTTAATGAAATAATTAATTCAGCGAATACAATGAGAGAAATATAGAAAAAACATCCCTCTGCCAGGAATTCTTCAAATTGAAACATTTATTTTTTTTGCTTATTGAAGAAAGAGGAAATGAAAGAAATCAGTTTTAGAAAGTTTTTCATTGATTTGAGATAATCGAATAAAAATCTGCGTTACAATTAAATACCTGATGTTGGATATTTGATATATGTATATTTTCAATGCCTATTAGTTTCTCTCAAACCGATTTTTGCACATTATCGATCTTTTCTTTTGGGTTATGCGAATTCCGTTTGTACTTGTTGAGTTTGAGTTATAGAATAGTTCTTCATGTTAAACCTCGAGGTGAAAGTGGTGAATTCTTATAAATATATTATAGTTTTTACCACTGAAATCACTGAAATAACTTGGAGAATAGATGGGAATTAATTCACCATAATATATCAAAATACATTATTGCAATGACCTATCAATCGCTTTTCAATTTCGTGTAGTACATTCCGGAAACTTTTTCGAATATTTCGACGTTCAGTAAACCTCAACAAAAGCAGATGATATCCTTTCGCCGAGCGTATGATTTATCCTTTTTGGTTGGGATATGTACAAGTGTAGAATTTCCCGTTACGTCGGAAGTTTCAATTGATTTTTGTTGGATTCATCCACTACGAGACGCGAATTGTCAGAATTCCTTTTAGCTGTGAAAACCTGTTTGAATTTTTTATTTGGTCGTTATCGAACAGCAATCCTGAACATTCGAGAATTTGTAGATTTGATCTCAGTTTTGAGGTAATCCAGAAGATTTCGAGGCGGATTAAGGAGCTACAGGTCATCATAACTAGAAAAGATCTCATAGTTAAAATACATCTACTTACAATAATATTAAGTGCATAATTCGCAATATGAGGCAACTTTCTTTAACTACCCAAAAAATAAATTCGTTCTTGGAATTCGGCGTTTCCTTATTCTAATAGTGCTCACTTCCTAATAAATACATATGGAAATAAACAGATTTTCACACAAATATCTAGATAGGCCAGTCTCCGTGGCTTGGTCAGGAGAACACCCGACAATAGTGCAGTAGGAATCGGGTTCAAGGCTCGGTGAAAGCATGGGTGTATTAGTTTTTTCTAAGATTTTAGTACTTCTATGATGATAATTGTTGGGTAATCACATTTACTAGAAGCCGATTGTCCGTTCGGAACCGTCGTTAAACTGCATGTCCACTGAAAAAAGAACATTTGCATATATAAAAAAAGAAAAAAAAACATCCGAAAGATAATATATTCATACTGCTAAGGAATATATATATATATATATATATATATATATATATATATATATATATATATATATATATATATATATATATATATATATATATATATATATATATATATATTGTATATATATAATGCATAGATTAATGTATATCTCAATTCTTAGAATCAATGAAGAGCAGACGTATATATCTACATTGAAAATTTCAAATGTCCTTTTCAATTAAGATACTACATTTTGCAGATCTAGGTTTTTGCAACAACTTCATCTAATTTGATGAAGTAATGCGCCATCTCTGTTGCGGTTGTAGCTTTCTTAAGTTTCTTTAACATTAATCCCTAGAAGGATAATGGAGAATCCAATATTTTTTAACATTGATCCCTAGTTCTTTCGAATAATTTGTCAAAAATTATCGAAAGAAAATTATAGTGTACTTTGATAGCGAATATCTATAAGTACTATTATCTACAAGTGCGATAATATAGACGAGAACTACAGAATTCTTTTTAATGTAGTGAATTTCTGACATGTTTTGAAAAAGGAGAACGAGCGCTTCTACAACCGCAACCTAGATGGCGCATTGCTTCATCAAATTAGATGAAATTGTTGAAAAGCTAGACATGTAAAATGTAGTATCTTAATTGATAAGAACGTGTGAAACTTTCAATGTAGATGTATTCATGTGCGTTTCATTGATTTCAAGATTTGAGATGTACATTAATCAATGCATTATATATGTATAGGACATACTCTATATTTCTGTATTGCAATCGATGAGAGGGTACTCTGGATTGAAATCGATGCCTTTCAATCATTGAACGTGGCCGAACTGATGAGTATCTTGTAGTACGAAACAGTGACTGTCTAACGCTTTCAATAAATGTAGCACCGATTTCAAGATTCGTTAACATGTATCCCTAGAAGGATAATGGAGGATCCAATATTCTCTAACATTGATCCCAAGAGAGAGAATGGATACATTGTTCATGTTTCACATAGCCAGCTCTGCTATGATATTATATTCTCTAATATATATATATATATATATATATATATATATATATATATATATATATATATATATATATATATATATATATATATATATATATTCAATGGTGTAATCATCAAAATATTAAACCAGGTAGAATTGAGGGATCCACAAAATATATAAGGAGTATTTTTAAGTAGATGGCGAGAAACCTTACGTCAATAAAGTGTAAATAAAAAGAAGGTAAACCGTAAGAGAAGTTAGTTATAAAATGTTTACTTTGCTGTTTAGTATCACGAGAATATATCCTTTGATGTTGCGGCAAATTTACTCGAGATCGAAGCGTTTGCCAACTTACGTCGACTCGAAATGCAAGTCAGTTATTTTTTTATTACAGTTGCTAGGAGACATGAACGTCTTGGATCAACTTCTACTGATTAGAAATTCGTTTGCCATATTTGCTCAACCCGCAAAGGTTACCCTAATAAGAATTTCTCAGCGAGTGGATGAAAATTGTCATTGCAGCAAGGTGCAATTCAAACTGAAAATGAGAATAAGAATTTTTATTTTCAGTCCAACGTTCTGAGTAAACAGCGTACTATGGGATGCCGATTCGTTTTGAAACGTTTCTTCAAAAATTCGAAATTGGAACACAAAATTAATTGCTCAATTGAATCAATTTCTGATCTTGATCAGAAATACTGAAGGTATTCACTCAAATCTTGAACAATTTATAACGATTGAACTGTACACAGTATTCTCACTGTGTATTATCAACTGGTGACATTGAATAATAACATTTTGATTCAACACCTGTCAAATTTGTTTTAATGTTTGTAGGCCTTAATAACAACGTATAAGGCAGTGTACTACATTTAACTATTGTTAACTTGATACACTGCTGCGTGTCTTCAATTTTGGATTGTTTTGAAATACTGAAGAACAAAAAGACCCTGTTTTGAAAACTACTGAAGATCGACAAAAAACAGACCAACTTGGGGGTTTTCCACAAAATGTTTGGTGGGGTCGAGGCTTAAAATTTTCTACCTTCCTAGAAATCCACATAAATTTAATTTTAATAATAAAAAACACTTAAGTACTTTATATTTGCAAAATAAAACCTTATATATTTTTTTCTTTGAATTTCAATTTTAAAAATAATTCTAGGGGATTTTAGGGGTTTTTCAACTTGACTAAGGGTGGACAAGATTCCACGAGTTGGTAAACCTGCATAAAAAGTGAACCTAATGCATTGTGCGGAGTGATAAAAACAGATGTAGACCATACACCACTGCTAATTTTGTGTTAAATCTCTGTAGAAAGAAGAGTCGAATTTCAACCACCAAAGCGTCAACATCTACTAAACCTGAAAAAGGTAACTCTAAATACGTGCAGCTAACTATCATTTGATTATCTTCAACTCAGATAAGTCGTGTCTCATATCAGTTTAAGAAACGCAGCAGAGTATCAAGTTAATAATAGTTGAACTTAGTACACTGCCTTTACGTTGTAATTAAGGTCTTGCAAAACTTATCAATGCGAGAGTAACATCTTGTGAATCTACATAGCGGAATAAAAACAACGCTAAGTTCAGTTCGAGCAACATACTGGTCAATTCACGATAAAACGGTTACCAAAGCGACAATAAAAAAGTGTGGGACCTGTTTTTGAGTTAAACCTGAAAATACACCATATTTCACGAGGGACTTTCATAGAGACAGTCATATAAACGCGTCCATTTTTCAATTGTGAAATTGTTTACTGTGGATTTGGAGTGATGAAATTATGGAAGTATCAAAATCGAACCAAAATAAAAATTTTATATTCAAATAATTAATCGAAATTCTTCTTCTATCCGTATTCGAATAACTATTATTATAAATATTAATAATAGTAATAAATATTATTGTAGGGTTATTAGAGGCAAAATTATTTATTCATGGGGAACCTCAAACTTTTATATACCATTGAATTCAAAGCAATCCTCAATTTCCGACCCATTGCTCCTAGTGACATTTTAATCGGGACACTTGTGTTGTTGAAAGAAGACCACGTAGTGCTCTTCTATTGAACATTGGAGACAAACCTATGCTTATTCTGATATTTGTGTGAATATGAAATTTTTTTATTTGAATTTGAAACACTTTGGGTACTATTTTCATGAAAACTGGTGTGTGCGTGATTTTGAACTTAGTTGGTTAAGGTATACGGAAAAGTCAAAAAGACCTTCCACGTGCGGTCGAGAACTACCTTCCTAGAAATCGACATAACAAGTGAACCAACTTCGTTTCAAATTTCTGTAGAAAAAAGGTTCGAATTCCAACCACCAAAGCGTAATTATCTACGAAAACTAAAAAAGGTAACTCCAAATGGATGAAGATACTTACTATTTTATGATTATTTTCAACTGAAATAAGTGGCGTCTCATATTATTTTCAAAGAAGTTGAATTTATATCTTCAACTACATTCCTCAGAAATCTTTCTCTAAAAGATTTCAATCAGATATCAGTGGATGTCTGTGGAATCAATTTCCATACATTCACAAACTTGCTGAGCATATATGCTGATGGCACTTATTGTTTCATTATGCCTACTAGAGCAAAAGCTGCACCATATAAACATAGTATCTTTCACCCAATTCAAAGTGCTATATGCTGATATAAAAAATTATATATTTACCTTCAGTTTTCTTAATTTTTTTTCGAACAATAATACATATGTATTATTATTAAGGTAACAATCTGAGTTTAGAGAAATTCGTTCGACATGCCGGGTGTTTCAAATTTTCAATAAGAACATTAGTCGAGCTTGCCAGAAACATTAATCTCTAATCTCTGAATGTAACGAAAAAAAAATTAAAGAATCATTTTACATAGAATATAGAAGCAATAATTTATTTTGTATTAGCGGCATATGCCAACGCAAAATGTTTAGAAGGTAATGAAGAAATTTTTCGTTGGATTAATACCATTGTGATATTTTTCGTATTTTCAAACTTCACCGCTGAGGCATAATCACAGAGAAACGCCCTCTCATTTCTGTACTCTCACTTCAAGTCACTTCAATTTGATGATTGATGAGGCCGATACTTGGGGAAAATGATATCCATAATGAACCAATATTTAGAATTTTCTCATAATTTGATACAAATACGAATGACGATGTTTCGAAGTACTACTTTTTTATCAAATGCTGGATTAATACAAAACATATTAATTTCTAATAATTAATACTAATCATTAATTATAATTATTATTAATCCAGCATTTGATAAAGAAGTAGTACTTCGAAACGTCGTCATGCGTATTTGTATTAAATTATAAGAAAATTCTGAATATTATCAGTTCAATTTCTCCGAATTTCGTTTTTTTGTCTCTAGAGTTTTGAAACTGCAATTTGTAGAGTATTGGATTTGATTCATTCGCAATCAGAAAAATGGGAGCTTATTTTTCTTTGAAAATAAGCTCCCATTTTTTGAAACTACTGTTTAACAAACAGTGGTATGTCCAAATCCTAGAACATCATCATGGTTACAAAATTTATGACCCAAATATATGATAGCATAACACAAAAACTTATTCCTTATTGAAAAATTCTTTGAAAAGCGGAATCTTCAATTAAATAAAGACAAATTGCGATTGTGAAACTTGAATCAAATTCAAGTATCTCCAGCTTTTAGACACATACAACGATAAAGTTTGCTTCAGTTACACACCATACGTTTACAATCCAACGCGACAATTTATGCAAGAACTTAACAAGCACAGAAAAGCAAATTCTGCATCAACATGCACGGCAACTTTTCAAGTAAGTCAAACTGGAGTGAATGAATTATACAGTAGAATAATCAAACTTCCCAAGCTTTTCATCCAATTACACACACAAGGATGAATCCATCGACAAGAGAATCTCTGGTAATCATTTCGCATGATATACTTGTCGGTGTGATGGTTTCTCCAGAGATACATTTTCGTTAGAAACTGATAATTGTAGCCAAGATTATGACATTTTTCTGAAACTCACAGTATGATATTATATAGTAATATATTGCACCAGTAAATATATTTTTAGAGGTTTTTTCTTTAAATTTTTTAAATTTTTAAGCTTCACCTTTGAACTTAGTTCATGATCAATTAATAGATAGGTTAAAGGATGTTATAATATTAGTGGATTTTAATATTGATGTCAAAAAGACACATATGTCAGACGGCTGAACATTTTATTACAAGGCAACAATTTGAAACAAATTTTAATTGAGAATACGCATATATCGTACTCTGGCTGTGAGTCTCTAATTGATCTTGTTATTTGTAATGATGGTGCAATTTTAGACTGTGAAGTGCTCAGGACGCCAGTGTTTCATGGTCATTCGCTTATTTGAAAATATATTTATGACTGCTTTTATATAACGAGAATAAGCTCCTTACATTTAGAAAAAAGCTAGCAAATTCTGAAGAATAAAATTGAAATTGGGAAGTGGATATAATAGGTTTAATTATAGGAATATAGATTAAGATTTGAAATATGATATTTTTTACAATTATTAGATGTCAGTAATTAATCATCTAATGCCAAAACAAACCATACTGTGTTATACTAGATTAAAAAAATGGATCACAAACGAAATTATCAGTGAGATGAAAAAAGGAGATAGCTTATTCTATCGTTTCAAATATACCAAAAATAGTGTTGAATGGGAGGGTTATAAGCTAATCAGAAATAGAGTTACTAATATGATTAGAAATGACAACAAAATGATAGCTGTTAAATTTAATGAAATTACATGATAGAAAACCGCTATCAAGGATAGTGGTATGGCTGGAGATGAATAAAATGAAGCTCAATGCATCAAAAACAAAAATAATGGTAGTCGAAAAAAGCTTCTTATAGGAAATGAAATAAATGTGACTTTAGATGAAGAAAAAATAGAAGCAGTTAGTTCGATGCAATATTTGGAAGTCATGTTGGACATTCGATTAGAGACATATAAATTATGTATGCAGAAAAATATGAAAAAAAAATTGGATTCCTAAGCAGATGCATCCTGTAAATCGACAAAAAAAGGTGTATAATACTACCGCATTTTAATTATGCTGTTACAATCCTCTTATGAGTGATTTTTCAAGCGAATTTTTTTCAATCGAATAAAACACATTTATATCATATATTCAGAATTCTTATTTAAATTGATAACTAGGCCTTTGTCATTTACATTTCAAAGATAACTTCATGTGAATGTTGTCCACGGCTCCGTATCAAATGGTCCATTCGAAAGGTCCAATTTTGCTTCACTTTTTCGAGCATTTCGGCCTGTATCCCACGAATTATGCGTGTTATGTATCATGTAGGGCTTCAATTGTGTTCCGCTTGTCCACATACACTAACGACTTTACATAACCCCACAAGAAATAATCCAGAGGCGCTAAATCGCACGATCTTGGCGGCCATTTCGAGATATATCCGTTTAGCCAGAAATGAGCCTGATCGCTGAACACAATTTTTCGACAAACAGCTGATTTTATTGAGTTGTTCTAAGGCTTATTCACTGAAAATTATTCGTTCAGGTAGGTCATCTTCTTGCAGAAGTTGAATTTAATAGGTTTTCATACCCAAATCAACACGCAAAATTTTCCATGAGGTTGAGTAACACATGCCCAATTGCTGAGAACGGTAACGAATTGACATTCCACGATCCTCATCAATACTGTACGCTACGGCTACAATATTCTCTTCAGTACGCACTGTACGCATGCAAGACAATGGTTTTATGTCCAACAAATAACTTCGGCGATAACAGCAAAAATTGTTGATTCACCATTTCGATTGTGACGACCATAATATGATCGTAACAAACAATACACATTTTTCACATAGCACGAATTTTGATAGTAAATTTCAAAAATTTTCAACCGTTGTTTCTTTGTCAGTCTTTTCATGATGGAATGGCAGAGTATGCTGAAAACTCTTCACTTTGACACATGACGTTTGAATGCCACTACCAAACAGTGCCGCCAACCTGAAAAACTTAACTCTTATTGATAAAAAATCAATATCTCATTGGTCAATAGGGGCCATCTATAAAGTACGTCACACGAATTTCATGATTTTTTGAGCGACTGATAGTATATCCTAGTTTACTAAGTTCGGCTTGTAAGTCGTCCAATATTTTACAGCACATTATAGTTTCAGTGCGACGTCGATTATCAGCTGCGCTACCAAAAACTGCAAGGTCCTTTATGACTTCAAGTAAACCGGATTGATATTGTTACTACTTTTCAAAATTTTCCATATGGTATTAACTTCTTCCTGTATATGCTGTTTTTTTATCAGCGTAAGTTGCACTGTAAGTTTCGTATAGTCTACGGTTAGATTACCTAATTCTATCTTTTTGTTCATTTTGAACTTGCTTCATTAAAATATCTTTTTATCCACAAAATAGCACAACTAAAAAAACGACGTACATTCAGAGGAAGTTAATTGTCGAATGAAATAGAAACAATAAAATCACGCGAGGTGCGGTGCGTTTGGCGGCATTAGTCGAAGGGCTCGTAGGCGATCGGCTCGTGTCACTAGAACGGGTATGAACTCGCCAACAAAACAATTTGAACCGTATTGTCATAATGATAGAGTTGGAAATATTTTTCAGTTCAATTAATATTTCAAAGTACGGGATTCAATATCTCTAGATATATTAGATTTTGAAATGTGATGTCACAAAACTTAGAACCCCTCCCACCCCTTGTCACACCATGTCACACTTTGTCGACCCCCCCTCATTTACGTGTGACGTACTTTATGGATGACCCCATAGATCTTATGTGAATCGATTGCAGATATTACAAAACCGAGCTATGAGGCTATCATAATTGAATGCGGTAGGTATATGAGCATACACACCATGTTAGCAAGACTAAACTGGGTAGACAGTGCATCCTACCTAGAAATTAATAGTTTGAAATTTATTCATAAGATCCGTTTGAAGTTACTTCCAGATTATTGCATAAATATGTTGAGCTCATTCAAAGACATCCATGATTGTAACACAAGAAATGAAGAAAGTTTTATATTAGTCCATAAAAATAAAAAAGGATTCAAAATTCTGTGTTATTTAAGACTCTAAATATTCATAATTAATTACCTAACAATATAAAGGATTGCTGTATGTTGAATATCTGGCATCTATTGGGTGGTTAATAAATATTTAAAATGTTGTATAATTTTTATGTTAAATTTCATTAGTTGTACAATATATTTAATACAATATAATATATTTAATATATTTAATATGAGTTTATGTATGGCGATATTCAAATATATTATTATGTTAATGTTAACATAAGATACAATGTGATGATAATATAGTTTTGTGAATAGCAAAATGCTAACTGAATTTCTTCTTTTTTTATTATTATACATTATCGTGGCATAGTCGGAAGAACACCCGACTATGGTGCGGTGAACTCGGGTTCCAGCCCCCCTGAAGGTATGGGTGTTCGTATTTGTCTATGATTTACGTAGTTTCACTGAATCAAAAAAATAAATGTAATTCATAGACTGAAGATGAAGTCGTTGCTACCTATTTATCATGAAGAAAAACAATCGAGTTGATCTTCTCAAAGTTAATTATAACAGAAAACAATAATGTCGGTCATAAAAAACCTAGTAGAAATAAATTCGTTTGTTTTCACCTTCAACTGCTACATACTGCTCCATACTCCAGTAGTATGCTAAAATTTTGAATCATTTTGACATCATTTCAAAACTGTTTGAGTTTCACCCATTTCATTGTAAGAATAAAGTTTAATATGTGGAGTATTAATTAACAATAACTTCAATTACCAAGTTCAGTAATAGCTGGGAGCGTTCAAATTCACCTGAGGTGATATTGTTCATCTCCCTCCAGGATTCACAATATCTCCCCCTAATAATGATCCCAAAGCAAGGGGAATGCCGAACATTGTGCACGGTGTTAAGATCAGATTAGATCCTTAGATCAGATAAAATGAGAATAAGGACGGAAGAAAAGAATATCTGTGTTGCACGATGAAACATTTGCTCTCCAAAAAAGCGCATTCACTTTCTAATAAAATATTCGCTGAAAACAAATTATTTTTTCCAATCTTACTGCAGAATGAATACATATTTCAATAAGGTATGTAGGTATGTAATGAGCGCAGAATTTCTGATTTTTTGTGACAGGTTGTGTGTTAATTGATAATATACAGTGTAAACAAATCTCATTTTTTCAATCCTGTCATCAACAGTCTCATCCAAAAAAAATATTCGAATTTCTGAAAAGAAACGACTAATAAAACTTCGAAGATGTAACTTACTGAAGCGAATAGCTGGAATAATTGAAAATATTGATTTCTAAACTGAATTTCAACACTCTACATGAAACTGATAATATCAGAGATCCATTTAGCAAAGAAAGATTTGATAGAAAGAGTTTGATAAACTCTGAGTTGTATCGAAATGGAGGAAATTTAGTCAAGTGTTTCAAATTGTTCTAGATATACAGATTGTGATCTTCATAACACCAATTATCTAGAAACAGGAATCCTTATCAACGTCCAGAACTGAACATCCTTCCTCTGCACCAATTAATTCATAAATGATTTAACCAAGAACTGTATAAGCGAATATAAATTAAAATTCAAACACTTGAAGTTTTGATTTACACTTTATTGACAACATTGAATAACGCGTCAATAAAATGTAAAACAAAAGTTCAAGTGTTTAAATTTCAGTTTATATTCAATTATAATAGATCATGAACGCCAACACCATTAAATAACTTTAAAAAAACTGTATGAGCATGTCAAACAATACCTGCAGGTACGCAGTAAAATGCGAGAACTATAGGTAAAGTAAAACTAGGTTGAAAGAATAAAACAGAAATTGTCAAGATTAAAAACATATTGCACAAAATCTGAGAGAGTATTATGAGATGAAGTTTATGTGGAACTAAATCTTCCATAACATGCGAAGAATCCTCAGCAATTGAGCAGAGTGTTAGAGCAGCATGATGTTATCTATTTACAACAACTTTGCGTATTTTTGTAGTTGAAGCAGTCCAATTTGAGTTTTGGGTACTACTTATCCTTACATATCACTATGTTGAACGTTTCTGAAAACTTACTACTATTTCTATGTTGGAAACTCTTTCGACTTCTTGAAAGCAAGAATGTCGGCAACGAAATGAATAAAAAAAAAGAAAATAGAACTCATACAGAATCATCTAGTGAAAAACCTTTCATACGAACAAAAAAAAATCGGATGCACACCCGCATACATCGAAAAATGAAAAAAGAGATCATCCTAAAAATAGAAAACTCAACGTTCAAAAAAAACATGATGTTTATTCTATAGGTATTATGTGACAATTTGATGCGTAGAAAAGATTCATGAAATTCAATGATTCATATTAATTGTGAAGTTGTACATAAATTATGTCTTTATATTATCCAGATATAATTTTTTGAGAATCTGAATCTTGTGCATACTTTCCTCTCTTTTGAACAGTTACTACGAGGTCGGAATATATTATAGCGTGCCTTAACCTTCTATCTTCCTCTTCTTTATGCAACGAAACGTTACTCGGTCTTATCAATTATCGAGGAGCAGCCTTAAAAGTTTGCCTAAGATTGAATTTCGGAAGAAATATAGAATTTCAGTAATTTCCCATTAGTATGCATCGTGAAATGAAAATGATTTCATATACAATGATTTCGAATAGTATTAACACCACATTGAATTTGGGTTGACGAGATTTCCTTTTCCTCGTGAATTATTCCAATAATCTATTGTTATTGGAATATTTAGCGATATAAGAAATGTTTTACGTACTGAGAGGAATAGAAAATCTAGTATCAGTTCCGAAACTGGTTCCCAGAAGGCATTATATATTTTTATTTCATCTGCTACGAAAATATATGGATTCGTTATACGTAATGGCAAATATTTTAATAATTCTTCAACATTTATAGGACTATTTAATACCCTAATCCGTAGCAAGTTGGAGTATGGCAGCACGATCTGGCATCCCATTTACACTTGCCATCAACGCCATCTTGAGGCTATTCAGAGAAGGTTCTTGAAATTCTTAGTGTGGAGAGAGGATAAAGTTTATCCACAGAGAGGAGTCCATCATAACGAATTATTGAGTCGATTCAGTTTTATCTCATTGCAGAGCAAGAGAGAAACTTTATCACCCAAATTCTTGTACAAATTACTGCACAATAGTATTGATTGTTCTCCTCTCTTGTCCGCTTTGAAATTTCGTGTTCCTAGGCAAAATTCTCGTAATACAGAATTATTCCACCAAGAGACTCCGAGGACCAACTCCTTAATACAATCCCCCATTTGGTTTATGGAGTCTACATTCAATAGATTTTGTCAATAATTGTGACATTCACGTTGACTCCATAGAATTTATTATCATGAGTCATGTGAACATCGAAAATTGACTAAAATGAATTAATTTAGGTTGAGTTGTTTGTAATATTTAATTGAATGCTATAATATATTCAATTAAATATTCAATTAGATGCTCAATCTAATCTGAAAAAATTGTAACTTATAACAAGTTACAATTTTTTTAGATTAGATTGAACTCTTTGTTAAATCTTTTTTTTTAATTATTCAATTAAACCTTTTTTTTCAATTATTTAGTTAAATCTTTTTTCTAATTATTTAGTTATGTATTAAACATGGTTATTATTTTCTGCAATTGGGTGTTATACCCGTTGAGCATAAAAAACTTATTATTCTTATTATTACTATTATTATATTAGCTACTGGGGTAATGATACAACCACGGGTTCGTTTCCTTGATAAAAAATGATGATTGGTGACATTCTCCTGAAAATTAAAACAATAAGTGAACAGTGAGATGAAATTGCTGCCATAGGACCACCAGGGAATGTTTAGAGCCGGAATATTTTCCCGGTCTTTCATTTGAATATTTCAATGAGAGATGAGTGCAGTTTTCCTGTTAATTCAAATAGCGAACTCTACTCTACTCTAAAAAAGTGCTCTACTAGTAGTACTTTTATGTAGACAGCTTGGTTGAGTTGAAGGTAGATTTTTCAGAGTTAGTCCAATGATTCTATTCAAAATATATCTGCTATATGGAAATTTTTCAATTTGATGAAGTTGGTGAGCACATGCAACTATTGCGGAACATTCTGATGGAAATGTGAATAGTACAGTAGGAACAAGACAAAAAAAGCAAAAGCAGTTCGATTGATTCATGACAAGTTATCTCTTATATTGTCGTTGGAGAAAATTCTGTTGATTTCAGTCGCTTCAGAAACTCAACGAACAAACGAGTTTACCATCAAACGTGAATGCATCCACATCAATTCCCAGAAGTGAAGAGCTGAACGGAAAACCACCGCAGTGCCAAATCGAAACCAAGTTAGAATTATAAAGCTTCAGTTCGAAATTAATGTTTCAATTAATGACCGACATCAATTGAATTCGGCTTACAAACTGGGAAATCTCTTACCAATCATATTGTCGACTTTCAATTCGTAAAGGCTCATTGAAGTGAATTATTAGTTGCCACTGTCTGTATTCAACTCAATATAGTCATTCTGTTATGACAATTATTCCCATAACTATGCCCATGTATGTCATTATGAACTTCTCAACAATCATTATAATCCATTTTGTTCTTCAGTGGATATAGTTAGTCAAATGAGGACACCAATAATGTCAATTGACCTATCGTACTGCACTTGGTGGAACATTGGAATATTGTATAACACAATAATACGCACAACAGGATTAAATGGCAAACATTTTCGATGTTCTTTCGGTTGTTTCAGTATTTGACAATTATAAAGTGAAAAACATGTACACTTGTAATGTATTTGTCACTGACGCAGTGTAGTAGCAAATTTTTTTGTCAAAATTCAATTGAGAATTCGTGCAATTCTAGTATTTCATTATGTACTTCGTTTTTCTACAAGAATTTTGCTTAATACTCACTTGAAAAAATTTGTTTTCGTTCTGATATTGATTTTCGTATACTCTAATTGTCTAATTTCGTCTACTCTAGTCGACTAGAAACTAATTCGGAAGAAATTATCCTGAAAATATTAGTAAAATAATATCTTTTTTATAAAATAATAAAGAAGTACATTGAGAAATACTAGTGCATTTTAACCTCCTGAGTTTTCGCTCGTATAAAAAACAAACATCAGAAAACGCTAGTAAAATGCATCCTTCTGGAGTTAGTTGGATGAACAAAGCATAACCTTTAGTGACATATTAAGTAGCTATTGTAAAGTCAAAATAATATCCATTAGGGTTCCGAAAGAGAGATTCCATTACTCTGGATACAAATCAAACTATATACCTAAATTATTGCAGACAATTTTTTTTCAGAGTCAAATTTGCTGTCGATAAGACATATGGATGATGAGTTGACAGGACAGGTCGAGGAATATTCCCAATGTTGTCTACCAGAGCGTCTCATAAAATTTGCATTATTGACTGAAGTTCGATTTGATACAAAATCTCTAAATGAACTAGATATTCAATTACCTTCATGTACAAAACATATGAATTCACATAAGTAGTGCAATTACAAACTTCTTCTACCAATGTTCTTGTTTTCCCACTAGTGCAACTTGTTCTTTCTAACATTTTTCTCGTCTTATAAATCAACTTCGAATAATTCCACAAATATATTCATGAATGATGAAGGTATCTTATTTTGATCATCTGGCGTGGAAAGAAGATCACTTGTAAACAGCAAGAAGATATAGTCAAATTGATTCGTTGAGTGGGTTTGAAGCGAACTCTCTTAGAGTTGGCAGAAGTTTGTTGTCACTGAAGTTCCTTCACAACCTCTTGCATGCTTATATAGCCTGAACTCCTCTTCTACCTCTCACATAATTTCAAGTGCACAGACTTGTGTCTCGATCAGAACAGATCTTTTCATTGATTACTCAATCAATTTATTCTCTAATACAGACCACCCATCATATGCATTTCAGAACGATATCAACGATGAATCCATTTTCAATCATCTGTATAGTTCTGAAATTTTTCAGTATATAGGGATCCTCGAAATGCTTTTTGAATTATATATATATATATATATATATATATATATATATATATATATATATATATATATATATATATATATATATATACTAGTGAATACTGAGACTCTTCAATCAATCAATCAACGTTAGGGAGAGTTTATACGTCTTTCCTCCGATAGAGGGTGTCTAAGTGAATATTTCACTAGGAAACATTCCCCTCAATTCGGTATAGGACCTATGTTCGTTTTGAAAGTCATCGATTCTTGATTGATATGTTGAATATGGACTGATGATTCATAATAATAATGAAACAACTGTATCATTGTATCAACAATTATCATTCAACAAGATCGATGAATTTCTCGAAACACTCCTAATATTCACTCTCGAAAGTTATGGGTTCGTTCTCGTTGACAACATTTGTGTAGACAGCTCCCTGAGAGTTTTATTCGAAATATTTCGATATTTCGATTAAGAGTCTCAGTATTTATTAGTATGGAATGACCTGTGAATATTGAAACTAGCTATACTTTTGCCCGCCTGGGCGTATTCTGGAGCGATTAGGCATGGGATTATTCGTACACATTGCGGACAATTTTATTGTCTGTAGTGTTCGAATGAAATCTCTACAAAGCCATTCACTCGCGCTACTGTTGTCATGAGTAGGAATCTTGAACTATTTCACTGGGAAATATTCCCCTCAATTTGGTACAGGACCTATGTTCGTTTCGAAGTTTCGAATTGATAGATTAAATATGGCTTGATGATTCATAATAATGATGAAACAATTGTATCCTAATATCATTCGAAAGGATCGATTAATTTTTCGAAACGCTCTTAATATTCACCCTCGAAAGTGATGGGTTCGTTCTCGTTGACAACATTTGTTTTATTTGAAAAATTTCGATTAAGAGTCTCAGTATTCTCTATATATATATTCATATATTTATATATATATATATATATATATATATATATATATATATATATATATATAAGAAAATTAACACTAGAACATTTATTTGAAATATTGAAATTAATCAAGAGAATGTTATAGTAGAGCTAGATATGTGAACGTGTACGATGTCTATTGCACATATCTAGCTCTACTATAACACTCTCTTGATCAATTTCAATTTTTCAAATTAATGTTCTAGTGTTCATTTTCTTGAATATTTCATTCAGTGCCATAAGCTCAAAAAAATTTCTTCATTTAATTCTTCTGAAGCCTGTACGAAACAATTTTCAAATCTAAATTTTCTGTCCAAGAAAATTTAATCAAAATTCAAATTGCATGTTTGAGAAAAATAATAAATAACTTTGTATTTTCACATATTCATTTTTATACTAAAAATAAAGGTGAGAAAACACAAACAAGACAATTTGATATTTTTAAAATAATAAGTTTGACATTTTGATATATTTTGATATTGTAATAAGCCTGTTTTTGCTAGAAACATTGAATATATATATATATATATATATATATATATATATATATATATATATATATATATATATATATATATATATATATATATATATATATATATATATATATATATATATATATATATATATATATATATATATATATATATATATATATATATTCATATTTTCTCAAATTGCCTGTTTGAGAAAAATAATAAATAATTTTGTATTTTCACATATTCATTTCTATACTAAAAATTAAGGTGAGAAAACACAAACAAGACAATTTGATATTTTTAAAATAATAAGTTTGACATTTTGATATTGTAATAAGCCTGTTTTTGCTAAAATCATTGAATATATATATATATATATATATATATATATATATATATATATATATATATATATATATATATATATATATATATATATATATATATATATATATATATAAGAAAATGAACACTAGAACATACATTTGAAAAATTCAAATTTATGGAGAGAATTAATGTCTCGCACTTCTTTCAATATTTCTCTAACATTCATCCCTTGAAGGACAATGGAGACATCACATCGTACACGTTCACATATCTAGCTCTACTGTAACATTCTATTGATTAATTTGAATTTTTCAAATGAATGTTCTATATATATAGCGAGATATATATCATTATCATGTCTGAAATAATTGAATGTCGGCTATGTTCATTATGAAAACAAATCTTCTCTTTCCAGAAACTAAATCTGAGGATCTAAAAAACTCTTGATGACGTGAATACCATGATTATAGTGCTGAGGCTTTTCCAAATTGCGATTTATATCCGAAGTTTTTATTGACCCGAAAACTTTTTCTCATCCAGATTAGGTTTCAGTATCAGCCCTTTCAATTATAGAAGATTTCAGTTCCAATTCCGTTTGCTTCCGATTCGCACAAGGATTCCCTGTACTCGTATCACTCTATGGTTTTCTTTGTTGTTTCCAGTGAGTTTTATCATTTAATTAAATACCGAGAACAATATATTTATTGTTCTCGGTATTTACCCATGGATATTAAGCAGAGAATAATTGACTTGGTCATGAACTTGTTCCACAGAACTTCTCTCAGCTGTCACTCGAAATATTGATTATTATTATTTAACATACGGATCGAGGAAAAGTCTCCAAGTTGCGAGACAAACGCCTAATTCCAATTACGATTACAATTGAAATTAATAATGAAACAATAAAACTATTCAACTATTTCAACTAAAATTAATAAGAAACAATAAAACGATTTCTAATATTAATATCCATCAAATATTTCAATATTTTCTGATTTTTTTTCATGAATATCCTCATAAGATTTAATTCATGCTTTCATTATCATCAATATTTCGAATTTAAATTGCAAATTTAATGAAAAAATTTATTTCTGGTGATTTTTAGCTACAAATTGTAGTTTAATCAAAAACTTCGAAATGAATAGTCTTCTAAACATGGAAAATCGAAATTGAAATTTCTTCTAAAAATGGCAGTTTCTGTCAGAAACAAATCGATCATTCAAATTAATATATTATATTCAATGTAATTCGACAGTACCTACAACGAATGAATTCAAGATCAAGTTTCATCGAAGAATTATTACCAACCGTTTTTTAGGGTTCCCGAGCTTTAAAGTAATAAAACGAACGAGGAAACACAGAGCCATAGATCTTCCATTACAGTTACAGTTTTCAAATTCATCGTTCATAAACACAATGTTATACATGCTACATGCGAATTGCCCATGTATTTAAATTAGCCAAATTTATTTTTGGTAGGGATTTATTCACCTGATTGTTGAATTTATGGGACAAGTGTATGCACACTAGAACGCACTCTGTTCTCGATGTGACTGTAATTTTTTTCACATTTAGGAAAAATGTTCAATTCGTGAAAACTTCATTCTATGATTTCAGAAACATAATATCACAAGGTGTTAATTTATAAAATCATCTCGCACAATAATCTCGTTGAACGAAAGCAGAAGCATTTTTTTGTTGTGTGCCTGTTCGTCCATCTCACACATTCCACCACTTCATAAGTTCATATTGAATCATCATAAAAACTCAGTTTTCTCATTCAGAGCATATTTTCAGATATGCTGTGTTTTTATTCTTTCACATTTCAGCAATTAGAATTGTCTATCAACTTCTAGAATACACTTTCAAAGAAGAATATTTCTTTTGATTCTGTAATATCTTTAAACACACACACACATTTTTCGACAAATTATTGAAAAAAATATTATAGCAGAGCTATGTGAAACATGAACAAAGTGATGTCTCCATTATTCTTTCTGGGGATAAATGTCAGAGAATATTGAAATCGATGCCTACATTCATTACAAGCGTAAGACAGTTAACTTTTTCGTACTGCAAGTACTCATCAGTCATACACATACACTCCTAGCGATCATATGACAGAAATATACAGTTAGTCGTATGAATGAATCATGCATATATTAATGTACATCGCAAATCTTAGGAATCAATAAAAAGCATATAAAAATACATCTAACATTGAAAGTTTCACACGTACTTATGAATTAAGATACTACATTTTACAATTCTAGGTTTTTGTAATTGAAGTCGTTGTTTTTTATTTGTTGGATGTGGCGTAACTGATGAGTACCTTGTAGTATGAAACAATGAAATGTCTGACAACGAAATGACGCGTCCAATACATGTAGGCATCGATTTCAATATTCTCTAACATTTATACCTAGAATTGTAATGGAGACATCATATTGTTCATGTTTCACATAGCCAGTTCTACTATAACGTTCTTTTGAATATTCTGTCAAAAAATTATCGAAGGATATATATATATATATATATATATATATATATATATATATATATATATATATATATATATATATATATATATATATATATATATACAGTGTTACAAAGTATTCTCAAGTTTTGAAATTCTCTTATTGATTGTTATTTCCATAGTTCTGACAATAATACGAGCAGTCTCGTTAGGAGTACTAATTGGTTAAGTCCTAAGGATTAAATCGTACAGAAGTATGGACATAGGAAAGTTTAGCTCATTTAGAGCAGTTGATTAGAAACGTTTGGACAGGGTACTTGTATATTCAATCTACTTGCTGTGTGGCATTCCAAGAGTGAATCACAAGTGATCAAAAGTATAGTATTTAGATATAATATCAATTAATAAATCATGGAAAAAAATAGTTGATCGTGTATTTAAAGTCGGCTTCTATGCAAACCCTTGAAAATGAATTTTTGGTTTTGCTTTCCCCAGCAGCGCACATGTATTTGTGACGGAGTGGAATAACAAAAATGTAATATCACTCTTAGTTGAACATTGTACTCAGTGTGACTAGAAGTCGCTGTTGATTCACAAAAAAAAATTCCTGATGGGTTTCTGCAGTGTTCTGGTCAACATTTCAAGATGATTGCCTCATCATGTTGATAAATCCTCACTAAATTATAATTCATCAAAATTGTCAGTTGATGAGGTTTGAAATATCTTTTGAAATACGGCGTTGTAAACTGAGGCAGAGAAGTACTTAATGACATCCGGGTGCGCACGAAAATAAATACAAGTCTTGGTGGCTTTGGGATCTCGTTGTCATTCATCGGAGGTCATTTCCTACATTCCCAGCGGAATCGTTATAGAATGACAAATGTTAAATGCCAGCAGGGTGACATGAGTCTCAAGTGAGTTTACAATATCTCGTACCCCATTCACAAAAAACATAATACTTTCTGTGGAAATGAAGTTATTTATGCCAGAATCAAGGCCAAAATCAAGTAGGAAAAGGTTAGGAAAAAGAATTATTCACAGCCTGAAAAGAATGCCAAATGATATTCCAGATGAATCGAAATATCATTCACAATCCCTTGGAATTTGTCAGAAGCCACTGTCGTTCTTACGCTCATTCATTCTTCAGCTTCTTAAGAAAAAATGGAAACGAATGAGACTTTAGATCTGCAAATCAATTTTAATATCAAAAGTAGTGGAATTTCCTGGAATATTCTCCAATATTCAAGGAAATATGTATGTAACACATATTCCAACACGTTTTGCTCTGGTAAGCTGTTACTTTTCACCTTGTCTCTCATTCAACAAATGGAGCTTCACTCATTAATGATTTTGATATCATTCTCTTAATAGATACAAAATTTTCAATCGTATGGTGAATAAAAGTTATTTATCAGTAGAATGCATATTCTGCGGTGAATATTGATATCGACGCATTTTTTCATAATGAAATAAGGCCAAAGAATATCAAAGGACGAAGCGGAATAACTTGGCATTTGGCGTTTCCAATTCTTGAACTTCACTGAAAAATGTAATGAAAGAATCAGATTTCAAATTAGTCAAAGTAAAATGGCTGGATCTCACATTTCGAAAGACGATGTCACATTAAGAAACGCTTGCGAGTTACGAACTCGTAATTAATGGTATTCCCAACTGAGAATCATTTTATTGGAAAGATCACAAATATTCGAGCATTTTGTAAGTATTTCTGATTGAGTTAAAGTTGAAAATACATCACCTAAAATAATTATCTGAAAAATACTGTTGTAGTATTATTTCTTCATTTTCATTCCGAAATAAATAACACTATTTCTGAAAATTTTTGAAATGAAAAACCAGATGATGAGTTTTCTATTTACGTTATACAAAAGTTTCTTAATTTCACGGAAACCAAGACTAAAATTAGTGTTCAAAACCTAATAATCACCCATTTTTCCTTCAAATTATCCGTATAAAATTATAAAAACTTCAAATTGAAATTATCGGCAAAACTTCGGCTAATATCTAGCCAGGGCTGGACAACAGGGAATACCAAAATATGAGCTAGGAAGGAAGAAAAGTGATTTGTTTAGGATAATTCATGAAAATTACTGGAACTTCGTTCAAATATACACCGATGCATCTGAAATGAATGATAATGTAGGAATTGCAGTTCACAGCAAAAAAGTTTCAAACGTCAACTGGATTCTACCACATATTCTGCTCAGTTGACGGCCATAGCAGAAGCAGTGTCATGTATAGCTTCAGTCACATACATTTCAAATTGAACTATCGTTAATATAACTGACTGCAAAAAGTGCTTCATTCACTTAAAAACGTAAAATATGATTCTACATTCTCGTTCATTCATTGCCGAATCCTAAACAAATTATATTATTCAAACTCTCGTAACATTAGTGTGAGTTCCCTTTTTTGTAAAACTCATGGTAATGGTAATGAAATAATGAATGGAAACGTAAAAGGGGTTACTATTTTGGCTCCAAAACTTAAACAGGGTTTAGTCTACTCAGATTTGTTTTTGTATGTAAAGAAAAGTGTCGACCAGAATGAATTAGTAGATATGGTTCTCTGGAAACTGTTCATAACGATTATCAGTAGACTGAAAAGTGGTCATGCTGAGTCATTAACTTATCTCCACAGAATAGGTGTGAAAGATACTGCAGTATGTGAATGTGGAGAGAATGGTACACTAGATCATCTCATTTTGCAATGTACTAAGTTCAGGCATCATTGTACACAATTATTATGTCGAATTTCGACTACTACTGAATATAAGCAGCCATATAATCTATATTTCTACTAACACTCAAGAATATGGAAATTTATAGAGCTGTATACAATCATATCAGATCTATGGAGTTCGAAATTTGATATTGATGTGGAGTTTTTGAGGATTGATAGCTTTGTAGAAACTCTCGTAATAAGTTTGATTCAAACTCGACAAAGCTACTTCTGATTGTAGAATTTTATACCTTTCAATTTATATTATCACTGTATCATTAAATAATGACATTTTCAATCTATTATAGGGTATATTTCAATATATTATGTGAGTATTATGTTCAAATTTGAGTAATGAAATTGTTAAATTATAAAGTTATTGATAAGTTATTGTATATTTTTAGATATTGGTGTATATGCATAATTAAGATATCATATCCTGTTGGCTGATGATGTTCGTCAAGGTCAAATTCTTTTAAATAAAAAAATATATTATCATCACTTGAAATAATTCTTGTACATTCTCAAAAATACGGTTATACGGTTCAACTCGAATACAATTTATTTGCCAGAGGATCTGCCATCAGAAATTCATATAAAAATTACTCTCTGAATGGTTTGGGTCAAGTAAATCCACTTCAACATCATAAAATTAGTTTTCCATCATTGAATCTTAGTGGGAACCGTCTGACCTTAGAGTGAAGCCTTTGAAAACGGAGTTATAAGAAAAGCACTAGCGGAGCTGCCAATAACAGCAGAAATCAATGGACTCTTGCAATTACGCGTTCTTCTCTCTGCTGGTTTTATTTTCTCTTCCCGACTGACGGTTAATTACTTCCTCAGGATGGATAGATACCGATTGCTATAAAATTTTGTTGTGAATTTCACGTGAAAAAGCAAAGGATTTTGAAGTCAAGTTTAATCACATCAAATTGAGGGGTCGTAGAAAGCTTTGAGATAAAGCTGGAGGCGTAGAAATACGTGTTCTCTGGAAGGTAAATTGAACTCAGTGCCATAGAAATTTTTGTGAGACTGGTTCAACTGAAATATTAGGAATTGAAAATTGCACATTCGTGTATTGAAGAAGTGACATTTCCAAGGAGGAATTGATTTTTATTTACCAGGGTTTCAAAATATTATACTTCGAATTATGATTTACAAAAATGTTATAAGAAACTCGTTCTTAATTCAATCTCAATGTGCAGTATTCTTCAAAATATTGAATGCAATATCAGAACTTCAAATGAATCAACTAAAAACTTTCACCTCTGCTGATACCAGTTTACGCGTAGGTTTCAATTATTGAAGCAATCGTCTTTCGATGAGAAAAGTTCTTTGGCTATCGCACATTTTTCCCAATTCAAATGAAAACAAAATATGTAGCGTTATCGAATACATTCACTATCAGCAGCTTCGGTTTGGAATCCATGACATACCTCTATTCCTATTCTATTCAAAAGTTTTCAATTTTCATTTACATATTTCATTCTGTCGTATAAGCAAGAAGTGCTTCTTGAGTAATATCTGGATACTGAATTATTTGTCATGATGTCATTGTGAGATATAATGATGATTACCAAAATTTTATTCTTAGAATATTAATTATTGAAACAATTTGGTATGTAATCATTTTACAACTGTACAATGTGAGTAAATAAATATCTATTTATATTCTGCAATATTTAATACCTACATACATATCAAATTATCTATTTCAATAATTTGAGAAAAAACTTATCAATATGAAAATTTGATAACAATAATAGGGAAAATCAAATATCAATATTATAAAAATGTGTAGCTCTATCATATATTGTTTTACAACAATATCAGCTCTCAAATGTTCACCAGTTGATGAATCATATATCTGTCCTTTGTTTTCGTCCAGCTCTTCATGGCAAACTTGAATTTTTCAATGTTAACCATAGTTTTTAATTCAACTAGCAAGTCATTATGGATTCTTGGTGCCAAATAGAAACGAAAACATATAGACTGTATTACGGAATTGATGAAGAGTTCCTGCTATATCTGTTATTCACGATATGTTCAATAACGTAACAACTGTATATCTTTTTTTTCGTGAAGTTTAGCAGCGTTTGGACAAACAGCTGGCGTATATCCAGCATGTCAGCTTCTCTATACAGATAATGAGTAGGATATCTGATATCTTTTTTATGGAGGATTTTCAGCAGCCATATTTGTTGAATTTCGAGCTTTTTTATTACTGCATCATAGGCACCACCCCACGCAAAAATACCATATCATATCAGAGACTCCGCTAGACCTTTGTAAATTATTGTTAGATGTTTTACGTTAAGAATACTGGACAGTTCTTTAAATTTGGATATTAATGCTCTAAGCTTAACAATTAAGCTTCTGACTTGGGAATCCCATTAAAGGTGCGAACCCAGAATAATTCCTAAATATTTACATTCGTATGTGCAAGGAATGTTAAATGTATATTCTGCTATTTTAATTAAATTAAATATATATATATATATATATATATATATATATATATATATATATATATATATAAAGTTATAAGTCTTTCGAGATAACTATTTTCTTATGCCATCAATTTATATAATAATTGAAATTTTGCGTTATTAGAATCAGGTAACCAAGAGGCAATATTATACGAAAATATCAATTTAGCACTGAATTGAAACACTTTTCTTATATTGAAAGAGCACGAATGAAAACCCTTTCTTGGCGTCATGACTAGCATTGTTGTTCATTCTTTCTATTCTCTTTCTCTTTCAATTCACAAATCACTTGGGAACTTTCTAAAACAGAAGTTTTAATGAAATATACTGTCAACAGGGATATCCTTCGACCATAATGTTGCCTCATTTACGAAGTTAGGACTGAGTGAACTCGAATGTTCAACTATACCGACGACTAGGTTTTGATATAGTATTATGGGGTTCGTTGTATTCTCAGTGCATGGGCGTTAAAAAGATAGAAACGTTATAAATTACCATGTTTCGAAACAGCTAACGTAATAAATAATATAGAATCTTCAATTAAAAACATCAATAAATAATATTGAAGGTGAATAAATTGTTGCTCACCTAATGACATATCACTTCTCCTTTACACAATGTACAAGTTATTTCTAACTCAGTAAGAATTAAAAATGGAAATAAATTTTTTGTTGCCATATTTATTGGTACATATATATACATATATATATATATATGGATAGCGACCTGAACGACCTGGGTTAAAGTTTGTTCTATATATATATATATATATATATATATATATATATATATATATATATATATATATATATATATATATATATGAATTTGGTTGATTCTATTTCGTTTCATTCCAACATTTCATTCATTGTATATTATACTTAAGCTAACCAACAATATTCTGTAGAGCAAGGGCAGTCAGCTTTGATTGTTAATTTTTTCTTAATTAATTTATTATATAACCATTCTGTTCAGCGTGCATCGCCCAGTTGCAGGGGAAACTATAAAAATTTATATACATATATACATATATTATATATATATATATATATATATATATATATATATATATATATATATATATATATATATATATATATATATATATATATACTATCATACCAGAAGTGTTGCGCAGCAGAAAACTAGAACAGCCTTTTGCTCCACTACTGTGGGGCGCCGATCTCTCGAGTATCTGGGAAATAGATTATTTAATTTTCTACCGCATGAAATAAGAAATCAGAAAACTAGAAAAAAATTCGTAGTTACAACGAAAACTTTTCTCATGGAGCGATCTAGAAATCTCATCGGCTCCTTGATGGAATGAATGGGTTGGAAGCGCTCTGTCTGGGGTGTTGATTTTGGGTTTGTTTTCTGAACGAATGATGTTACTTTGAATTATTTCTACTTTGAATTATTGTTTTGGTTGAAGAAATTATTGTTTAAGTTGAAGCCTTTGTGGGAATAGAGTAGTTTTTGTTTATTTACATTTTGGATTTGACAGTATGAAAGTCATGTTATAGAAAACAATGTGCTAATTCATATATTACAAAATTCTGTAACCAATTTATATTAAATAAACTTTATTATTATTATATTATTATATATATATATATATATATATATATATATATATATATATATATATATATATATATATATATATATATATATATATATATATATATATATATATATATATATATATATATATTATATATACATATATATATTTCTTGAAATTGATTTATTGCCTGTTTAAGATATTTTATTTCGAAAGTTTTTAGCAATAACAGGCTTTTTTTTTTTTTTGATATGAAAAACTTTATTTTTGTTGACGTTTCGTTGTTATATTAGTTTTGACAAAGTTGTAATATAACAACGAAACGTCAACAAAAATAAATTTTTCCATATCAAAAAAAGCCTGTTATTGCTTAAAACTTTCGAAATAATATATATATATATATATATATATATATATATATATATATATATATATATATATATATATATATATATATATATATATATATATATATATATATATATATATATATATATATATATATATATATATATATATATATATATATATATATATATATATATATATATATATATACTGAGATGTTTTTTCGAAATATTTCAATTACAATTATCAGGAAGCTGTCTACAGAAATGTTTCCAACGATAACACAACCTATATCTTTCAAGAGTAAATAGTTTGTGAATTTCGAAATAAATCGACTTTGTTGTTACCATACTACACAGCTCTGTTTCATTATATTATGCGAATCATCAGGGGCAATCATCCTCACAATCAAGTTTCGATGTGTTTTCAAAACGCATCAAGGCTCGATCTCTCCAACTTACGAGAAACATTTAGGGAACAACTCTCGTGAACTCCCTCTATCGACGAAACAAGATAAACTCTCTGGAATATGGTAAGACAGTATTTTTGAAAAGAGTCTACTTTCTTTGTCGACAGACGTATCCTCTCATTTGTCAAGCATTAATTGGAATACATGTTTGTTGAGCGTTTGTAAGAAGGGAATCTATGTTTTCTCTGAAGCTCTCTAACCAGGGTTGTTTATTGTTAACGCAAATCAGATTCGTCCAACTCGTCTGCCACCGTGAGAAAACGTTTCAACCTATTGTTATGATTAATTTTAGATATTTCCAACTCATTTATTGTTCCAACAAATTTGGTTGCTCCATAGATTCAAGTGTATCATTCGAAATAACACTCAACGACGAAAATATATTGGAAATGAATCCTCTGAAAAATAAAACGTTCATTTGAATAAATCAAGCAGAACTGTGCTTTGTATCGTACGTTTGCAACATCCATATGAAAGAGAATTTAAAGCAATTCTTACATCAAACAGTTATCGTGAATTTCATTCAAGTCTTTCGAATCATACGATAAATTTCAACAATATATACTTATGTGTTTTCAAAGAAGTTAATTGACCAAATTATAAATATTTCAAAAGAGTTTTCATTTTGATTCATTTCTAGGGACTGCATTATGATGTCACAAGACTAGTTATGTTCAATAGACAAATTTCTCAGTGCAGAAAATGGCAATAAAAAAAATTATTTTATCAATCACTGAATCATAATTGATGAATAATCGTCATTTTGTATAATTTCGGTGTCATTTGATGAGTATTTGATTATGCTCAGCTTGAAACATTTCCAGAGATCTAGGGGTGATATAAATGCTAGGATCCCTACAAAATTTCAAAAAATTAGGCAGTTCTTTCATAACCACACACAAATTCTCTGAATAATTTAATTTTCTCAAGTCTCCGGTTTTTCCCAATTTGAATCCAATTCAAATAAAATCAATGTCAATATATTTGTCCCTTGCATCATTATCTGATTCAATTCAACTAATATTTGCTAATTACGGACAATATCAACAAATATCCCCATGTGGTTAATTCCAAAGCTCATGAGAACTTGTTATCGCCAATTCTACCAAATTTTCACACCATTCAACTAAACTGAATTTTGCGGCAAACGTTCCAGCGCAGCATCACCTCATACAGCTGAACATTCCGAGATCAAATGAGCCATCGATTGCCATGTTTGAGGAGGAAATGGCGTGTCCGATAAATTGCAACGCTGCAAATTCCGGGAGCTGCTTCTTTTACGAAATGCACCAGGGTGTGAGCGGAATGTTTTTTATTTAATCTGGCAATGGGATGTGGACTTACGATAATGTTTGTAAATAGCAAATCCACTTGGGGTGCGAGATCTAGGAGAGATATTGTTATTTTCGACGTGTAGGTGACAGTGTGGAATATATTTCGACGTGGTTTGTGGTCGGCCATGATTAGAGTTTCCATTTATCCAATGATTGTTCAAAGATTTTGGGAAATATAGATTCTTCACTATTTTATCGAAATTCCATTGCCGTGTGATTTCGTTTTTGATTCAACCTTCCATTTTTTCGATATTTCATTTTATTTTGATTCATTTTATCAACAATAAAAATAATAGTTCTTTATCATATGCAAAACTCATACAATTGACTATTGATCTTAGTTCCTTCAGCTATCTAATATGTCATTGTAATTTTAATTAATTAGTTTATAACATGTAGCGCCTGAGTTGGGAATTCTCTTCGTATATAGTTCCTGTTGAAGGTGTTATGAAACATAGGTTAGATATCGTCAGGTTTGTCCAGTCTTGTATGGAACTTTCGGTTAGGTTTCTGAAGTCGATTTGTTATTGGTTTTATGTTTGTTCTTGAAAACAGCAGCTCATTAGAGGGGTTGTGTGGTCTGTTCATTTGATGTCTTATTCTTGTAATGGTACGCAGAGATGATCACTCTGCTACCTCTTTATTCTTAGGCAAACATATTTAGCAGTTTGCATAGATTGTGTGTGCATATTCTTGATCAAGTCTACATATGGTTTTGTATATTTGCGGGATGTGATTAGATTTTGAAGAATAAATCTTCCTGTGGCTATGATGACAAGGGTGATAAATAAGGGCGATAAAGCAGCAAACTTAATTGATATTAAAACCTGTCTGTTTCATAATAAATTGTGTATTTAAATTAGATATTTTTCCAGATTTAGAAAGATTGAGAAGTGTCTTTTTAAGAAGACACTTGTTAAGCCCTGTTATAAAAAAGGAAACTCAGATAATTTAAACAACTACAGACCAATTAGTCTGATCACCTCTTTCGCCAAAATATTTGAAAAAGTTCTCTCTAACCGTCTCATAAACTTCCTCAAGAAGTTCAAAGTTTTGTCGAGAAGTCAACACGGTTTCACTCACGCCAAAAGCACTGAAACCGCTTCGTTTGAATTCCTACGAAAAATAAATACTCTTCTTGAAAAACGTCTGATTTTAGCAGGGCTCCTTGTGGATTTTTTGTAAGCTTTCGACTTTGTAATTCACAGAATTCTGTTGAAAAAACATAGAAAGTGTGGCATAAGAGGAGTCCCTCTCCAACTCTTTGAGAGGGACTCCTCAAAGAGCTCTTCAAACAGAAAAAAACTCTTTCTGTTTGTGAGTTAACCTCACAAACAGAAAGCAAATAACTTTTCTGTATCACGAAGGAAGGCTAGTTCTATCATCTGCAGAACCGTTTTAAAAGGGGTACCACAGGGAACGATATTGGGACCTATCTTGTTTGTCATATATATTAATTACCTACTCGAAATTTTCAATAGGGTTTTGTATTCTCAGAGCGAACTCGAACTCTCTCTGGTATAGACAAGAATATAACAAACCACAAAATATAACAACTGAACACATTTCATCTACAGAAAAATTGATAGAAACATATTTATATACTGATGACGCTAATCTTCTGATATCAGGACGGAATATTGAAGAGGTTACATACAAGTTGAAAACATCAATGACAATTATTGGACAATGACAAAAAGTTCACATAGCTGATATCTGATCTGATATCAGGAATATTGTTATTGTACATATTAAGTGAAGGGCTAGTGTTAACCTCTAACTGGCTATTGAGTAAGTGGTTTTTGATTCAAATTTATATCTGTTTCTTCCTTTTTATGTAAAAATAAAACAGGTGACCTCACTGCTAAATCTTTCTGAATTCTAATATTTTCTAATCTTCTTCATCATTCTCATCTTAATTCCTTTCCTTCAATTATTCTGAAATCAATTAATGGTATCGCCTTTCAAGAATCATTAATGTTAAGCAGTTCGAAGTTTTAGAGCTATTGCAGTTATATATTTCATAGTTTTTTTATGGAACAATATATTTTCATCCTAAGCGTCTTGAAAATTATCTGTGCTCATATTATATTGTTTGAATATTTGATATATATGTAACAGTAAAAAACAAATCTCTAAGTAAGTCTTCACACGCTCGTCTCGAACTGAATGAGATAGTATTGACTGAAGAAGAGAAGAATTTTCTATACCAAAGTAACATTTATATCCACTTTTATATTCAATGAATATCCATAAACTAAAACTATTTGTTCATGATAAAATATCGAGCAGTAACAACGGGATCATTCGAATTCTGTGATATATCTTCGATTTCGGAATTTACTAGTGCTAAAAGCAGATGATCCGGAAAACTATCCATTGTCAAAATTGAAAGCTGCTTGCGAATAATGTAATGAACTAAGAATCAACATAAATATTTAATATTCAGTGAGCATAATATTCAAATTCTCTATTCCGCAACATCTAGCATTCAATTCGGTCAAAATTACGTGCTGGTGGATAGCAAGTCTGCACAATGAAGAGGGTTCTACCTAATTGGGATCAGCACTTGAAAGGAACCGCAAATATTCTAAATAGTGTAGTCAGTTCATTTACACCCACAACCGAAACCAATCAGCAAGAGGACTGCGGAATTTCAATTATTGAGGTAATATAATGTATTCCAATGACAATGCGAACTATTTCTCTCATACTGTTGAAAATATCGAACGTATTCCAGTGGGCCCAAGTTTTTGAATTTCTTTCACAAATTTTCAATTTCTCGATATGACCATGTGAAGAAATTCTCTGAATTCATAAGTGTCAAAGGGAGAAGACTTCTTGCATATATATATATATATATATATATATATATATATATATATATATATATATATATATATATATATATATATATATATATATATATATATATATATATATTATATTACAACTTTGTATTATTATAACGATTGTTTCCCATGAAAAGCGATTGAACTTGAATTCGCAATTCTTAGGACTTTTTTTCATCTTTTTCGCCTCCCAAAAACGTTTCATCCTCTCTGAATTCTCTTTCTTCCGTTCATCTGTCCATTTTATTCTAGGTTGGCGATTTGATTTTCGCTCAAACTTCACATGTGCGATTTTATAGCGACATAGTGCGATCTTCGAGATTTTTTATATTGATCTGTTATTGATCTTTTTGGACCTTTTTTTGGCCAGTCCGTTCCGCATTTAATTTTTATAATTATATCGAGTAGTTTCTTCGGTATTCTGCACTGTTTCATTATGTAGACATGTGCATAGAACTTTGCTCGTCGTTATATTTGTATAAGTTTATATACAACTCAAATATCTACGATGATCAAAACTACAAATAATAATAACAAACGTCTTTATTGCCACACATTTTGTGCTACATACAAAGAGGCGAGATTCAGCATGAGCTATTCTTTCATCGAACCTCCTGAAAGTCAATGAGAATAAATGAGAGGTAATTATAAATACTTCTATTTCTAAAAATGTCTATAAATCACTGACTGAAGAATTCTTTATTCGACTAGTTTCGCCTTTTACGGCATTATCAAGAAGGATGAAGCCTTAATGCCTTCTGAGGAAAAATGCCGTAATGCCTTCTTGATGATGCCGTAAAAGGCGAAACTAGTCGAATAAAGAATTTTTCAGTCAGTGATTTTTAGACAATTATTTATTATTACCTCTCATTTAAATATGAACTATCCCAGAGTTGGTTCATCGTCCATTGAATTTATAAATGAAAAAATGAAGTAGAAAAAAAAACAGATACATAAAAAATGAATGAAAGAAGTATGGTACTTACAGGATATAAATGAAATATATAAAATTCTAAAATCCTAGAATAAACAAATTCAATGACATTTTAGACATTGAAATTGTTAAATACCAGGTAGTTATGATATATTCATATCATTACAAGAGATAATTCTGCGCACAAAAATCATAATTGAATATTACCTCAACGTTTTCACCGAGCGAAACCATACAGAAATCTTCAATTACATATCGACTCGTGTATTATTGCATTGCAAAAAATTTTTCAGAAGGTTCCACTTGCTGAAAATTTATTTGAATTATCGTTCACTGGAGACTACAAGAACAAAATACGTTATCTATACTCGGAAAATTAACTTTTTGTTTCAGAAATCCTGAAAATATGGCAACGTCTCATATAACAAAAACAACAACCGCCATACTTGTAGTTGAAATTTCAATTAGCTACATAAATATAAATCGCGATATAAAAGCTTCACGTATTCACCCCTTGTATTTACGACCCATAAATTATATTTCACTTCTCGTTTTTTCTCTCTGGAAATATGTGGTAGCAACCTCAAAACCTTCGAGCAATAAGGCAAAAGTTTGCAAGTAGCACATAAAAATATAAATAAATCTACAATCCCATTACGTATGCAAGAATGATCACATATTTATCCTAGTCATTCTCGACATTAGTTGAAATCCAAACCTTTGAAAATTTTATTTATACAGTGCAATGATTCAGAAACAAATACCAAAGAATGTTATGAAGATTCTTCTTTTCGTAATGTGGTCTGTAGTACAGAACTCCCAATTGGAGAAATGTTTTTTATCGATTGATTTTCAGTAGGTTACTCATTGAGTAACTCTACAAACGGCGATCTTCACGGACATCATCATAGTGTGTAGTGCAATACTGAACTAAACGCGCCTGAACATTTTTTCGACAAAATTGTCAAAAACTGATATTTCTCAAAAATAACTTCAATATTGCACGTACTTAAAGTTATGATTATACCTTACATGACGGGGTTACACATTGTTCTGTTTTAGGACCGCTATTTTCTGAATATTTCTGTGAACGACATTTCCTGCAATAAAGCATGTGGGATTTCTATCTAGGTGGGACGCCTGTAAGATATTTCGCGAAAATTTTAACAGTAGGTGATTGATACATTCTTCCAGAAAATTTCTCAAATTCTAATCATTGCAGCTAAAGAAATCTTCTGTCAGTAAATATTTCTGAGTACAATATTGAATGTTGCACATAAATAGAATATAGTTTATTATTATTAGATGAATATAAACTTAAATTCAAACACTTGAACTTATGATTTACACTTTATTGACTACATAGCATAAAATTATTCTGTTTATTAGTATTCGTTTGTAATGACGAAACGCGTCATGCTATGTAGTCAACAAAGTGTAAATCATAAACTCAAGTGTTTGAACTTAAGTTTATATTCAATTGTAATGGATTTACATCAAGTAAACGCCAACACTAATGAATAATTGATAGATGAACCGAATTCAGGGATTTAGGAGTAAATTTTGCTACTCACATAAATAAAAATGTTTGAAGTTCCTACAAAACGTAAGATTTTGTTTAAAAAAATTCCAAATTGCTTTCAATTCGAATGAACTAAGCTTCTATAGATACACCATCTCGATACGATCGAAACTAGAATATGCTGGTGCCGGTTAGATTTTTATGATATCTGTGTTATACAAGAAATCTTGAATAGGTTCAAGGACTCCTCTTGAAAATATTTATGTTTTTGCACTGGCGGTGTTTATCTAGAACGAAGTATAACTTATGAATTACTTACTGCCAGATTTTATGTTCCATACCTTGAAAGTCAAAAGAAGTACTTGGGAATGTTTTGGTAGAACTTGATTAGGTTTTTCTTTTTCTTTTGGTAACTGAGCTCTAGCATAACAAAATTGGAATATTTGAATGAGTACCTAGTGACATCATATAGCTCTTCCCTGACTGTTTTTTAGGTAGAAATTCCGATAATAATAATAATAATAATATATAATAAAATAAATTTATTGAGAAACATTCTTTACATTGTAGAATTACATTCATTTCAATTGATACAATAACTAGGAAGAATGCTTTCAAAAGGACTGAATTCAGTTTTGAGTCTGATCTTCCATTCAGCCCCCGATCAAAAATATTGGTTCAAACAAAAATATTGGTTAAATTTATATTTACAATAATATACAACTTTATTTGAAGAGAAAAGAAAAAAATTACACCAGAAATATTAAACATTTGAGACAATTTCACATGGTGAAGAACATTTGTGTTAAAAAAATTTATAAACATGTGATACAAAAAATTGATTCATATATTATTGCCTACATTCGAATCATCGAAATACTGTGCCACACTATACCTAGTATGCCTTTGTTAAGAGCAGAAATTTAACTCTCCTATTAAAGAAATGAGCTTTCAGTACTTTCCAATTCGATGGTAAATGGTTGAAAATTTCAATACTCTGATAAAAGAGAGAGTGATCAAATTTAGCTGTTTTATGCATAGGAATAAGTAGTACATCCCAGTTCCGTGTTGAATACTCATGATTATTATTAAATTTAATAAACCTATCTTCATTTTCTTCAACAAATAACAAACATTTATAAATATATAGACACGGTAAGGTGAGTATGCATTTATTAATGAAGATAGGTTTTTTTGATATGTTCATCTCAAATTTCTGTCTACATATATTGCAAGAAACTTTATTGATTGGGATGATGATATAGTGTTGTCCCCATATTTAACATCCAAGGTACTAATTCCATTGCCCTTCAGATAAAAATGAAACCAAACAGTTTTGTCAACGTTCACCATCAGATTGTTCATTCGACACCAACTTACAAACTGCCTCACAATTTATCCACATGCCTCCAGAAGTTCTTCAGGAGTCCTGCCAGAAACGACCACCGATGAATCATCGGCATATAGTGTAACCAAAAACCGGGACAACTTAGCAGGCAGATTGTTTATAAACAATATGAATAGAAGAGGTCCAAGAACAGAGCCTTTCGGCATCCCAAGAGCAATGTCATGTCTCTGAGAATAACTCTCGCCTATTTTCACTACCATTGTTTCTTCTTCAAGATAACTACGTAACCAATTCAGGAAAACACCTCTAAAACCTAAATTGTAGCATTTATCAAGTATCAATTCAAAGGATAGTGAATCAAATGCTGAAGATAAATCGAAAAATAACTCCGCCACAAACAAGTCTTTATCCAATCACTCGTAGGCGGATTTGAAAAACTCAACTGCAGCTGATTGAGTTGAGTGGCCGCTTCTGAATCCATGTTGCGCGGAGTCAATTATTTTGAATCGATATGAGTTGTTTAGAAGTTAGTTTTTCGTGTAGTTTTGTACGTGAGCTTCAATGTCAGTTTACCAACAGAGTTATTTTGCTCATATATTTGTTTGTAAGTTTTTGGTTCTCTTTTTAAACTTATTCAAATTAACTCGTGAATTGTTTTGAATTTTCCCAAACAGTATTTGGCTCGAGCTGTTGAGTTTTGTATTTCTGAATAAATACGTTAATAGTACCGATAATTCCAGAATTAATATACTATGCATATGTAAAGTTATGCATATACTCGTATAATTGAGAATCTGTTCGTATATTGATTAGGTTTCTGTGTATAGTAGATGACTTGATCTGATCTCTCAATCTCAAACAGTGATTACTTGTTGAAGTTAAGTGGAATTGAAGACGCAAAAATCGTCGATTGATTACTTCATGATGCTTGTTGAAGTTTGGAGCTTCTCAAATTTGTTGAATCTTTCAACATTGTATTATAATGAACAATTTATGTCCACTTTGTCCATATACTCGTAGTAAAAAATATAGTTTCTATATAGAAAAAAATATACGAATTCAATATTCTATGTGTTCTGAAAAAAAATGACCCCTCTTCTTGTAAAACTATAATATGTATTACAATGTGATAATTTGAAATTCAGCGGTTGGGAAATAAGGTAAATATTTTATTGAAACATTGTATTGTTTATGAATTATATTTAGAGTATATCAAATTATATTTTTCTACAACAGAGAGAACATATGAGGAATCAGGTACCATGAAAAGTTATTCTCGATAAATAACAAGTTGAGAAAGGGACCTAATGATAAAAACATGGAGGTTTGCTCGGGAATCCCGCGGCGACCACCAACCCCTAAGAAGGTTTGGCACAATACCACAATTTACGTTGTATCAAATGGCGAGTATGCCATATTTTATACGAGATCTGAAATTTGTTAAGTTCCTGTAGGTGTTCAATCATTTCTTTTTCAGTACATTGTGCGAATTCATATTCGATCTCAGGCACCATTTTCCCAATAATTTGAGGTTAGCAATACGCATATATTATACTGGTAACAATCTATTGAATTGTTTGTTATCAATATATATTCAGTTCTGGCAATATTCATTGCAATATTGTTACAAAGTGAAAAGGGGAAGTTGAAAAGGATTCAATCGAATTTAATTGAATTCACTGTTCATTATACTTCATTATAATAATTATAGAATAATTCTTACTCTTTAATTCGATTCACACTTTTATTGTAAATAGCGTGATGCATTAGATCGGGTTACCAACTTCTTCTGACGCTAACAGAACATGGTTTTGAAAATTTTTCGAAATAATATTCTGTAAACGTCTGTGCGTGAATCAATTCAAGTATTTGAATTATTCCATAGTTGTGGAGCTTGATTTTATTGAATGAATTAAATACTTTACATACGCTTTCAGCTTTTAAATTCAGATATTCGAAATTGATTCAGGAAGTAACAGCTCAACTTCAAAAATGTTTGAATCAATTATCTTTCGTTATGAAGGTATATATTTATATATATATATATATATATATATATATATATATATATATATATATATATATATATATATATATATATTTATTGATTTTTAGCAATAACAGGCTTCTTTCAATATGAAAAACTTTATTTTCGTTGACGTTTCGTTGTATATCACAACTTTGTCAAAATTAACAAATGAATAATTGAATTTCATGAATTACTATAGATATCAAAATGTCAAACTTTTTTTTTACAAAAATCATATAAGTTTTTTTGTATTTTCACGTATTGATTTTTAGTATCAGAGGAATAATTCTGGCTTAGAATTCGCTTGTTAAAATTGCGTCCTAAATTGCGAATTCAAAT